>CM052803.1:1581316-1597358 GCA_028533885.1 Nasua narica
CCCCCCCCCCCCCCCCCCCCCCCCGCCATATTCCCCTTCATTTGAAGTTCCTCATTTACTCTTGGGGAGAATAGGCAGGTGTTGAGCAGAGAACTAGAGAATGGAATCCAGAATCCTGAAATCCTGTTTTAGACTGGCAATCCCAGAGGGAGGCATCCGCACAGAGGAGAATGCCGTTAAAGGAAGGACCTCCTTTCTGGCCACTGGTCCTGCATGAAAGCTGCAGAGCCAGACCTGGTGCACTGAAAGAGCCTGTTCTTCCTGGTCCTTACTTGGTTCCCACTTGACCTTCGGAGGGGGTGTGGCATATGGAGGATAACTCGCCAGCAGGAAAAAGCCCTAGACCACATCAGCTGGCTATGTGAGCAATGATACAAAGGTCCAGGGGGTCAGGATAGCTTCCACTTCCCCCTTGGCTCCATCTTCTAGGAACTATGGCATAATGAGAGTCTCTGTGCTTGAATGATGCCATGTTATGAGTATGTGAGTGCATATGCATTTCTAGGCTTATGCGTGCTATCTCTTGGGGGCTCTGGGTCTAGAAGCCCATGTGTGGTGTCAGAGTGCCCAGATTCAAAGCCTGGCCCACCTAACCAACTATAATCCTGGACAAATGACTTACCACTGTGTCTCTGTTTGCTCTTCTTGAAAACCTGGCCACCTGTACCTACTTCTGTGTTTCTAGGATGGAATGCTTAAAAGATGAGAAAGTTCTCACACATTGGTTTATCCTTGGGGTAGTTCTTGCTGAATTCCAGGTGCTAGTTTGAGAGGATGCCAGATGGCCAATATCAAAACTGGGAACGTGTTATCTCCCATATCTTCCACCCTACCCAAGACTGTTCAACAGATTCTGGGTAGGTGAATCTGTGATTACCCTGTGAAAGGGAAGTCAGAACTGGGATTTTTCTTTTTAAAGGAATTGGACTTAAGTCCTAGGCTATCACGTTGGCTCTTTTGATAAGTGGCCCCAGCTAGATCTAGAGCTTTCAATTTAATGTATCTAGATAAAGATTGTGGCAGTAAGGCTATAATCTGGAGGGATCCCATTACTGGGTTTATGTGCAACAGAGGAATGCAATGTGTCATGTAGTTGATGTACAGATAAATGGAGCTAGTGATGGGGGGTGATCTTAGCTTGCTGTGCTATGCTCATAAGATTCACCTTTCAGCTTCCATGTTGCTAGGAGCGTTGGCCTAACCCTGGAAATATGCTACAGGTAGGCGCTGTGGGGCTCCACCACACTGGGATTTCTTTTTTTTCTTTTTTTTTTGGCTAAGCTCACCATGGTAGAGAGTGATGAGTGGTAGTTGTTCAAAGGAATACGGGGCATGAAGAGGAAGCCCAGGACCCAGCTGGCTACCCAGGCCACATCCTGCAAACTTGACAACCAATGGAATCATAAGTGTTAGAGCCATGTCTCCGTTAGAGCTATAATTATCCCTTAGGGGGCATTGGGCAGCAGAATAGGAGTTATTGGTGTGTGAGTTGGATATGGAAGGGGCCCTTTAGCTCGTGAGGAATGGGACATTCAAAGATTTTTTTTTTTTAATTTATTTATTAGAGAGAGAGACTGAGAATGAGAGGGGAGAAGGTCAGAGGGAGAAGCAGACTTCCCGCAGAGCCGGGAGTCCGATATGGGACTCGATCCCGGGACTCCGGAATCATGACCTGAGCCGAAGGCAGTCGCCCAACCAACTGAGCCACCCAGGCGCCAGGAATGGGACATTCAGAGTGGTTTTGTGAAATATGTAGAGGGAGGCTTGGGTTAGAACCCCATTCTTGGTGGGTTTATTCCTATGGTACTCTGGTGTGCAGAAATAGTTTCTATGTGCTGGGAGTGCTGCATACTTGGGATAAGTAAGCAAACAGTGGCTAGCCATTTGGGGCCCTCCTTCAGTGGGGCAAAGAGAGGTACTGAAGGTAAGAAATACACTACATGGTGTGTTAGGAGGTGACAAATGGAATGGAAAGAGAAAATTGAATGGAGAGAGTCTTGGGCAGATGCTATAGGGTTCAGGTGCAGTACTAATCAGGACTGCCCAGCACCATTGAGCTAAAATTTGAGCAAAGACTTGGAGGAGAGACACTGAGTCATGTGGGTATGGGGAGAGAACATTCCTGATGGGGGGGATGGCTGGATCTAAAGCTACTTGAGTTGATGGAGCTGGAGGATGCGGTTCCTTTGTCTTCAGTCTCAAGCTTGTTGGGGCAGTACTTGGTTCCACAGAGAACATCCATCACCAGCCATTTTCAGCCTGGGTATCTCAATATCCCACTATCATTATTTGTTTCAGAAATGACCCAGTCACAGGAACCCCAAGATGCAAACCAAGAAGCAATGGAGATCCCGGAGGAAGAAAAAGGTTTGTAGGTTATTTTATGGTGATCATGGACAAATTGATGGGGCATCCATTTTATTGGGTCTCTAATCGTCACTACCTCTGAAGTTTTCTTCAATTTATAGCGTGCAGGAAACTATACCATTCCCCACCTGTTTTCGTATTGCAGTTTATTGAATAAGTTCCTGTGAACTCAATAACTTCTCTGACTCCACTGTCTAAGATACCAGTGTCTATTCTATTCTAGACCTCATAATTTCCTTGCGTTAATAGGTAACTGTATTTTGCTGACAAAGGAATACATGCAGCTATGGAACAGGCTTGGTTTTCTCAAATATATGTACCATTTGTACTGGTGTATAATCCAGAAAGAATCTCAGAAACCTAAAACCTGTAATGAAAAACATCAATCCATTGCTCAAACCTTGAGTTCTGTTCTGTAGGAGCAACTATATGCCACTCTTGGATGCCCTTTCGCTATTTCTGTGCTCATAAAGGGATTAACATACGCTGCAACCTCTTGGTTTTTTTTTTTAATCAACATATAATGTATTATTTGCCCCAGGGATATGGGTCTGTGCATCATCAGGCTTACACATTTCACAGCACTCACCATAGCACATACCCTCCCCAATGTCCATCCCCCAGCCACCCTAACCCTACCCACCCCCCAGCAACCCTAAGTTTGTTTCGTGCGATTAAGAGTCTCTTATGGTTTGTCTCCCTCTTGATGCCATCTTGTTTCATTTTTTTCCCTCTCTACCTCCTATGACCCCCCGCCTTGTCTCTCAAATTCCTCATGTCAGATCATATGATAATTGTCTTTATCTGATTGACTTACTTTGCTTAGCATAGTACCCTCTAGTTCCATCCATGTTGTCGCAAATATCAAGATTTCGGGGTTTTTATGGATGCATAGTATTCCAGTGTGTGTGTGTATGTGTGTGTATACGTACATACATACATACATACCACATTTTCTTTATCCATTCATCTGTTGATGGACATCTAGGTTCTTTCCATAGTTTGGCTATTGTGGACATTGGTGCTATAAACATTTGTGTGCACGTGCCCCTTCAGATCACTACATTTGTATCTTTAGAGTAATTAGCCAGTAGTGTGGTTGCTGGGTTGTAGGGTAGCTCTATTTTCAACTCTTTGAGGAGCCTCCATAGTGTTTTCCAGAGTGGCTGCACCAGCTTGCATTCCCACCAACAGCGTAGGAGAGTTCCCCTTTCTCCGCATCCTCGCCAACATCTGTTGTTTCCTGACTTGTTAATTTTTTTTTTTTTAGATTTATTTATTTGGCAGAGTGAGAGAGAGAGAGAGAGAGAGATCACAAGTAGGCAGAGAGGCAGGGGGAAGCAGGCTCCCTGCCGAGCAGAGAGCCCGATGCGGGACTCGATCCCAGGACCCCGAGACCATGACCTGAGCTGAAGGGAGAGGCTCCAACCTGCCGAGCCACCCAGGCACCCCCTGACTTGTTAATTTTAGCCATTCTGACTGGTATGAGGTGGTATCTCGCTGTGGTTTTGATTTGTGTCTCCTTGATGCCGAGTGATGCTGAGCAATTTTTCATGTGTCTGTTGGCCATTTGGATGTGTTCTTTGCCAAAATGTCCGTTCATGTCTTCTGCCCATTTCTTGATTGGGTTATTTGTTCTTTGGGTGTTGAGTTTGAGAAGTTCTTTATAGATTTTGGATACTAGCCCTTTATCTGATATGTCATCTATGAATATCTTCTCCCATTCTGTCATTTGTCTTTTGGTTTTGTTGACTGTTTCCTTGGCTGTGCAAAAGCTTTTGATCTTAAAGTCCCAATAGTTCATTTTTGCCCTTGGTTCCCGTGCCTTTGACAATGTTTCTAGGAAGAAGTTGCTGCGGCTGAGGTTGAAGAGGTTGCTGCCTGTCTTCTCCTGAAGGATTTTGATGGATTCCTGACTTACATTGAAGTTTTTAACCCATTTTGAGTCTATTTTTGTGTATGGTGTAAGGAAATGGCCCAGTTCCATTCTTCTTCATGTGGCTGTCCAATTTTCCCAACACCATTTGTTTAACTGTCTGTTTTTCCACTGGACATTCTTTCCTACTTTGTCAAAGATTATTTTCCCATAGAGTTGAGGTTCCATTTCTGGGTTCTCTATTCTGTTCCATTGGTCTATGTGTCTGTTTTTGTGCCAGTGTCATACTGTCTGGATGATTACAGCTTTGTAATAGAGTTTGAAGTCTGGAATCGTGATTCCACTAACTTTGGTTTTCTTCTTTTTTTTTTTTATTTTTAACTTTTATTTTTTCAGTGTTCCAAGACTCATTGTTCATGAACCACACCCAATGCTCCATGCCATATCCGCCCTCCTCAATACCAGCCCTCCTCAATACCCACCACCAGGCTCACCCATCCCCTCACCTCTTTCCGCTCCAAAACCCTCAGTTTATTTCTCAGAGTCCAGTCTCTCATGTTTCATCTCCCCCTCTGATTTCTCCCAATTCACCCTTCCTTTCCTTCTCCCAGTGTCCTCCATGTTTTCCCTTATGCTCCACACGCAACTAAAACCAAATGATAATTGACTCTCTCTGCTTGATTTATTTCACTCAGCATAATCTCTTCCAGTCGTGTCCATGTTGATACAAAAGTTGGGTATTCATCCTTTCTGATGGAGGCATAATATTCCAATGTATATATAAACCATATCTTTATCCATTTGTCTGTTGAAGGGCATCTGGGCTCTTTCCACAGTTTGGCGATTGTGGCCATTGCTGCTATGAACATTGGGGTACATGTGGTCCTTTTTTGCACTACATCAGTATCTTTGGGGGTAAATACCCAGTAGTGCAATTGCAGAGTCATAGGATAGCTCAATTTTTAATTTCTTGAGGAATCTCCACACTGTTTTCCAAAGTGACTGCACCAACTTGTGTTCCCACCAATAGTGGATGAGGGTTCCCCTTTCTCAACATCCTCTCCAACATTTGTTGTTTACTGTCTTGTTGATTTTGGCCATTCTAACTGGTGTAAGGTGGTATCTCAGTGTGGTTTTGATTTGAATCTCCATGATGGCTAGTGGATGATGAACATTTTTGATGTGTCTGTTAGCCATTTGTATATCTTCTTTGGAGAAGTGTCCGTTCATGTCTTCTGCCCATTTTTTTGATGTGATTATCTGTTTGGTGAGTGAGTTTGAGGAGTTCTTTATAGATCTTAGATATCAGACCTTTGTAGTGTTATTTGCGAATATCTTCTCCCATTCCGTGGGTTGCCTGTTAGTTTTGTTGACTGTTTCCTTGGCTGTGCAGAAGTTTTGTATCTTAATGAAATCCCAAAAGTTCATTTTCGCTTTTGTTTCCTTTGCCTTTGGAGACATGTCCTGAAAGAAGTTGCTGTGGCTGATGTCGAAGAGGTGACTGCCTATGTTCTCCTCTAGGGTTTTGATAGATTTTTCAACATTCCTCTGGCTATTCAGGGTTTTTACTGGTTCCATATAAATTTTAGGATTATTTGTTCGATTTCTTTGAAAAAAATAGCATTTTGATAGGGATTGTGTTAAATAGGTAGACTGCTTTAGGTAGAATAGACATTTTCACAATATTCTTCCATTCCATGAGCATGGAACGTTTTTCCATTTTTTTTGTGTTCCTCAATTTCTTTTATGAGTACTTTATAGTACTTTTTTAAACATCTTTATTTTTTTCAGTATTCCAAGGTTAACTGTTTATGCACCATATCCAGTGCTCCATGCAATATGTGCCCTCCTTAATACCCACCACCAAACTCAGCCATCCCCCCACCCCCTTGCACTCCAAAAACCTTAAGTTTGAGTCCACAGTCTCTCATGGTTTCTCCCCCCTCTGATTTACCCCAATTCATTTTTCCTTTCCTTCTCCTAATGTCCTCCATGTCATTCCTATGCTCACAAGTAAGTGAAACCATATGATAATTGATTTTTCTCTGCTTGACTTACTTCACTCAATATAATCTCCTCCAGTCCCATCCATGTTGATAGAAAAGTTGGGTATTCATCCCTTCTGATGGCTGCGTAATACTCCATTGTGTATATGGACCATATCTTTATCCATTAGTCTGTTGAAGGGCATCTTGGCTCTTTACACGGTTTGGTGATTGTGGCCATTACTACTATGAACATTGGGTACTTATGGCCCTTCTTATCAATGCATCTGTATCTTTTGGGGTAAATACCCAGTATGCAATTGCTGGGTCATAGGGTAGCTCTATTGTTAATTTTTTGAGGAATCTTCACACTGTTTTCCAAAGTGGCTACACCAACTTACATTCCCACCAACAGTGTAAGGGGGTTCCCCTTTATCCACATCCTCTCCAACACTTGTTTCCTGTCCTGTTAATTTTGGCCATTCTAACCGGTGTCAGGTGGTATCTCAATGTGGTTTTGATTTGAATCTCCCTGATGGTTAATGAAGAGGATCATTTTTTCATGTATCTGTTAGCCGTTTGTATGTCTTCTTTAGATGAATAGTTTACTGAGTACAGATTCTTTGCCTCCTTGGTTAGGTTTATTCCTAGGTATCTTACGATTTTGGGTGCAATTGCATATGGGATCAACTCCTTAATTTCTCTTTCTTCTGCTTTGCTGTTGGTGTTTAGAAATGCAACTGATTTCTGTGCATTGGTTTTTATATCATGACACTTTACTGAATTCTTGTATGAGTTCTAGCAGTTTTGGAGTGGAGTCTTTTCTGTTTTCCACAAAGTATCATGTCATCTGCAAAGAATGAGTTTGACTTCTTTGCTGATTCAGATGCCTTTTATTTCTTTTCGTTGTCTGACTGCTGAGGCTAGGACTTCCAGTAATATGTTGAATAGCAATGGTGATAGTGGACATCCCGGCCATGTTCCTGACCTTAGAGGAAAAGCTCTGTTACTCTCCATTGATAATGATACTTGCTGCAGGTTTTTCATAGATGCCTTTGATGATGTTGAGGTATGTACCCTCTATGCCTATACTGTGAAGAGTTTTGATCAAGAAAGGATGCTATACTTTGTCAAATGCTTTTTCAGCATCTATTGAGAGGATCATATGGTTCTTGTTCTTTTATTAATGTATCACATTGATTTGTGGATGTTGAACCAATCTTGCAGCCCAGGAATAAATCCCACTTGGTTGTGGTGAATAATCCTTTAATGTACTGTTGGATCCTATTGGCTAGTATTTTGGTGAGAATTTTTGCATCTGTGTTCATCAAGGATATTGGTCTGTAATTCTTTTTTTTTCCCCCAAATATGTTTTATTTTTTCATTGTTACAAGACTGATTGTTCCTGCACCACACCCAGTGCTCCATGGAATATTGGCCTTCTCAATACCCGCCACCAGGCTCACCCACCACCCCACCCCCTCCCCTCCAAAACCCTCAGTTTGTTGCTCAGAGCCCACAGTCTCTCCCGGTTCATCACCCCCTCCGATTTCCCCCCATTCACGCTTACCTTCCTTCTCACAATGCCCTCCATGATTTACACCAGTTAGAATGGCCAAAATCAACAAGACAGGAAACAACAAATGCTGGAGAGGATGTGGAGAAAGGGGAACCCTCCTCCACTGTTAGTGGGAATGCAAGTTAGTGCAACCACTTTGGAAAACAGTATGGAGAGTCCTCAAGAAATTAAAAATAGAGCTACCCTATGACCCTGCAATTGCACTACTGGGTATTTACCCCAAAGAAGCAGATGCAGTACAAATAAGGGCCACATGTACCCCAACGTTCATAGCAGCAATGGCCACAATCGCCAAACTGTGGAAAGAACCAAAATGCCCTTCAACAGATGAGTGGATAAGGAAGATGTGGTACATGTATTCAATGGAATATTATGCCTCCATCAGAAAGGATGAATATCCAACTTTTGTATCAACATGGTCTGTAGTTTTTGATGGGGTCTTTGTTTGGTTTTGGGATCAAGGTAATGCTGGCCTCATGAAATGAATTTGGAAATTGTCCTTCCATTTCTAACTTTTTGGAACAATTTCAGGAGAATAGGTAGTAATTCTCCTAAATGTTTGGTAGAATTCCCCTGGCAAGCTGTCTGGCCCTGGGCTCTTGTTTTTTGGGAGATTTTTGATGACTGCTTCAATCTCTTTACTGGTTATGGGTATGTTTAGGCTTCTTATTTCTTCCTGGTTCAGTTTTGGTAGTTTATATGTCTTTAGGAATGCATCCATTTCTTCCAGATTGTCTAATTTGCTGGTATATAGTTGCCCATCATATGTTCTTAAAATTGCTCTTATTTCTTTGGTTGTGATCTCTCCTCTTTCATGATTTCTTATTAATTTGGGTCCTTTCTCTTTTCTTTTTGGTAAGTCTGCCCAGGGGGTTATCAATCTTACTAATTCTTTGAAAGAACCAGCTCCTACTTTTGTTGATTTGTTCTACCCTTCTTTTGGTTTCTATTTCATGGGTTTCTGCTCTGAACACTATTTCTCTTCTCCTGTTAAGTTTAGGCTTTCTTTCCATCTCCTTCAGGTGTAGGGTTAGGTTTTGTATTGGAGACCTTTCTTGTTCCTTGAGCAAGGCTTGTATTACTATGTACTCTTCTCAGGACTGCCTTTGCTGTGTCCTAAAGATCTTGAACAGTTGTGTTTTCATTTTCATTTGTTTCCATGAATTCTTTAAATTCTTCAATTTTGTGGTTGACTCATTCTTTAGTAGGATGCTCTTTAGCCTCCACGTATTTGAGTTCTTTCCAACTTTCCTCTTGTGGCGGAATTCTAGTTTCAAAGCATTGTGGTCTGAAAATATGCAGGGATATTAGGAGAAGGAAAGGAAAAATGAATTGGGGTAAATTGGAGGGAGAGACAAAGCATGAGATACCATGGACTCTGAGAAACAAACTGAGGGTTTTGGAAGGGAGGGGGATGGGAGGATGGGTGAGCCTGGTGGTGGGTATTAAGGAGGGCATGTATTGCATGGAGCACTGGGTGTGGTGCATGGACAGTGAATCTTGGAACTCTGAAGAAATTAAAAAAAAAATGCAGGGAATGATCCCAATATTTTGGTACCGATTGAGATCTGATTTGTGACCCAGGATGTGATCTACTCTGGAGAATGTTCCATGTGCACTTGAAGAATGTGTATGCTGTTGCTTTGGGATGGAATGTTCTGAATATTATCTGTGATGTCCATCTGGTTCAGTGGGTCGTTTAAAGCCTTTACTTCCTTGTTGATCTTTTGCTTAGATGATCTGTCCATTTCAGTGAGGGGGGGTGTTAAAGTCCCTTATTACTATGGTATTGTTGATGTGTTTTTTTTTTTTTTAATTTGTTAATTGGTTTATATAACTGGCTGCTCCTCTAGGGGAATAGATATTTAAAATTGTTAGATCTTCCTGTTGGACAGAGCCTTTAAGTAAAGGTGTCCTTCCTCATTTCTTACTATAGTCTTTGGCTTAAAATCTAATTTATCTGATACAAGGATTGCCGCCCCAGCTTTCTTCTGATGTCCATTAGTATGGTAAATTGTTCTCCACCCCCTCTCTTTAAATCTGGAGGTGTCTTTGGGTCTAAAAGGAGCACTGGGCGTGATGCATAAAAATGAATATTGGAACACTGAAAAAATTTTAAGTAAAAAAATAAAAATGAGTTTCTTGTAGGCAGCATATCAATGGGTCTTGTTTTTTTAATCCATTCTGATACTCTGGGTCTTTTGATAGGGACATTTAGCCCATTTACATTCAGGGTAACTATCGACAGATAGGAATTTAGTGCCATTGTATTGCCTGTAAGGTGATTGTTACAGTATATTGTCTCTGTTCCTTTCTGGTCTATTACTTTTAGGCTCTCTCTCTGTTTAGAGGACCCCTTTCATATGTCCTGTAGGGCTGGTTTGGTGTTTGCAAATTCTTTTACTTTTTGTTGGTCCTGGAAGCTTTTTATCTATCTTTCTATTTTCAATGACAGCCTAGTTCGATAGAATATTCTTGGCTGCATATTTTTCTTGTTTAGTGCTCTGAATATAACATGTCAGTCCTTTCTGGCCTGCCAGATCTCTGGATAGTTCTGCCAATCTAATGTTTCTACCATTGTATGTTACAGACATCTTATCCTGAGCTGCTTTCAGGATTTTTCTCTTTGTCACTGAGACTTGTAAGTTTTAGTATTAGGTGATGGGATGTGGATCTATTTTTACTGATTTTTGAAGGCGGTTCTCTGTGCCTCCTGGATTTTTTAAAATTTTTATATTTTTTCAGTGTTCCAAGATTCATTGTTCATGCTTCCTCGATTTTGATGCTTGTTTCTTTGACCAAATTAGGGGAATTCTCTGCAATAATTTGCTCCAATATATCTTCTGCCCCTCTCTTCTTCTGGGATCCCAATTATCCTAATACTGTTTTGTCTTATGGTATCACTATCTCTTGAATTCTCCTCTCATGGTCCAGTAACTGTTTGTCTCTCTTTTGCTCAGCTTCTTTATTCTCTGTCATTTGGTCTTCTATATCACTAATTCTGTTCTGCCTCATTTATCCTAGCAGTAAGAGCGTCCATTTTGGATTGTACCTCATTAATAGCTTTTTTGATTTCAACTTGGTTAGATTTTAGTTCTTTTATTTCTCCAGAAAGGGATTTTATTTCTCCAGAAAGGGATTCTCTAGTATCTTCCATGGCATTTTCAAGCCCAGCTAACACCTTGATAATCATCATTTTGAACCTAGTTCTGACATATTACTAATGTCCATGTTTCCGTATTGATTAGGTCTCTAGCTGTCAATACGGCCTCTTGTTCGTGTGTGTGTGTGTGTGTGTGTGTGTGTGTGTGTGTGTGGTGAGTTTTTCCATCTTGTTACTTTATCCAGGTATGAATAGGTGAATGACGGGGGTGCCGGGGTGGCTCAGTGGGTTAAAGCCTCTGCCTTCAGCTCAGGTCACGATCTCAAGGTCCTGGGATCGAGCCCCGCATTGGGCTCTCTGCTGGGGGGGGGGGGGGGGGGGGGGTCTGCTTCCCCCCCCCCCCCCCGCCTGCCTCTATGCCTACTTGTGATCTCTCTTCCTCTGTCAAATAAATACAATCTTAAAAAAAATAGGTGAATGAGAACAAAATACTAAAAGGGTAGTAACGACACCAGAAAAATAAACACTAACCAACTCAGAAGAGACCTGAAACTAGGAGGAGAGTGGGGGGGGTGAGAAAAAATATATCTAACATATACATATTAGATATTTATATATATGACTGAATATATATGTGTATATAAATATACACATACACATGTATGTGTATGACATACATGTGTATGACATAGATACGTACATATGTATGACTGGTGAATAGAACAGAGCCATACCCTTGTTTTTTGGGTGTACTTTGGTGTGTTAGAAGAAACCATCTCCCAAAATTTTAAAGGAAGACATATAAAAATAAGGGTAAACATGATGAAGGGATGGGATATGATTGTAAAGATGAAAATTTAAAATAATTCTAAAAAAGGAATTGATCAGTTAGTTGAAAAAAGAAAAAAAAAAGGAAAGAATATAATCAGGCTGGAGACTAGAAAAAAAGCCATGTGCTAGATTTAGGGTATCTTTTGCTCTATTAGAAGAAAATAGGTCCCAAAATTTTAAAGAAAAAAAACCATACAAAAAATAAGGTTAAACAGAATGAGGGGATAAAATATAAATATCACAGTGAAAATTAGAAAAGATTTTTAAAAGTATTGGTAGGATACTAGTTAAAAATGTTAAGAGGAAAAATAAATAAAAATAAAATTAAAAAAATTAAAAAAAAATTTAACTCTGAAAGAATAAGGATCATGGGGGAAAAGCCATGAATTCTATGTGTTGCTTTTTGCCAACTCTGGAGTTCTGCAGGTTTCATTGATCGGTGAACTTTGTCTTGGCTGGATGTTCTCGCTGATCTTTTGGGGGAGGGGCCTGTTGCGGTGATTCTAGAATGTCTTTGCGGAGGTGGGATTGCACCGCCCTTGCCAGGGGCCGGGCCAAGCAATCTGCGCAGTTTGCGCTGGGAGCTTTTGTTCCCTGAGCGCTTTCTGTATTGCTTGGAGGCCGGGAATGAAGATGGCGGCTCCCAGTCTCCGGCGGGAGGAGCCCAGAGCTCGGCCCCGCTCCTCAGTGCGCCTGAGAGAAAAGCCGTCAGTCCCTCCCGTCTCCCTGGTCTCCGGCCGCGCTCCGAGCTCCCCGGCCTGTGACCGAGCGTTTCTGTCTCTGGTGCGGCCGCGTCTGGAGTCTCCAAACCCAGCCGATTCCTGCGGCCGCTCCCGCGCCGCTCCTCCCGCGGTGGAAGGAGGGGGTCTCCCCGGAGCTGCCCCTTGTGGGGTCCCCGCCCGGAGATCGCGGTGTAAGGTAAGCCCGAGCTGAGGGCCTGCTGCTCACTCCGTCTCTGCTGCCGGCTTCCCGCCCCGACACCTGGGGCTCGGCCGCACTCGGACCCCCGGTCTTTCTGTGACCCCCGCGCGTCCTGAGGCCACACTGTCCCCGCGAGGGCTCCACCCCCGCTCAGTCTCCGGAGTGACGTCCCTCCGCGGAGCCGACTCTCAAAGTCCCGATTTTGTGGCCCACTGCTCTGGGGCTGCGGGAGCCGGCCCCTCCCCGCGTCTGTCTGCCCGTCGCCTCGGGCTCACTTCTCCCCGCTCCTACCTTCCAGAAAGTGGTCGATTTTCTGTTCCTAGAATTGCTGCCCTTCTTCCCTTCGATCTCCTTTGAGTTTGGAGGTGTTCAGAATGGTTTGATAACCATCTAGCTAGACTCCTGGGACCCGATATTTCAGTCTCCTCCTCCTCTGCCATCTTGCTCCTCCCTCCAAGCTCTCGGTTCTTCAGTCAACTATCATGGTAGCTAAATATGTCTCTTCAATTATTCTTGTGGAGCAATCCATTTTCAGTGCCATGCGTATACATCAATGCTGACCTACATGATACATCAGGAATATGCTGTATTTCTTTTCTAGGACTGCCATAATAAACTTCCACGAACTGAGCGTCTTAAATAATAGACGTTTACTCCCTCACAGCTCTGGATTAGTCCAAAATTAAGGTGTCGGCAGGGTCATGCTTCCTCCCCGGGTTCACGGGGAGCATCGTCCTTGTTCATCTGGCTTCTGGTGGCATTCCTGGGCTTGTGGTGGCATCCCTCCAGTTTCTGCCTCTGTGCTCACATGGCCACCTCCTGTTTTGTGTCAGAATTCTGTCTCTTGTGAGAATACATTTGACTGCATTTAGGGCAATCCAGGATAAGTTCCTCGGCTCAAGGTCCTTATATTTGCTACACAGGATTCTAGGGACTAGGACGTGTGTGTGTGTGTGTGTGTGTGTGCATGTGTGTTCAACTTAATTTTAGTTTTTCAATGTTCCAAGACTCATTGGTCACACACCACACCCAGTGCTCCAGGCAATCCGTGCCCTCCTCAGTACCCACCACCAGGCTCACCCACCCCACCACCCCCTCCCTTCCAAAACCCTGTTTGTTGCTCAGAGTCCACAGTCTCTCATGCTTTGTCTCCCCCTCCAATTTCCCCCAATTCACTTTTTCTTTCCTTCTCCTAACGTCCTCCATGTTATTCCTCAAATTCCATTTTCTAACCTCAAACGTCATCCTCTCTTTTCCCTAGCTTTTATGTCCATCTGTCTTTCTCACCGCTGTTCCAGGGGACCCATTTTATAATAACAGAAAAGTCAGGATGAGGAAATTTCTTTGAGAGCTTGCCTGGTAACTCCTCTAGTGTGCCATTGCTTAACAGCTTGGGTGTAATTGTCCAGTTTGAGAGCCCTCCCTCAGTGTTTCTGGTATTCCAATATCTTCTAGTGCCCAGTGTGGACAAATCTTGATAACTTGTGGGGTTTTTTTTACATTGTATTTGATCCATAACCTATATTTTACACTATGAAAGCTTGTGGGGTCCTCCACCCCTGTGTTCTGAAATGTCACAGGGTAGCTAGCTTTGTGGTCCTTACCCTCTTGATTAGGTTGGATACTAAGCAGGACATTTACATGTAAAAACGTGCTCTTCTGCTCTCAAATAGCCTTGAGTTATCTTTTTGGCATTAATCGTTTCTTCTGTTCTTTTTCTATAACTCTAGGTATTCTGTTTCCTGTTTGGTCATAACTTTTTTAATGAAAAAAAATTTTTTTATTATCTTGAGTATAATTGACACAATGTGACATTAGTTTCAGGTTTGCATCTTAGAGATCTAACAAGTTTATGTGCTATGCTGTGCTCACCATAAGTGTCATTGCCATCCATCCATTACATCGCTATTACAATATCGTTGACTATATTCCCCATGCTGTGCCTTTTATTCCTGTGAATAATTCATTCAATAACTGAAAGCCTATATCCCTGCTTCACCCATTTTGCCCATTCCCCCAGTTGTAACATTTTAATCCCATGCTACCATCTCTTTTCCTTAAAGCCATTTGAAAGATAATTTCAACTTTCTATCATACCTTCCACGAAGACTATTTCATCAATATTTTTATTTCTTTATTTTATTTTTTAAAACAATGGCTGCTTTGTTTATTATTGTATTCTTTCAGTGTTCCAAGATTCATTGTTCATGCACCACACCCAGTGCTCCATGCAATACATGCCCTCCTCAGTACCCAACACCAGGCTTGCCCAACTCCCATCCCCCTCCTCTCCAAAACCTTCAGTTTGTTTCTCAGAGTCTATACGGTCTCTCATGGTTCATCTCTCCTTCCGATTTCCCCCAATTCACCCTTCCCTTCCTTCTCACAATGCCCTCCATGTTTTTCCTTATGGTCCACACGTGAGACCATATGATAAATGACTCTCTGCTTGGCTTATTTCGCTCAGTGTAATCTCCTCCAGTCACATCCATGCTGATAAAGAAGTTGGGTATTCATCCTTTCTTTCTTTTATTTATTTATTTTATTTTATTATTTTTTTTTTTTGGGTATTCATCCTTTTTGATGCAGGCATAATATTCCATTGTATATATGGACCATATCTATTTTATCCATTTGTTTGTTGAAGGGCATCTTGGCTCTTTCCACAGTTTGGCAATTATGGACATTGCTGCCATGAACATTGAGGTAGATGTGGCCCATCTTTGTACTGCATCTGTATTTTTGGGGTAAATACCCAGTAGTGCAATTGCAGGGTCATAGGGTAGCCCTATTGTTAATTTCTTCAGAAATCTGCACACTGTCTTCCAAAGTGGCTGCACCAACTTGCATTCCCACCAAGAGTGGAAGAGGGTTTCCCTTTCTCCACATCCTCTCCAACATTTGCTGTTTACTGTCTTGTTGATTTTGGCCATTCTACCCGGTGTAAGGTGGTATCTCAGTGTGATTTTTGATTTGAATCTCTCTGATAGGTAATGATGGTGAACATGTTTTCGTGTGTCCGTTAGCCAATTTGTATGTCTTCTTTGAAGAAGTGCCTGTTCATGTCTTCTGCCCATTTTTTGATGTGATTATCTGTTTGGTGAGTGTTGAGTTTGAGGAGTTCTTTATAGATCTTAGATATCAGCCCTTTGTAGTGTCTTTTGCGAATATCTTCTCCCATTCTGCGGGTTGCCTGTTTTGTTGACTGTTTCCTTGTCTGTGCAGAAGCTTTGTATCTCTTTTTTTTTTTCTTTTCAAATTTTTTTCCCCCAAATTTATTTTAATTTTTCAGTGTTACAAGATTGATTGTTCATGCACCACACCCAGTGCTCCATGCAGTACGTGCCCCTCTCGATACCCACCACCAGGCTCACCCCCCC
>CM052803.1:1597858-1622848 GCA_028533885.1 Nasua narica
TGCCCTTTCATCTCGGCCACTTGGTCCTCTAGATCACTAATTCTATCCTCTGTCTCCACAACTCTAGCTGTTAGACTATTTAGATTGGATTGGATCTCATTAATAGCGCTTCTTATCTCTCCTATACTGGACCTCATTTCTGCCCTTAGCGCTTGTATAATGTTTTGCTCCATCCTAGCCATTGCCTGGATAATTGTCATCCTGAATTCCCTTTCTGACATACTGTTGATGTCCATGTCCAATAGTTCTGAAGGAGAGGGTGTAGTCTCTGGGTTTTTCTTCTGTTGGGTGTTCCTCCTCCTAGTCATTTTGATGAGAAATGGATGAGAGAGTGTGTCAGAAGCTTTGTATCTTGATGAAGTCCCAACAGTTCATTTTTGCTTTTGTTTCCTTTGCCTTTGGAGACATGTCCTGAAAGAAGTTGCTGTGGCCGATGACAAAGAGGTTACTGCCCATGTTCTCTAGGATTCTGATAGATTCCTGTGTTGCCTTGAGGTTTTTTATCCATCTCTAGTTTATCTTTGTGTATGGTGTAAGAGAATGGTCAAGATTCATTCTCCTATACGTAGATTGAAGAGACTTTTTTCCACTGGATATTTTTGCCTGTTTTGTCAAAGATTATTTGACTATAGAGTTGCGGGTCCATCTCTGGGCTCTCTACTCTGTTCCACTGGTCTATGTGTCTGTTTTTGTGCCAGTACCATGCTGTTTTGGTGATCACAGCTTTGTAGTGAAGCTTGAAATCAGGCAACGTGATGCCCCTGGGTTTCTCTTTTTTTGACATTGGCTTAGCAATTTGGGGTCTTTTCTGGTTCTATACAAATCGTAGGATTGTTTGTTCCAGCACTTTGAAAAATGCCAGTGGAATTTTGATCAGATGGCACTGAAAGTATAGATTGCTCTGGGCAGCATAGACATTTTAACAATATTTATTCTTCTGATCCATGAGCATGGAATGCTTTTCCACCTTTTTGTGTGTTCAATTTCTTTCATGAGTGTTCTGTACTTAAGTACAGATCGTTTACCTCTTTTGTTAGGTTTATTCCCAGGTATCTTATGGATTTTGGTGCTACAGTAAATGGAATTGATTCTCTAATTTCCCTTTCCATATTTTCATTGTTAGTGTATAGGAAAGCAACTGATTTCTGTGCATTGATTTTTTTTTTTAAAGATTTTATTTATTTACTTGACAGAGAGAAAGAGATCACAAGTAGGAGGAGGGACAGGCAGAGGGAAAGGGGGAAGAAGGCTCCCTGCTGAGCAGAGACCCCGATGCAGGGCTCGATCCCAGGACCCTGAGATCATGACCTGATCTGAAGGCAGAGGCTTTAATGCACTGAGCCACCCAGGCGCCCCTCTGTGCATTGATTTTTGTATCCTGCCACATTACTGAATTGCTGTATGAGTTCAAGTAGTTTGGGGGGTGGGAGTTTGGGAGTCTTCTGGGTTTTCCATATAAAGTATCATGTCATCTGTGAAGAGAGAGTTTGACTACTTCTTTTCTTTCTATTATTTGATTGCTGTCGCTAGGACTTCTAGTACTACGTTGAACAAGAATGGTGAGAGTGGGCATCCTTGTCATGGTCCTGATCTCAAAGAGAAGGCTGTCAGTTTCTCCCCATTAACAATGACACTTGCTGTGTTTTGGGGATGTTTTTGATCACTGCTACAGTCTCGTTAATGGATATTGGTCTATTCAGGTTGTCAATTTCTCCTGTTTCTGTCTTAGAAGTTTATAGGTTTCCAGGAATGTATCCATTTCTTCTAGGTTGTTTAACTTATTGGCATATAACTGTTGATAATAATTTCTGATGATTGTTTCTATTTCCTTGGTGTTAGTCATGATCTCTCCCCTTTCATTCATAATTCTATTAATTTGGGTCCCCTCTCTTTTCTTTTGGATTAGTTTGGCCAGTGTTTTATTGATCTTACTGATTCTTCCAAAAAAATCAACTTCTAGTTTTGTTGATGTGTTCTATTGTATCTCTAGTTTTTAACTCATTGATCTCTGCTCGAAACTTAATTATTTCCTTTCTTATGTGTGGGGTTGCCTTAATTTGTTGATTTTCCAGTTCTTTAAGGTATAAAGAGAGCTAGTGTATTTGAGATTTTTTCAATTTTTTTGAGTGAGGCTTGGATAGCTATGTCTTCCCTCTTAGGACCACCTTTGCCGGATCCCATAAATTTTGGATTGATGTGTCTTCATACTCATTGGTTTCCATGAATTGCTTAAGTTCTTTGATTTCTTGGTTGATCCAAACATTTTTTTCCCCAAATATGTTTATTTTTTCAGTGTTACAAGATTGATTGTTCATGCACCACACCCAGTGCTCCATACAGTACGTGCCCTTCTCAATACCCACCACCAGGCTCACCCATCCCCACACCCCCTCCCCTCCAAAACCCTCGGTTTGTTGCTCAGAGTCCACAGTCTCTCCTGGTTCATCTCCCCCTCTGATTTCCCCCCAATCACCCTTCCCTTCCTTCTCACAATGCCCTCCATGATTTTCTTTATGCTCCACACGGAAGTGAGACCATAAGATAATTGACTCTCTCTGCTTGACTTATTTCACTCTGTATAATCTCTTCCAGTCCTGTCCATGTTGATACAAAAGTTGGATATTTATCCTTTCTGAGGGAGGCATAATATTCCACTGTATAGATGTACCACATCTTCCTTATCCACTCATCTGTTGAAGGACATTTTGGTTCTTTCCACAGTTTGGCGATTGTGGCCATTCTAACTGGTGTAAGGTGGTATCTCAGTGTGGTTTTGATTTGAATCTCTCTGGCGAATGATGATGAACATCTTCTCATGTGTCTGTTATCCATTTGTACGTCTTCTTTGGAGAAGTGTCTGTTCATGTCTTCTGCCCATTTTTTGATGTGATTATCTGTTTTATGAGTGTTGAGTTTGAAGAGTTCTTTATAGATCTTAGTTATCAGAGCTTTGTCTGTAGTGTCATTTGCGAATATCTTCTCCCATTCTGTGGGTTGCCTGTTTGTTTTGTTGACTGTTTCCTTCGCTGTGCAGAAGCTTTTTATTTTGATGAAGTCCCAAAAGTTTATTTTCGCTTTTGTGTCCTTTGCGTTGATCAAAATATTCTTGAGCAGGTTGGTCTTTAGTTCCCAAGTGTTTGACTTCCTTCCAAACTGTTTTGTTTTAAGATTTCATTTTATTTTATTTGTCAAGGAGAGAGTAGAAGTAGGGGGAGTGGCAGGCAGAGGGAGGAGCAGGCTCCCTGCCAAGCAAGAAGCCCAATGTGGGACTCGATCCCAGTACTCTGGGATCACAACCTGAGTCAAAGGCAGACGCTTAACCAATTGAGCCACCCTGGTGTCCCCATCAATATTTTTAATATCAAAACTTTTCCCCCCAAATACATTTATTTTCCCCAAAATATGTTTATTTTATCTTTTCAGTCCTACAAGATTAATTGTTCATGCAGCACACCCAGTGCTCCATGCAATATGTGCCCTTCTCAATACCCACCACCAGGCTCACCCAACCCCCCAACCCTCTCCCTCCAAAACCCTCAGTTCATTGCTCAGAGTCCACAGTCTCTCCTGTTTCATCGCCCCCTCTGATTTCCCCCCATTCACCCTTCCTTTCCTTCTCCTAATAGCCTCCTCGTTTTTCCTTATGTTCTACACATAAGTGAGACCATAAGATAATTGACTGTCTCCGCTTGACATATTTCACTCAGCATAATCTCTTCCAGTCCCATCCATGTTGATACAAAGTTGGGTATTCATCCTTTCTGATGGAGGCATAATATTCCATTGTATATATGGACCATTTCTTCCTTATCCACTCATCTGTTGAAGGGCATTGTGGTTCTTTCCACAGTTTGGGGATTGTGGCCATTGCTGCTATGAACGTTGGGGTACATGTGGCCCTTGTTTGAACTGCATCTGCTTCTTTGGGGTAAATACCCAGTAGTGCAATTGCAGGGTCATAGGGTAGCTCTATTGTTGATTCCTTGAGGAATCTCCACACTGTTTTCCAAAGTGGCTGCACCGACTTGCATTCCCACCAAGAGTGGAAGAGGGTTCCCCTTTCTCCACATCCTCTCCAGCATTTGTTGTTTCCTGTCTTGTTGATGTTGGCCATTCTAACTGGTGTAAGGTGGTATCTCAGAGTGGTTTTGATTTGAAACTCCCTGATGGCTAAAGATGATGAATATCTTCTCATGTGTCTGTTAGTCATTTGTATGTCTTCTTTGGAGAAGTGTCTGTTCATGTCTTCTCATTTTTTGATGTGATTATCTGTTTGGTGAGTGAGTTTGAGGAGTTCTTTATAGATCTTAGATATCAGACCTTTGTAGTGTCATTTGCGAATATCTTCTCCCATTCCGTGGGTTGCCTGTTTGTTTTGTTGACGGTTTCCTTTGCTGTGCAGAAGCTTTGTATCTTGACGAAGTCCCAAAAGTTCATTTTCGCTTTTGTTTCCTTTGCCTTTGGAGACATGTCCTGAAAGAAGTTGCTGTGGCTAATGTCATAGAAGTTACTGCCTATGTTCTTCTCTAGGGTTTTGATAGATTCCTGACTCACGATGAGGTCTTTTACCCATTTCGAGTTTATCTTCGTGTATGGTGTAAGAGAATGGTCAGGTTTCATTCTTCTACATATAGCTGTCCATTTTTCCAAGCACCATTTATTGAAGAGACTGTCTTTTTTCCCCTGGATATTTTTTCCTGCTTTGTCGAAGATTATTTGACCATAGAGTTGTGGGTCCATCTCTGGGCTCTCTACTCTGTTCCACTGGTCTATGTGTCTGTTTCTGTGCCAGTACCATGCTGTCTTGGTGATCACAGCTTTGCAGTGAAGCTTGAAATCAGGCCATGTGATGCCCCCAGCTTTGTTTTTCTTTTTCAACATTTCCTTAGCAATTCGAGATCTTTTCTGATTCTATACAAGTTTTAGGATTGTTTGTTCCAGCCCTTTGAAAAATGCCAGTGGAATTTTGATTGGGATGGCATTGAAAGTATAGATTGCTCTGGGCAGTATAGACACTTTAACAATGTTTATTCTTCTGATCCCTGAGCATGGAATGCTTTTCCACCTTTGTGTGTCTCCTTCAATTTCTTTCATGAGCATTCTGTAGTTCCTCGAGTACAGATCCTTTACCTCTTTGGTTAGGTTTTTTCCAGGTATCTTACAGTTCTTAGTGGTACAGTAAATGGAATTTATTCTCTAATTTCCCTTTTCATATTTTCATTGTTAATGTATAAGAAAGCAACTGATTTCTGTACATTGGTTTTGTATCCTGCCACATTACTGAATTGCTGTATGAGTTCTAGTAGTTTGGTAGGGGGAGTTTGGGAGTCTTTTGGGTTTTCCATATAAAGTATCATGTCATCTGTGAAGAGAGAGTTTGACTTCTTTTATTTCTTTTTGTTGTCTGACTGCTGTTGCTAGGACTTCTAGTACTATGTTGAACAAGAGTGCAGAGTGGGCATCCTTGTCGTGTTCCTGATCTCAAAGGGAAGACTGTCAGCTTTTCCCCATTGAGAATGATATTTGCTGTGGCCTTTTCATAGATTTTATGATGTTGAGGAATGTTACTTCCATCGCTTTACTTTGAAGAGTTTTAATCAGAAACGGATGCTGAATTTTGTCAAATGCTTTTTCTGTATCAGTTGAGAGGACCATGTGGTTCTTTTTTTTTTTTTTTTTCCTATCACATTGATTGATTTGTGAATGTTGAACCACCCTTGCATCCCCAGGGATAAATCCCACCTGGTCATGATGAATCATCTTTTTAATGTGCTGTTGGATCCTATTAGCTAGGATTTTGTTGAGAATCTTGGCATCCATATTCATCAGGGATATTGGTCTGAAATTCTCCTTTTTGATGGAGTCTTTGCCTGGTTTGGGGACCAGGGTAATGCTGGCTTCATAGAAAGAGTCTGGAAGTTTTCCTTCTGTTTCTATTTTTTGAAACGGTCTCAGGAGAATAGATATTATTTCTTCCTTGAACGTTTGGTAGAATTCCCCAGGGAATCCATCAGGTCCTGGACTCTTGTTTTTTGGGAGGTTTTTGATCACTGCTTCAATCTCACTACTAGATTTTGGTCTATTCAGGTTGTCAGTTTCTTCCTGTTTCAGTCTTGGAAGTTTATAGGTTTCCAGGAATGCATCCATTTCTTCTGCGTTGGTTAACTTCTTGGCAGATAGCTGTTGATAATAATTTTTGATGATTGTTTCTATGTTTTTTGGATTAGTCATGATCTCTCCCCTTTCATTCATAATTTTGTTAATTAGGGTCCTCTCTCTTTTCTTCTGGATGAGTTTGGCCAGTGGCTTATGGATCTTATCGATTCTTTCAAAAAACCAACTTCTGGATTCTTTGATGCTTTCTACTGTTTCTCTAGTTTCTAACTCATTGATCTCTGCTCTAATCTTGATTATTTTCCTTCTTGTGAATGGGGTTGGCTTGACTTATTGTTGATTTTCCAGTTCTTTAAGTTGTAAAGAGAGCTAGTGTATTTGGAATTTTTCAGTTTTTTTGAGTGAGGCTTGGATGGCTATGTATTTCTCCCTAAGGACCGCCTTTGCCATATCCCATAGGTTTTGGATTGATGTGTCTTCATTCTCATTGGTCTCCATGAATTGTTTAAGTTCATCTTTGGTTTCCTGGTTGATCCCAACATTCTTGAGCAGGATGGTCTTTAGCCTGCAAGTGTTTGAATTCCTTCCAAACTTTTTCTTGTGGTTGAGTTCCAGTTTCAAAGCATTGTGGTCTGAGAATATGCAGGGAATCATCTCAGTCTTTTGGTATCAGTTGACTCCTGATGTGTGACCCAGTATGTGGTCGATTCTGGAGAAAGTTCCGTGTGTGCTGGAGAAGAATGAGTATTCTGTTGTTTTGGGGTGGAATGTTCTGTATATATCTATGAGGTCCATCTGGTCCAACAAACTCTTGTGTCTTTATTGATTTTCTGTTTAGGTGATCTGTTTCTGAGAGTGGCATGTTAAGATCTCCTACTATTGATGTATTCATATCAATATGATTATTTTGATTAACTGTTGGCTTATGTCGTTGGCTTCTCCTATATTGGGGGCATAAATGTTTACAATTGTTAGATCTTCTTGGAGGATAGGCTCTTTAAGAATTATGTAGGGTCCTTCTCTCTGACTACAGTCTTTAGCTTAAAATCTAATTCATCTGATATGAGAATTGCTACCCCAGGTTTCTTTTGTGGCCCGTGGCATGAAAGATATTTCTCTATCCCTTCAGTTTCAGTCTGGATGTATGTTTAGGTTCCAAATGTGTCTCTTGTAGACAGCATACGGATGGGTCCTGTCATTGTATCCATTCTGCAACCCTGTGACATTTTATGGGATCATTTAGGCTATTCACGTTGACAGTGATTATTGAAAGGTAAGTGTTTATTGACATCATGTTGCCTATGAAGTCCTTGTTTCTTCCCAGTCCTTTTCCCCCTAACGTTTCATGGCCTCATTTATTTCTGTAAGTCTCTTCTCATTATTCCTGAGCAGTTTGCTCCAGCTCTCCTCCTGACCTTTCTTCTCAACCATTTTATCCTCTAGATGGCAAATTTCTGTTCTAAGTCACTCATGGGTTCTTCCTACTTTCATAGAACACTCTTTAATATTTCTTGTAGTGCTGGCTTGGTGGTCACATACTCTTTTAATCCTTGCCGGTCTTGGAAGCTCTATCTCTCCATCCATTTTGAATGTCAGCCTTCCTGGATAAAGTGTTCTTGGCTGCATGTTTTTCTCGTTTAGTGCCCTGAATATCTCATGCCAGCCCTTTCTGGCTTGCCAGGTTTCTGTGGACAGGTCTGATGTTATTCTGATGGGTTGTCCTCCGTATGTAAGGAATCTTTTCCCCCTAGCTGCCCTCAGGACCTCTTGTCTAAAATTATAATTTGCAAATTTTACAGTTATGTGTCTGGATGTCTTTCTAGACTCATTGATCCTGGTGGATATCCTTTCTGCCTCTAGGATATGAACACTTGTTCCATATCCCAGATTGGGGAAATTTTCATTCAGAATCTGGTCAGCTATATCTTCTAGTCTTCTGTCTTTCTCTGCCCCCTCTGGGATTCCAATAATTCTGATGTTGGAACGTTTCATGGCCTCATTTATTTCCGTAAGTCTCTTCTCATTATTCCTGAGCAGTTTGCTCCAGCTCTCCTCCTGACCTTTCTTCTCAACCATTTTATCCTCTAGAGAACTGATTCTGTCCTCTGTCCCCATAACTCTAGCTGTTAGACCATTAGGTTAGATTGGATCTCGCTGATAGCATTTTTAACATCTGCTATACTGGTTCTCAGTTCTGCTTAGAGATTCTATGTTGTCATTAATGTTTTTCTCCATCCTAGCCATTGCCTGGATAATTGTCACCCTGATTTCCCTTTACGTGATACTGTTTATGTCCATGTCCAGTAGTTCTGAGGGAGAGGGTGCAGTCTCTGGGTTTTTCCTCTGTTGGGTGTTCCTCCTCCTAGTCATTTTGGTGAGAAGTGGATGAGAGGATGTATAGATGGATATATCGTCCATGATCCAGGCAGGGTGCTCCCTGGAAGGTTTTGGAGCAATTGGGATTCATCATCAAAAAGAAAGAATAAGGATAAAAAAAGACAAAGAGAAAAAGAAATCCCAGCCTGAATGGGTCCCCAAAATAAGATTTATAAGGTATGTAAATAAACATGAACAGACGTAAAGAGTGACAAGAGTAAATGACAAGAAATTAAAGAACCTAGTCAGAATGATCCCCAAGAATAAGATTTATATAATACCAGAACAAAAGCAAATACGTAGAAACATTGACAGAGAAGGATAAGATGGGAGGGTGGTTATAACTCCTTGTGGGCTAGGAAGGTTATTTCAGGTCTTCCTGGGTTTATCATTGTATTAAGCCTCTAGTTGTAATGTTAAGTAGTTTAAAAAAATTTTTTTAAAAACCAAGAAATGTGAAAATGAGTTAATAAAAAATAGAAAATAAGAAAAAACTTATCTATGGAAATATACAGGTTCGAGGGTATTATCGGGAGCATCATATATTGATCTCCCCTGATATTGGGGTTTAAAACTTTATGGGGACCCTGTGGTTATTGTCCTTCTGTTTATTGAATGCTCTTCTGGGGGAGGGGCCTGCCGCGTTGTTTTCCAGTCAGTCTTGCTTGGGTTGAGTCCCCCTGCCCCCCAATCAGGGTCTGAGCTCCGTGGAAACTCATTTCTCAGTCTTTTGCTCTCTGAAGGGTTTTGGCCTTTTGTAGCTTTTTTACCTTTTTGAGAGTCCAAGCAAGGAATCTACCTGGAAGTACCCAGACCTCCGCGTCACAGAGAAGCCTCAGTTTGCTCCCCTCCGGGTGGTCCGTAACACACACTCCCCTCCGCAAAACTCTGCTCACAGCGCAGCCTGTCCCAGGTGGCGCAACCCCAGCCAACTTTCTGCGGCTCCGCCAGTGCTGTCCGGGCTCCAGGCCCGCGCAGGCTGTGCTCTGATTCCTGCCCAAGATGAGGTCGCCTGCCCGCCTTCTCTCCGGGGCCGGCTGGGAGCGCCCAGACCCTGCTGCAGGCCAGGAATGTCTTGGGGTCAGGGGTGCACAGTCCAGAGAGTGGGGCGCACAGAGAAAAGCTGCTGCTCCTGGACCGCAGAAGACTCTCTAAGGCGCTTGCAGGAGCTCGGCCGGCCCACAAGCTGGTGCGGGGAGCGGAGAGCTGCAGGTTCGTGAGCCACGGACTCGACCCCCCACCAGTCTCTCTTTGAGGCGAGTGGTGTCCTTCCTGGGAACGTAGGCCCAGGCCTGTGCCCGCGACCACCCCCTTCCACTAGTTGCTCCTCAGAACCTTTTGCTCTTAAGTGTTTTTAACCAGACTCTAAGTAAATGCTGGTCCCCAACCACCGGGCACTTTCCTTCAGGGTATTACTGTCCTTGGATCACTTCTGGTGGCTCCCTCCCCCTTTCTTTATCCTCTGATATTGGTTCGAGTGTTCCCACTCTGCGTTACCTCTCCACTGCTGTCTTCTGCTGCCGTAGAGATCCAGAAGTGAGAAATCTTGGTCCTCAGGCTGATTTCATGGGTGTTCAGCGTGTTCTGGTAGATATCCAGCTCACTTTAGGGGACTGGTTGCAGCAGGATCTTCTCCTTCTCCGCCATCTCCCCCCTCCCCCCCCCCCCGCAAGAAATAGCCAGAAGCTTTGTATCTTGAAGTCCCAAAAGTTCATTTTCACTCTTGTTTCCTTTGCCTTTGGAGACATGTCCTCAAAGAAGTTGCTGTGGCCGATGTCAAAGAGGTTACTGCCTATGTTCTCCTCTAGGATTCTGATAGATTCCTGCTCATGTTGAGGTCTTTTATCCATTTCGAGTTTATCTTTGTGTATGGTGTAAGAGAATGGTCAAGTTTCATTCTTGTATACATATAGCTGTCCAGTCTTCCCAGCACCATTTATTGAAGAGACTGTCTTTTTTCCACTGCATATTTTTTCCTGCTTTGTCGAAGATTATTTGACCATAGAGTTGTGGGTCCATCTCTGCGCTCTCTATTCTGTTCCACTGGTCTATGCATCTGTTTTGGGGCCGGTACCATGCTGTCTTGGTGATCACAGCTTTGCAGTAAAGCTTGAAATCAGGCAACGTGATGCTCCCAGCTTTGTTTTTCTTTTTCAGTATTTCCTTAGAATTCGGGGTCTTTTCTGATTCTATACAAATGTTAGGATTGTTTGTTCCGGCACTTTGAAAAATGCCAGTGGAATTTTGATTGGGATGGCGTTGAAAGTATAGATTGCTCTGGGCCGTATAGACATTTTAACGTTTATTCTTCTGATCCCTGAGCATGGAATGCTTTTCCACCTTTGTGTGTCTCCTTCAATTTCTTTCATGATTGATCTGTAGTTCCTCGAGTACAGATCCTTTACCTCTTTGCTTAGGTTTATTCTCAGGTATCCTATGGTTCTTGGTGCTATAGTAAATGGAATCGATTCTCTAATTTCCGTTTCCATATTTTCATTGTTAGTGTATAGGAAAGCAACTGATTTCTGTGCATTGATTTTGTATCCTGCCACATTACTGAATTGCTGTATGAGTTCTAGTAGTTTGGGGGTGGAGTCTTTGGGGATTTCCATATAAAGTATCATGTCATCTGCGAAGAGAGAGACTTTGACTTCTTGTTTGCCAATTTGAATACCTTTTATTTCTTTCTGTTGTCTGATTGCTGTCGCTAGGACTTCTAGTACTGTGTTGAACAAGATTAGCGAGAGTCGGCATCCTTGTGTTCCTGATCTCAAAGGGAAGGCTGTCAGTTTCTCCTTCTGAAACTGAGAAGTTTGAGAATGATATTTGCTGTGTTTTGGGGATATTTTTGATCACTGCTACAGTCTCGTTAATAGATATTGGTCTATTCAGGTTGTCAATTTCTTCCTGCTTCAGTCTTGGAAGTTTATAGGTTTGCAGGAACAAATCCATTTCCTCTAGGTTGTTTAACTTTTTGGCATATAACTGTTGATAATAATTTCTGATGATTGTTTCTATTTCCTTGGTGTTAGTCGTGATCTCTCCCCTTTCATAATTTTATTAACTTGGGTCCCCTCTCTTTCCTTTTGGATTAGTTTGGCCAGCGGTTTATTGATCTTATTGATTCTTTCAAAGAAATCAACTTCTAGTTTTGTTGATGTGTTCTACTGTATCCCTAGTTTCTAACTCACTGATCTCTGCTCGAATCTTGATTATTTCCCTTCTTATGTGTGGAGTTGCCTTAATTTGTTGACGTTCCAGTTCTTTAAGGTATAAAGAGAGCTAGTGTATTTGAGATTTTTCAATTCTTTTTTTTAAAGATTTTATTTATTTATTTATTAGGAAAGAGAGAGAGTGAGAGAGAGCATGAGAAGGGAGAAGGTCAGAGTGAGATGCAGACTCCCCATGGAGCTGGGAGCCCGATGTGGGACTCGATCCCGGGACTCCGGGATCACGACCTGAGCCGAAGGCAGTTGCCCAACCAACTGCGCCACCGAGGCGCCCAATTTTTCAATTTTTTTGAGTGAGGCTTGGATAGGTAGGTCTTCCCTCTTAGGACCCCCTTTGCCGTATCCCACAGATTTTGGACTGATATGTCTTTATTCTCATTGGTTTCAGTGAATTGTTGAAGTTCTTCTTTGATTTCCTGGTTGATCCAAACATTCTTGAGCAGGTTGGTCTTTAGTTTCCAAGTGTTTGACTTCCTTGCAAACTTTGTTTTAAGATTTTATTTTATTGGGGCACCTGGGTGGCTCAGTGGGTTGAAACCTCTGCCTTCGGCTCGGGTCATGGTCTCAGGGTCCTGGGATCGAGCCCCCATCCGGCTCTCTGCTCAGCAGGGGGCCTGTTTCCCCTTCTCTCTCTGCCTGCCTCTCTGCCTGCTTGTGATCTCTCTCTCTGTCAAGTGGATAAATAAAATCTTTTTTAAAAAAATGATTTTATTTTTATTTATTTTATTTGTCAAAGAGAGTGAGAGTAGAAGTAGGGGAAGCAGCAGGCAGAGGCAGAAGCAGTCTCCCCGCCAAGCAAGAAGCCCAATGTAGGACTCGATCCCAGGACTCTGGGATCAAGACCCGAGCTAAAGGCAGATGCTTAACCAATTGAGCCACCCAGCTGTACCCATCAATAATAGTTTTAATATTAAAACTCTTAACTCTATTTCTCCTTATTAGTATTATTCTTAAATGTAATATCTTTTGAAATCATTTTCAACTTTTGGAGCACTTTTGGTTTCCTAGAGTTACCGGTTTCTTGGTTAAAGTGACTATACAAGCAAATATAAATGGTACAATGTGCTTAATATTTTAAAGTTCCTCTTATATAATCAATTAATTTTACAAAGGTAGCACTGGGTGTGGTACATGAATAGTGAATGTTGGAACACTGAAAAAATTAAAAAAAAATGTTTACCAATTAAAAAAAGGTAGCTGGTCATGTGTTTGTGGTCAGAACACAAAATTTGTGTTCTTCCAGCTTTTCTTCATAAATTAGATTATATATCAGTTTGTACTGCTTGTCACTTGTTACCTTGATCACATCTTTATACAAATCTATCAGCTTCCCTCTTTAATAGCTACTTAATATACCATCGTATGTATATATCATGGCCTGTTGGTAGAAATTTAGGCTTGTGGGTACACCCCCACATTAACCATACTAAACAATACTTTGATAAACATGCATGACCTATTGTGTACATTTTCAAGTATTTCGGTAGAAGATGTGTCTAATCTAGAACTCCCGGATGAAAGCACATACGGAATTGAAACTTCGATGCAGCTAAACTGATCTTCTAAAAGGCTGTATAAAGTGATGTCCCTAATGATACTTTAGGTGTTTGTTTTATTGTCCTACTCTCAAAAGATTTTCTAAAAAATTTTCCAACTTGATGAAAATATTGCCCTGATTTAATACTTGGTTTGCATTTGTTCTGTGAGTTGAGAACTGTAATTGCTTTTATCTTTCCCCGAATATTTTTATTTTATTTTTTCAGCGTTACAAGATTCATTGTTCATGCACCACATCCAGTGCTCCATGCAATATGTAATTGCTTTTAGCCTGTTTATTTCTTGCAAAATGACCATCTACTCTCCCCTTCTACTTTTCTTTTGGGTGCTTGCTCTCTTTATTGACTTGTAAGAGCACATCGCATATAGAAAATGACAGACCTCTTGGTCTGTCCCATAGATGGCAAATATTCTCCCTCATGCAGTTTTTCTCTTCCAAATTTACGTGTATCGTGTTCACGTTCTGCTGTATATCTTCTGGATGGCAAGAGTCCTCTCCACTTGGCTAGCTGTGGGGGTCGCAGGGGGGGGGGGGACGGGAAGCGTACGGCAGCGTTCGGCAGCCATAGCTGCCACCCGAGTGTAGACCCACACGTTCTCTAGCTCTCGTGTGGGAGAGAACGAAGGGCAGGGTCGGGTAGGCTGCCTTGTCCTGGGGAAGAAGGTCCTATAGGATCCTCCTTTGGTCCATAAGACCCATCTCTTAAAGGTTGTGTGATCAAATCTTGGGGTTGAATCAGTCTAGAACAACAGTCCTTGTTTGGAGGTGGGGGAAAGCTGTGCAAGGTTGAGTATTTGAGGAGTGCCAGCCTTCACAGACCTTTGATAATCTAGACAGAAAGGACCCCACCTCCAGAAGCTGACCTTTCCCTTCTGGCGGATAAAAGAAAAATGGTTTTGCATTCTTCCCTGCTGATTTGGGACTTATGCAAGAGAACTGAGGTTCAGAGAAGCTGAAGTATCCACAGAGGATTGCAGCCCTAAGTACCACTATTCTGTGATTCGTCCTATTGGATTCCTACTATTCTGTTCTTTCCACCAGAAACGTGTGTGTGTGTGTGTGTGTGTGTGTGTGTGTGTGTGTGTGTGTTAAAAGGAATCATCATCCACCGAGATATTTAATCCATGATCCTAGAATGCATGAACAACTCTATTTTCCTTAGCTTGTTATTTCCCCACACACTTGTTAATCAGAAATTATTAGTAATATTATTAGTAATCCTGTTCGTTCTACTCTCAATACCTACCCTGTCCACTCATCTTATTTCCAGTGCTGTGCTCTAGTTCTTCACAGGCTCTGCTCAAGCGTTTCTGCAAAGAACCAGGGACCTATGGGTGTTGCTGTTACATTATCAGTGGATATGTTTGAGCAAACCTACCCGCTTCCACTTAGAAAACAGAAGCAGCTTCATAAGTGGGCTCCTTGCTCCTCTCTTGCGCCATAATCCCTTCTCCAAGCAACAGTGACCTTTGAAACATGGAGATTACGGCTTATCACCTCTTGGCCTTCTGAAAAAAGATACTTGTGACCAGCCCCTCCCCACAGTCGAGTCCCCGTGTCAGGCACTTTGCTCACCCTGCACTAGAATGTTCTTATTCCTGTCTCAGGGCATTGGCCCTAGCTCTTCACCCTGCCTGAAAGCCTCTCTCTTTACATCTTGGACTGGCAGCTTCTCACGAGTATGGTGTTAACTCTCTTGCAGAAGCCTGTCCAGAACCTTCCTCCCCTCCCCTTCAAAGGGCTTTCTTAGTCTCTCTTGTGTTCTCTGTATTCATTTTTGTGTATCCTCAAACTTGGTTTTTTTTTTTTCCCCATCACGCCACCCCTCCAAAAGTTGGATCCTTGAAGGTGGAACTTGTTTGCCTTGTTGAAGGCTTTATGTAAGAACTTACTATTCCTAAGGCTGAAATTCATTCTGACCATTGCTGTGTTCTGCTTTGCCTCACTTCTCGGTTTTAGTTCACAGAAGAAGATACAGAGAGAGGATGAAGGCTAAAATACTGATGATGTGGGACAACATGCTTTGGCCTGAAGACCACATATATCTCAGGAACGTGGCTGAGAAGGAACACCAAGAACTGAAGAGCCTCCTGTATCCCAACAGGGCCGGAGCCCAGCCACAGACGATTGTGCTGGAGGGACTAGCGGGGGTCGGGAAGACCACCCTGGCAATGAAGGCCGTGCTGCATTGGGCCGAGGGCTTTCTCTTTCAGCAGAGGTTCTCCTATGTTTTCTTCATCAGCTGCCACAAGGCTAAAGAAATGAATGATACGACCTTTGCAGGTTTGCTCTCCTGGGACTGGCCTGACTCCCAGCTGCCCATCGACGAGCTCATGAGTCACCCCGAGAGGCTCCTGTTCGTCATCGACGGCCTTGACGAAGTGGACGTGCCCTCCGACCTGGACGCCAGCCCACCGTGCACAGACTGGTTCCAGAGCCTCCCAGCCCACAGACTCCTGTTCCACTTGTTGAGGAAAGAACTGGCTCCCATGGCTACCTTACTGATCACAACCAGGGAGTACAGAACCGAGGACTTCAGACAGTCGGTACAGGATCCGTGGTTTGTACAGATCTTCGGGTTCACGGAGGGAGACCGGGAGGAGTATTTCATCAGGTACTTCGGTGACCAAAACAAAGCAAAGAAAATCTTGCACTGGGTCAGAAAGAACGAAGATCTGTTTGTTTCCTGCTCCGCGCCCATGGTGTGCTGGGCCGTGTGTTCCTGCCTGAGGCGGCAGCTGGCCAGAAACCCTTGCTTCCAGCTAAGCACCCAGACCACCACCAGTCTGTACGTGTACTTCTTCTCCGGCTTGGTCGCCCAGGCGGAGGCGAGTGTGTCGGACCAGAGCTGGCCGGAGCAGTGGAGGGCCCTCTGTTCTCTGGCTGCCGAGGGGATGTGGCTTTGGAACTTCACGTTTGCCAAGGAGGACCTCGCACACAAGTGCCTAGAAGCCCCTCTCATCGCTACTCTCCTCAGCTTGAACGTTCTTCGGAAGGTCAGTGACTGCGAGGAGTGTGTGACTTTCACTCACTACAGTTTCCAGATGTTTCTGGGGGCCATGTTCTACGTCCTGGGGGGAACAAGAGGCTCCACCGGCAGGCTTGCGAAGCGCGAGGAGATGAAGGTACTGCTCAACGACGCTTTTGCTGACGCAAACGTCTATTGGGAACGGATGGCTCTTTTTTTCTTTGGTCTTTTAAAAAGAAACTTAGCCGGAGAAGTGGAAGCTACTTTGCGCTGCAAAGTGAGCCGCAGGATAACGGACGAATTATTAGAATGGGCAGAGGAGTTAGAAAGTCACGGCATCGTCTCCAAGTGCTTTGAATTCCTGCCCTTCTTTAAGTGCTTACATGAAACTCAGGAGGAAGACTTCGTGAGGCAGGTTTTGAGTCACCTCTTTGAAGCTGACCTAAATATTTTTGGGAACCTCCAACTCCAAGTTTCTTCATTTTGCCTAAAGCACTGTCGAAAGTTAAGTAAGCTAAGGCTCTCAGTCAACTGTCCCTTGCCGCAAACGGAACTGACTTTCGCCGTGGGCGCTCTGGAGTGAGTAATGCAAACCCTTTCCCTCCCAGGTTTCTTGCCAGGCTCTGCCCGGGTTCTTCCAGGAAGAACCGGGGATATGTCGTGTTCTGGTTGGTTATGACTGGCCAAAGCTTCTGGGTCGCTCCAACCCAGGAGGCCATTTCCCTTTAGGGGTTGTAGTCTCCCTCAGCTACTTCTGGTGATCTGCTTCGAGGTCGTGTCTATCTCGGGCCCTGCATATGTGCCGAGCGCTGTGCTGCGACCTCTCCTTCTATCTCACTGATGCCCATTGCTGAGTGGAGGCTGGCGAGTGACTGCCGTTCATAGATGAGAAAACTGAGTGAAAACCGAATTTATGTCAGCGTGGCCCGCTCTCTCCCACAGCTCCACAGCTCAAAATGCTGGTGCCCCTCCTTTGAGCAAGATTTGGGGGGGGCCCCAATGGTGTCAACTATATCCTGAAGTTAGTTAGGATGACTTTGTCCCTTTGTCTCCTGGAAGAAGAATCCCAGAAACCCTTAAGCTGCTTTCGGTTCTCACCCCCTAACCTTTTCCCACTGCTGCTGGCACTGTTGACTTCCAGCCTAGGAAGTAAAGAGAACGGAGTGTCCTAATCATTGCAGGCCCTCGGGGTGTTTTCTAAACCCCTCCCTTGAGACAGGAGGCGGCGACCTGTTCACAAATCCTTTGTTTAACCCTCAGACGTACAAAAAAACACCAGTTTGATTTTGGTTGTTCAAATGGCTATTCTGAGAAGACTAATCTGTTTGTGTTTATCCAGATCAGAATATTAGTAAGATGTTTGATGTGGAGGTCTCAGAGTCATAAATGTCTAATATATGTTGGCTGTCGCTTATTTATCCAGTCTTTAGATTCCCTAAAAGCTGAGTAGGGGACTACCTACCACTCCTATGCAGGCTGTAATTCTGGGCTCTCCATGTAGAACCTTAGAACCTAATATCCTTCGGGTGCTTTAACGTGGTCTTTGTTTTACTTTCTTCTTTGGAGCTAAAAAGTTTAATTCATGACTTGGATGCTCTTTTACTCTTGTAAATGCTGAGAGCCTACCACATCAAGGAAACACTAAATAATCACAATTTTTTTTTTATTACGTTCAGTTAGCCAACGTATAGTACAACATTAGTTTTTGATGTGATGCTCAGTGATTGATTAGTTGAGTGTAACAGCCAGTGCTCATCCCAACACGTGTCTTCTTAATGCCCATCCCCTGGTTACCCCCTCCCCTGGCCCCTCCCTTCTGTAACCCTCAGTTTGGTTCCCAGAGTCCAGAGTCTCTCCTGGTTTGTCTCCCTCTCTGATTTCTTCCCATTCAGTGTTCCCTCCCCTCCCCTGTGGTGCTCTGTGCTATTCCTTATGCTCCACATATGAGGGAAACCAGGTGATAATTGACTTTCTCTGCTTGACTTATTTCACTCCACATAATCGCCTCCAGTCCCATCCCTGTTTTGATGCAAATGGTGGGTATTCGTCCTTTCTGATGGCTGATACTCTATTGTATATGTAGACTTTTAATAAGCCTCCCAAGTTCTAAATACTTGCATAAACCTCTTTTTGAGTCACAAAATCCTATGAGGGTAAGTCTTATTATGTGCATTTAGAGATAGGTAAGTGGAGCACAGAGGTTAAGTCACAGGTAGCGCCGCTCTGAATTTATCTTAGGCCTGTTTGCCTTGAAGTCTGAACGTGTAGGAACCGTACCCATGGCCCCCCCTCATCTCACTTATACCGTCGCTTTCCTCCGAAAAGGATGGTTGAGGATTGTTGGAAGAAAACATCCGGCGCTCGGAGAACTATACTTCTGGGGTCACGGTTTTCCTGCCCCGTTCCAGCAAATTCCTTCCCTTTCACCGGGTCGGTTTTTGTCTCCTGTAGACCACGTTCTGGGCGTCAGTTGAGGTTCCCTTTAGTGAGTCACCCTTCTTTCTCTCTCTCATAAATGCCAAGGTTACATTCCAAGATATATCAGTGGCAGGAGGTTTGCTCCGTGTTTAGCAACGGGCACATGAGTGAGCTGGACCTGAGTGACAGCAGGCTTAACACCTCTTCGATGAAGAAACTCTGTTACGAGCTGAAAAATCCGAGGTGCAAGCTCCAAAAACTGACGTAAGTGTGACGCCCGGTTTGGAAACTTCCATCAGAGAACAATCCGACACCCCCCCCACCCCGCCCGCCCTTGAGTATTGCGGGGAGTATTTAGTTTTCACAAAGTGAGCTCGGGTGCTTGGGGTAAAGATAAACACGTTGGCATGAGTCTCGGCAAAGACCAGGTCCTCTGCCGTCAGTGATCTTGCGTGAGAGGTTCAGGTAGAGGGACTAACTTTTCCTGAGGACCTCTGCAGAGGCGGCTGTTTGGAGCTGAATATAAAGGGGTGGAAAGCTTGGAGGACGAGACTGGGACGCAGCCCCTGAGGAGAGTCAGACTTGCGGTGGAGTCCATGTGATTGTTGGGTCTTAAGGAAAGGCGGGTAGTTCGCAGTGAGGCATTTCCTCATTCAGTGGATATTTGACGAGCAACTTCTCCATTCTGAAGTTATAGCCGTGAACAGAATGGATAGTTCCTGCCTTCACGGAACTTACAGTGTTGGAGCAACACACGAAAATGGCCGCAGTAGTGTGAGAGACAGGGAGCGCCCCCAAAGCAGGAGGAGATCTGTCCAGGGACCCCGGGGGTGGACGTGGACGTGGGGGGGGGGGGCTCCGTGTCGGGACACGGGGAGAGCAGAAGGGTCTCTCCTGTCTAAAAGGTATCCGAACAAAGCCCTACTCATTGGAGCTGAGGCATGGTTTTGGACTGAAACCTCTCATGTGATGTAAACAGAGAGCACTCTGGCTCAAAGGGAGGGAGGAATGGACGGGCGCTTGAGGGAGAAGCCAGGGGAAGAAGCCCCTGCCCGAGGACAGACCGAATGACTCTTGGGGTTGGAGAAGGTGTGGGGTTGGATGCTCTAGAGTCCACGCTGACTAACTCTGTCCTGCTGTCTGTCTGCGAGTCGGGGCTACGTCGAAGTCTGAAAGTCAGACGCGCGCACTGACGCAGTGAGTTAGGAGCAGAAGGTCTGGCAGTGATGACTGTCCCCAAACCTCCGCGTATCGTGCGAGCTGCATCAGACATGCGGGAGACGGTCTCAAACGTCCCTTTCTTGGGAGACGGCTCTTTCACCCCCATCCCTCCTCTCTCTTTTGGTCTTACCACTCCGTCCTAAAGACGGGGGGAAACAGATTGCAGAACGAGAGAAGAGCGGTGTTTTCATCTGACCTTTCTGGGTTGGGGCGGGGGTCACCCCGCCCCAACCCAGAGGAGTGGGGGCTCCAGGTTTCTCCTGGCAGACCTTGTGGGGGAGGGGCTGGGTTCCTGATGGGCCATGTCCAGCTGGCCTTCAATTTTTGGGTTCCTCCCGGAGCTGAGGATCCTTGAGGTAGGAAGGGAGGGAGTGTGTGTGTGTGTGTGTGTGTGTGTAAGAGAGAGAGAGAGACGCAGGAGGAGGGCACACTCCTCACTTCCTCTTTCCCTCAGGTGCAAATCCGTCACCCCCGTGAGGATTCTGAAGGAGCTTGTTCTCCTCCTCCATGGGAACGGGAGGCTGACCCATCTCAACCTGAGCTCCAACAACCTGGGGGTCCCCGTGTCCACCATGATCTTCAAAACCCTGAGGCATTCAGCCTGCAACCTGCAGTACCTGTGGTAAGTGTCTGGCCTCCCGGATCTGTCCTCGAGGTCCCCACCAGCCTTGGTGGCACCCTGGGAGGACAGGACTCGGCGCGGCGTCCGAAGGAGGTGGAGAAAGATGAGCCACGGGAACCAGTGCATGGGTTCAACGCAGTGCTTCTCGAGACTTACTGTCTCCCCCCCCAGGGGCGTGTCAAAATGCGGGGTCCCGGACCCTGCACCCCGAGACCCAGCAGGGCTGCCAGGGGCCCTGAGTGCTGGCCCTTGGAACAGGCTGTGAGGTGGCACAGCTGCGGGCCCCGCGCGGAGTGGCCCCGACTGGGAGGGGAGCCGATGGGGAGTGAGGAGAAAGAAGCTGGTCTGTGCAGCAAGGGGACCTCCAGGTGAAGACCCCCGCCCCGAAGACCCCCGCCCCGGGAGTAACTGCCTGTCTTGGGGCCCCTGTGGCAGGCTGGAATCCTGCGGCCTCTCCTCTCGGACGTGCAGTCATCTCTTCCGGGAGCTCAGCAAGAACTCGAGTGTGCGCTTCCTCAGCCTGGGGGACAATGATCTCTCCCTCATCGAGAAGACCCTGCCGGGGCCGTCAGCGATGGCCCCGTCGTCGTCCCTGAGGGAGCTGTCGTAAGTCTTCCCGTCTCGTCTGAATCGCGACTACGTAAGGCCAGGTGGCAGGGTGGGACGGCCGTGCGCGCCTGTGTGGGGAGTCTCGGGGACCCCCCCGCCGCGGTTCCCAGCCCTGCGGACGCTCCCTGTTTGCGCTCTGTCTCACCGTGTCCTCAGGGCTCCGTCACTCGCCTGCCAGCCTCCCCGAGACCCAGTGGTTTTACTTCTTGCTTTTTTAATACCGTAACTTCTTACTTTAAGATTTCTTTAAATTTAAATTCGATTAGCCAACATAGGGTATGTTCAGATGTAGCGTTCAATAGTCGATCAGTCGCGTATAACACCCAGTGCTCGAGGATTTTATTTATTTATGAGAAAGAGGGAACGCGAGTAGGGGGAGGGGCGGAGGGGGAAGCAGGCTCCCCACTGAGCAGAGAGCCCGATGCGGGGCTCGATCCCAGGACCCTGAGATCACGACCTGAGCCGATGGCGGATGTTTAGCCTACTGAGCCCCCCCAGGCGCCCAGTTTTTTTTTTTTTTAAAGAGTTTATTGTGCACCATGTCAGAACTAATGATGTATTGTGTGGTGGCTAACTTAACATGATAAAAAAAAAAAAAGGAAAAAAAATGTCCCATGTCAAAAAGGTTAAAAAAAAAATTAGCGCAGGAACAGGAGAGGTGGTGGGGAGGGAGAGGCAGACTCCCCAGCAAACAAGGGAAGCCCCATGGCTTTAAAACGCGGCTGATCTCATCCTCCAGGGGGCCTTTGGCAATGTCTGTACGCCTACTTGGCTCTCCCAGTTGGGAGGGGACGATGCTCCCAGCATCTGGTAGGTGGAGACCAGCTACGATCAGTACCTGTCAGTTCACTGGGGGAACCCCACCCCACTTACACACACACACACACACACACACACACACACACACACATCCCGACACCACAAAGAACGATCTTGCCCAAAGGTCAGTAGGGCTGAGACTGAGAAGCCCTTACACTGACCCACCTTTTTCTCCTTAAAACCTTGGTCCTTTATCCAGTTTGGTCTTTTCCTGATGTTTGGGTCCCAGATGTGTGGCCAAGGGACTGGGGGTTTGAGGAAGAACGAGGAAGTGGGCCTCGGTGGGGCTCACTCTGCGCTCGGACCTTCTGCAGCCTGGAGAAGTGCAAGCTGTCGGCGGCCAGCTACCAGCACCTGGCGCCCTGCCTCACCAGCACCCCGAGGACCACTCGACTGTGCCTGGGATTCAATCCCCTCGGGGACGATGGCGTGAGGCTCCTCTGCGCTTCCCTGACTCACCCTGAGTGCGCCTTACAGAGGCTGGTGTAAGTTCCTCTTGGTCCCGCTTCCGGAAGTGCCTGTCCCTGGGGGCGGGCATGCGGAAAACCGGGGGCCATCCCTCTGGGACCCAGTGATATTGTCGAACCCTAACATGCATCGAGCAATGACTCCATGTGCACGGTGCCATCCCAAACACAGGCGCTGGGTAGACCCCAGATTTGCTGACTGGATACCAGGAAATTACAGTCTGGGCAACCGATGACCGAGCTCCGATCTCTAGACGCAGAGCTGGGCGCCGAGGTTGGGCTGGGGGATAGGACGGACACCCGCCCGCGTGGAGCATGTAGATTTATGAGTGCGATGCCAAAAAGCAAAACCCAGTAGTTCAGCTAGGAAGAAAAACAAAGAGGAATGAACAGGCAAGGAGTGGTGCGTTGGTTTCTTAGTAAGGTCTTCTCCCACCAACCCATCAGAGGAGGTGACACTGAGGCCACCAGACGTTGACCGAAGAAGGCACACACGGAGAGCAGGAAGAGGAGGACAGAGGCCCCAGGGCTGGAGTGCGCTCGGGGTGTTGTAGGAACAGCGAGACGACTAGGGAGGCTGGGGTACGCGAGCGAGAGGGAGGACGGCGCCCGGAACACGTCCCAGCGGTGAAGGAGTCTGTGTCGTTGGGAGGTGGGACGTAGTCTGCGGACTGCGGTCTGTACAGGGACTTCCTCGGCGAGATTACCCAGGCGGCTGCTGGGGGGTGGACTGTAATGGAAGCCAAAAAAGGGCCAGAAGCGAGTGCCTGTAGGTCAGGCGAGAGGATGGCCGTGAATTGTCCAGAGTGAGGCGGTAGGATCTCGGGGTGGACCTGGAGCTAGAGCCAGGAGGCCTTGCGGGGGCGTTAATGTGGGTCAGGAAGGAGAGACCCCCAACCCCACCGGACGATGGGCTTGGCAGCTGGGCGAGAGGGGGGTGTCTCGTCTGGCCCGGGGAAGACGGCGAGGATGAGGGTTAGGTGCGAGGGGTTTGGTCTGGGACGTTGGAGCATGGGGTGCCTGCCCATCAACCTGGGCAGGTCCGTGCAGGGCAGCAGGTTTCGGGGGGCTTGCTGCGTGGGGACGAGCCCCCCGGCAGCGGGCGGTGCCAAGTGGGATCTCGCAGATGTTTTCTACCTCAGCTGCACTCTGTGCTCTGGGGAAGGTTTGGAGTAGATGCGGAGGGGGCTGTCCTGGAATCGGATGCCGTCCAGGTGAGAATAAAAGGGCCCAAAGGCCAAGCGGGATCCGGTTGGATCCACTTATCCAAGGAGTAAATGGTGCAAGGCCGTAGGACTTGAGCTATGAGCAGAAGGTTAGCGCTCACTCGGCACCGAGCCTCAAAGAACTGTAATGTTTTTTCCCCCAGATTCATTTGTTTTATTTTTTCGGTGTTCCAAGATTCACTGTCCATGCACCACACCCAGTGCTCCAGGCGATGCGTGCCCTCCTCACTACCCACCACCAGGCTCGCCCAGCCCCCCACTCCCGCCCCTCCAAACCCCTCTGTTTGTTGCTCAGAGTCCACAGTCTCTCCTGGTTCATCTCCCCCTCCGATTTTCCCCCATTCACCCTTCCTTTCCTTCTCCCAATGTCCTCCATGTTTTTCTTATGCTCCACACGTAAGTGAGACCACAAGATAATTGACTCTCGCCGCTTGACTTATTTCACTCCGCATAATCTCCTCCAGTCCCGTCCATGTCGATGCAAATGGTGGGTTATTCATCCTTTCTGACGGAGGCATAATATTCCGTTGTATAGATGGACTGTATCCTCTTTATCCATTCGTCTGTTGAAGGAGATCCCTTTGTTTTTACAGATTTATTTATTGGAGAGAGAGAGAGAGAGAGAGAGAGAGAGCGCGCGCGCGCAGGGGGAGGGACTGAGGGGGAGAGAATCCTCAAGCAGGCTCCCCACTAAGTGCGGAGCCCCGCACAGGGCTCGATCCCGGGACCCTGAGATCATGACCTGAGCCGTAATCCGGAGCTGGCCGCTTACCCGACTGGGCCACCCAGGTGCCCCAATCATCATCCTTCTATTGGCTTTTTTTTTTTTGGAAGCCACCACTAACGCCCAGCATGTTCTTGCTGTGCCCATTGCATAAATCTGGGGAGGGATCAGTAAGCACCGGTACCTGGCGTATCCGGCCTGGGGTTCCAGGGGGCACCAAGGTTGGACCAGAGGGCGCGAGGCCTGCGTCCCCAGGGGCCCTGGTTCAGGCTGCTCTCCTGAGCACCTGTCTCCGCGGCTCCTGCCCCACAGGCTCTGGTTCTGCCAGCTCGGGGCCCCTGCTTGCGGGCACTTGGCCCGCGCTCTCCTTGAGAACAAGAGTTTGACCCATCTGGACCTGAGGAGGAATGACCTGAGAGACGAGGGGGTGACGTTTCTGTGTGAGGCCCTGGGCCGTCCGGACTGCAGCCTTCAGAACCTGGAGTGAGTGCCAGTGCCTCCCCGCCCTTCAGAGGATGGGGGGAGCGCGTGGGAATCGACTTGAAAACGCCTGGGTCCTGGATAGGGCTGGAGCCCCGGGTGTAGACGGGAAGGTCACCTAGAGGAGCCTAGGTTCTGCGGGGGGGGGGGGGGGGGGG
>CM052803.1:1622948-1634167 GCA_028533885.1 Nasua narica
GGGTGCGCGCTCCCTACCGATGGCACGGGGTCCTGTCCACTGTGTCCTTCCTATCAGCTGGCTAGAGTCCGACCTCCTGACCAGCAGCCTCCTCTTCCCAGGGCTCGGAACAGGGAGTCTGGCTGTGGCACCCCTTCCCCGGGGAAGCCCATGATAGGGGCTGGGCAGATAGAGCGGAGCCCGAGGATGTGAGGGTTATTTTTTGCCCCTTTCCGTTGGTCCTCCAGTTTGTCGGGTTGCTCTGTGACGGCCGAGGGCTGTCGGCAGCTTGCTGGCGCCCTCCGGCATAACCGTAACATGAAGATTCTGGATCTCGGGAACAACGATGTCCGGGATGATGGCGTGAAACACCTGTGTGAGGTCCTAAAAGATCCGAATTGTGCCTTGAACACACTTGGGTGAGTTGACGCTGTGTTCTTTGTGGGAAGCCCCCCAACCTCTAGTCCTGTATCCGGAGGGAATAATACGCAGTCACCTGGGGGTTCAAGAAGGTGAGGAACAAGGGACAAAGTTCTCTTGTTCGGAATCTCGTCTGCTTAACGGAGAGGCTCAAATTCAGAGACAAGCTCGTTCCGGTGACTCCCCGCCCCTGGTGTACTATAACTACTCTGTTTGGTTCAGTACTTTTGGGATAGCAGATGCGGGGCTGGTGGAGCGTGTTTCCCGGCCCACGGTCTTTTCCCTTGAAGGGGAAGTCCGGTTTTAACCGTAAGGTGATGTGCTTGCTCGGCGAATGTAGGTGGTCCCGACTCCAACAGCAGGAGTTTGGGTTAAGGGTGGCTTACGTGACAGCCGCTTTTCACGTAGGTGCTGAATCTGCTCACTCTCAAAAAATGCTGAGAGATCCTACAGTCTGTGTGTCTTTGTGGAAACCCTGCCATTTGCATTAGATGAATGGAGCTAGAAGACATCTTGGCCATAAGTGAAATAAGTCAGAAGTTGCTGTGTTTTTCCACCACATCCCTGTCCTTCAAGACGTCTGTTGAGGTGCAATATTCTTTAGCCTGTAGGTAAATGAGAAGCTGTCATACGTACTTGCGTAAGTCAGGGTCCTGTTTGTGCCTTAAGAATGCTGGTCTAGTTTTAAGCCCTCACTCTCTAGATGCTTCTCCCTGGATGTATAAATGAATAAAATGTTGGCAACAGTTACTGCATTGTCCCTAATGATGCATATCTGCCCGATATTCGGTTCACTTTTTTCAATTATTTTTTTAGTATGTTAGCTACCATACAGTACGTCGTTAGTGTTTGAGGCAGCGTTCCATGATTCATTGTTTGCGTGTAACCCCCAGTGCTCCATGCAATCCGTGCCCTCCTCGATACCCACCACGGGGCTCACCCAGCCCCCTGCCCTCTGCCCCTCCAAAACCCTCAGTTTGTTCACTTTCACTCAGTTTCATTCTCCAGTGTTGTAGCTTTCATGATTTTCTTTTTAAGATTTTATTTTTTGGAGAGAGGGAGAGGGGGGGAGGGAGAGAGAGAGAGAGAGCACACGCGGTGGGGAGGGGCAGAGGGAGAGGGAGAAGTAGACTGCTTGCTGAGCAGGGAGCCCTATGCGGGGCTCGATCCCAGGACCCGGAGGTCATGACCTGAGCTGACTGCAGATGCTTAACTGACTGAGCCCTCCAGGCGCCCCTGTTTTGGCTTTAAAGCAGGCACCCGAGTGTCTTGTGTTCACAGGGCTCCATTTTTACCGTCAGACGAGTGTTTCTCAACTCAGCACTATGGACACCTCGGGCTGGGTGATCCTTGGCCGTGGGCTCCTGTGTGTGCTCTAGGGCTCCGGGCCGCACCCCGGGCCTCCGCCCTCCAGCTGCCGACAGTCCAGGATGATTGGACTGCAGGCATTGCTCGGTCTCCTCTGCAGGGGGAAAGATCACCCCCTCCTGAGAAACACTGGCCTAATGACCAAGGGAATACTCCTAAAGGTACATGATGGAGGTCAGTAATATGTGGCGTAGTCATAAAGGCCCTGCAGGTGGCGCTAGACCAGAGACAAGACACGCTCGAGTGATGTCCGAACCCGTTTCTCTCTCGTGTCCTACTCTTCCCGTCCACCAGATAGGACCTTCACCTTGAAGCATTCTGGATCCTACCCAACGTCTTCCACCCTAAGGAAACCTGTCCCTTGACTCCTGATGTATCGAAACTTTCATGTCTAGATACCTGTCACATTTCTTTAGAAGCTGAGATGGAAAATTCCACTACCTTAAAGTGATAAAACACTGTCACTTTTGTCTTTGAACATATGGTCGGCTAGCTACTAGGAATACAGATTTTGTTGTGTTGCAATTAGGAACAAGATGAAAGTGTAAGGAAGGGGTTGTAATCCTATTTTAGTCCTTTCGAGGACTTTATAAATAAACTCACAGTCACTTTTTAGGGCCGAACATTGTTTCTTTCACAGTTGGAAAGGCTAATGTTCTGTTTCCTCAGCTGGCAAACGGAGTCGAAGATACTGGCTACCTTTTATGGGATTGACATACGGATTAAGGGGGTTGTGCGTGAGCATTTGGAGAAGGGTCCGGTGTGTGCTAAGCTCTCCACTATAAGCCGCTTTGTTTTAGCCACGTACGTTTTCCTGGATCCGGTATCACTTCTCGGTCCTCGGTCTCGGAAGACCGGCTCTCACACTTCCTTCCCACCCACTCCTAGGTTGGAGAAATGCAACCTGACACCCGCTTGCTGCCAGCATCTCTCCTCTGCTCTTGGAAGCAGTAGGAGCCTGGTTAACATGAACCTTTTGCAGAATGACTTGGGGCCCAGTGGAGTCAGCCTACTGTGGAAGGCCTTGAAAAAAGCAACGTGCAAACTACAGAAACTTGGGTAATCCCCAGGGACTTGTATCCTGGGAAGCACTCGCTGAGAGGGGGGCCGATTGGCTGGAGGGTCAAAGCAAGTGTCGGGTTCACCCCGCATTCGATTTCCCGGAGCAGGGCTGGCCAGCAGAACCTTTAGTGATGACGGGGACAGTTTATGTCCCGTCCAGTAGAGTAACCAGCAGCAGCATGTGGTAACTGGGCTCTGGAAAGGGTGTTAGTTTTGCCCCGATAGTTAGTAGTGCCCCTTCCAACTATGGAAGTAGAGTGTTTAATTAGAACACTCTCCCCCTTATTCGGTATTCTGGAGATGAGGTCGGAAAGGTTAAGCCACGGTTCCCCCTCTCCCCGCCCCCTGGACAAAGACTTTAGGCACATTTTAGCAGAAATCCTCCTGGATTCCAAGGAACCTTGCCTAATTTGGGAAGTTGGCCAAAAGCTATATATTCAGGACCCTCTATTACCAACTTCACATCTAAGTAATGCACTTTTTAAAAGCATTCTCTCTCTTTCTTGCAGGCTCAAGAAAGAGTTGTACAACCTGGTGAAGGGGGAGCTGGAGGAATTGCAGGCGAGGGGGTTCTTGCTAAGAATCAAGTGTAAATGGGATTTCAATGACCCCGAGGAGAAATGGTGGTGGTGACCCAATGAGGAGCTGTCATGGCTTCCCCATGGGGTGGTCTTGGGTTAGAACCCCCGGGAGATGGCTCAGGGGTCCCTGCCCGCGGGGACAAACGAGCTGCTACCCCCAGGGGGCTTTTCCACCACTTGTTGCAGGCGGTGTGTTAAATAACCGGTCTCTGGAGTCCTAATCTAATTCCACGTTTGCCCCCGGGACCCTACATTGGCTTCGCCTCAAATTTCCTTTTGTTCTTCTTGGTGTAATGTCTTTATCAGATGCTAAAGAATTCAATAAAGCAAAGGCTATAAAAATACCTTGAGAAAGCCTAAAACCTCATTTCCTGTGGATGGAGAGACAGGCTAGATGTGACTTTAATTCCAGCTATCCAACTGTGGATAAACTAGCCAGGTGGAGATCCGGAACCACTCCTAGTATGCAAGTAGACCCCATTTTGGCTTTCGCGTCTTACCTTTCAATGATCCATGGCTGGGATAGAACTAAAATGTATTTTACCCACCTGGAAACAGAGGAACCATGGGTCCTACAGGGGATATAATATGAAATTAATGTCATGCATGGGAATGCATATGAGGGTAGGAGCTTATCACGATTTTCTCTCCCTTATTCAATAAGCAAAAGCCATCAGAAGTCTTAAGGAACAGTTGGATATTCATTTTATTTTGTGGTATGTCTCGATCCTCATCAGAGCCCTGTAGGTGGGGACGTTCCTCCTTGACGAATTCAAAAACAAAAGATACGGAGGGCGATCATGGTATCTTCTCTGCCAGGTAAGTATAGGGGAAAGGAGGGAAGACCAAAGGGGGAGAAGTCAGGGAGGGAGAGGAGCCATAAGAGACTATGGACCCCGGGGAAACAAACTTCCGGTTTCAGAGGGGTTGAGGGATGGGGTCGCCCAGTGAGGGGTATTGAGGAGGGCATGAATTGTGACGAGCACCGGGTGTTCTATGCAACTGATGAATCATTGAGCACTGCATCAAAACCTGATGACGTACTAGACAGTGGCTAAGTGAACATAAAGATACGGAGGGTGAATGCTTTACAACAGATCGCAGAAATAGTAAGTCAAACGTTGGGACTTGGAATCCAAGTCTTCAGTTTTAAGAGCCAACGTGCTTTATGAAAGCCAGTGGGGTGTCTTGTAAGTTGAATGCCTTGATCCTTCTATCCATCCCCGTTCTCATCATGAGATACAAGTGAAGCCTAGATCCTTGAAATACTCCATTCTCTTCCTGCTGCCCTCTGGTCATTCATTGTAGATTCTGGGATCGAGAGTGAGTGCGGAGAGGTATACAAAGTTTCTTGTTTCTTTATAATACAGAGATATTCTTCTGTGTTGGGTCTACACATTCTCTATTACCATTTTCACAATATTTTAGGAATTTATTCTAGAGTTTGTGGATTTGCCATGGAATTAATTCAGTTACAGCAGAGGATCTTAACCCCTGAGTATTCTAAGAGTGTTGTTTTATTTCAAAGCCGTGTAATGCCAAAGTGGCTTTCTAGGGGAATCGACGATAGGTCCACCCATCCCTGTCCCCAGAAGGGGACCGAGGGTCCAGGAAAGGAAGAGATGGGACCGAAGGGATTCGTCTGAGCTGTGATGGCTGAGCTGCTCCCCCGGGCTCACTACAGGTTAGGACGCCCACGGCCCAGCAAGGAGAGATTCACTTGTGACCCGTTGCACACTCGCTGCAAGTCTGTGAGTGTGACAAAGAGCTCCCCGCGCACTCTTTGTTCACACCTGCTACTGTGCCATCTTAAGAGTGTGGGTAGACGTGGCCAGGTCTCGGGAGTGGCTGGGGGCGAGGCAGAGGGAACCCCGTTCGTGAGGTGATGGGGGAACAGTGTCTGAGGGAAGGACCCCTGAGTGGAATCTGGCAAGACAAGCAGATTCCACGAAACGGAAACATCCTCGGTGGCTTTAAAGATGGCGCCACTGCTTCTTAGCGAGCGATCGACACCCTTCGAGCCGATTTTTCTCATTACCACGTGAGTCTAACAGCACCGATCTTGGGTCTTGCAAAAATCACACAAAATAACGTGCCAAGTGCAGAGTGTGGGAAAGACCCGCAGATGCTGCTCTCAGGTCAGCGATCGCCTTCGGTCCCGTCGTCTCGGGACCCGCTCTCGCACATCAGATGCCTCGTGGCTCAGTTCTGGACCGGCATGTCCTTCCCCCTCTCTTCTCCTGACCTCTGCTTCTGAGGGAAAGAGGTCTGAGGTTACGGGGAGACCATCAGAGCGCCTCCCAGCAGGTGGGAATGGATGTCCCCCTTAACAGAATTGTAGTCCGGGGAGTAAGTTCTTCGGTTCTTCCGGCCAGTCTGACTCTCAGAAACCCTGGCAGGATGTCACCCTCTTCTCCACAGATGACATGATGTGATTTTCTCCATCTTTCTCTCGTGTGATGCTTGTGGTAGGGTGGGCATAACAAATTCACTGGTAAGCCATTTTATTTTATTTTTTTTTTAAGACTCAGAGCACAAGCAGGCGGAGGAGCAGGCAGAGAGAGGGGGGGAAGCAGACTCCCCGCTGAGCAGAGAGCCCGACATGGGGCTTGATCCCAGGACCCCGAGATCGTGACCTGAGCCGAAGGCAGACGCTTCACTGATCACCCGGGTGCCTCTATTTAGCCATTTTAAAGCAAACAGTTCCGTGGCATCAAGTAACTTCACACCGTTGTGTAGCCCTCACCACCATCCATCCCTCCACGGAACTTTATCTTCCCAAACTGAAACTCTGCCCCCATTAAACACTAACTCCCCCTTTCCTGTTCCCCGAGCCCCTGGCAACCACTGTTCTACTTTCTGTCTCTATGAATTTGACCATCCTAAGCACCTCATAAAAATGAGACCATGCAGCAGTGCCCGGGGGGCTCAGTTGGTTAGGGAGTTAAGATGATCTCAGGGTTCTGGGATCGAGCCCCGTGTCAGACTCCCTGCTCAGCGGAAGCCTGCTTCTCCCTTAAATGAATAACTCTTAAAAAAAAAAAAAAAAAGTGGGATCATCTAGTTTGATCCTCTTGTCGACTGACTTATTTCACTTAGCGTAGCGTCCTCAAGGTTCGTCCGTGACACGGCAGATGTCAGAACTCCCTTGTTTTTAAAGGCCGTGAATCTTACTTCATCACGTGGATAGACCACATGGTGCCCGTCCATTCGTCTGTCACTGGACCCTTGGGTTGGTGACTTTGTTAATCTTTACTCCTGAATCGATGGCTTGGGAATCCAGAAATGAAATACTGCTGAAGCTTTCCCTCCACTTCCCGCCCCCGTCTTCATTTACGGGGCCGGAGGTCTTCATTCGGAGGAAGGGAAAGAAGAGTAGAGAGTCTTAGAAGCTGGAAGGTGCAGCGGGAAGAGGAGGACCAGAGGGCCATCTGGGGAAGGATGGGAGATGCAATGGGTCACATGGGGAGTTAAGATTAGCAATGCCAGAGAAATGACCCAAAACTTGGAAGAAGGCAAAAGACAACTACTCGGGTGTTCTTTTGGGGACCGTGCTGCCCTTGCAGGTTTGTTGATGGAGTGCTTTTATAGCTCTGCAGAGGCTGACTTGTGCAGTCGTCTCTGGTGTGTATGTACTACCTAATTTTGTGCTTCTACTTTGCCAATTTATTCCACTGAACAAGCATGACTCAGGAGATAGAATCATAAGGTGTTGTTTTAGCCCGATGGTTCCAATTTACTCTCAGATGTGGAATCTCTTCCTGCACTTTGTTAAATACTTGTTCCAGGCCATTTCTTTTCTTTCTTTCTTTCTTTTTTATCACGTAATAGTCTGTGTCAATAATTTTTTTTAAGATTTTATTTATTTGATAGATCACAAGTAGGCAGAGAGGCAGGCAGAGGCAGAGGGGGAAGCAGGCTCCCCGCTGAGCAGAAAGCCCGATGCGGGGCTCGCTCCCAGGACCCTGAGATCATGACCTGAGCTGAAGGCAGAAGCTTTAACCCACTGAGCCACTCAGGTGCCCCTCAGTGTCAATAATTTAACAATCTAGTCCCATGCCGTAAAACTCAGTTTGAACTTCATGCTCTCCTGAACTAGGAGACGGAAGCCATGAAGGGATGTGTTCGGAAAGAGGAAAGGCAAGGGACAGGGGATAGTAGTTACTCGCCTGGCACAGTGACAGACTCGGTGTCTGCACCACCCGGTCTGGGGGCCTGAAGACAGCTTTCCTGGGATCCTCAGAGCCTTCCTGTCAATAGAGAGTCGCCCACTGGAGGCTTTACTGATGAAGACAAATACGTGCTTCGCTCAGCTCGTAGATGATTCCTTCCCGAAGCCCTACACAGACATTGAGACCAATAGCTTATCTTGCTGATGGCTTATAGCGACTTGACACATGGTCTGCTAGAGTCTTTCTGGGCTGGATGTTGAGCTCCGTTCTCATGCCATCTGCCTCCCTCTTGTTAGAACTTCTATCTTTCTGTCATTTGCCTTGTGGCTACATGTGGTGCCCGCCCACCTCTAGATGGTCAAACGCGGAGGCTGCTGTATGAGAAGAGATTTACAAGGTTGTAGGTTGTAGTGATATGGAGAATGTCAAATATTAGAAACCACCTAAAAGCCTATCAATAGATCACTTAAAAGAAATACATACGTACAAAGCTATTCTCAACGATATGATCACTGACTCCCTGCTTGACTTATTTCACTCCGCATAATCTCTTCCAGTCCCGTCCATGTTGGTACAAAAGTTCATCCTTTCTGGTGGGGGCATAATATTCCATTGTATACATGGACCACATCTTCTTTATCCATTTGTCTATTAAAGGGCATCTTCGCTCTTTCCACAGTTGGGCGATTGTGGCCATTGTTGCTACGAACATTGGGGTGCATGTGGCCCTTCTCACTACATATGCATCTTTGGGGTAAATACCCAGTAGTGCAATGGCAGGGTCATAGGGTAGCTAAAGAAACAAAGTTTAGATAGATATATAGGTATGTATGGATAGGGTTTACATACCTATTATGTATCTCAGCCGTTTTGTCTGTGCGGACCTATGGATACATGCATCCGCCTTGAACCACAGAATGCAGTTGTATATATGTGTGCTTCGTTGTGTTGATACTTTGTTCTTTCTCTTGAGATATATACACACACATTTCATTATCGGCATGTTACGTGAAGTACTTTATTTTCAGTCTGAAAAAAGAATGCATTTAGTGTGGTATCTTTATGTAATTTAAAAAACGCTATATTTTTGACGGATGCATTCACATACAGAGAATTAGAGGAATGGTATGGGGGGACGAGTCTCAGGAGAGGTTGCTCACAGGGTATAGGAAGAGGAGAATGAGACGGGGTTGGTGGCCAAAAAGATCTTTATCTGTACTCGTAGGTGGAGGACGAGGGGTGGTTTGTACTTCTGTGATTAATAAAAAAGTACTTTGCAAATATGATCATGAGGCAAGAGAAGAGAAAAGGCTTGAGTTGGGACACTAACAGCATGAACAGAAAAGACAGGGACCAAGTTCTGTTGGGAGACTTGTTTTACAAAATGTTTACGATCTAAGACTGTATTGTTTAAAATGTTGCCGTGAGACAGGATAGGAACTTTACCTCGGCCAGACTTGCCCAAGGCCACAAAGCAAATTAAAACCATATAAACATTGTCTGTGAAGTTTCCAGATGAGGGGCCAGAAAAACCAGGGTTCACATCCATGTCAGGAATTGTAACTCCTGGGGACAGAGTAGGCTCAAGTAAGGGCTCCAGGAACTCTTCTTTGCAGGTGTCCTCGGGTCGGGCGGGGTCTAGCTTGCTGCCTTGTGGGCCTTACCAGTCACCTGGGCTCGTCGGGGATGGATTTTGCTTTTCTGCAGCTGTCAGAAGTCTCTGGATGGCCTCATCATAGTCAGTTTTTTGCAGGCTCGTAAAATAGAGTAGAGGCTCTCTTGAATTCCTACCTCTTTAGTTTCTCCCCTGCAGCTCCTTCTTCTCCACGTCTTCCTGGGCCAAGCCTAGAGCAAGCTGGGGTTGTCTCCAGTGGGAAAGACTATCTATGGGGTGGGGGCTGCCGATCGCGGCTCACAGAAGGGCGGAAAGCCCCGATCCGTAGCACTGCACGTTTCTGAGGTGCAGATTACCAACCATGGCCAATTTTGAGCTGCCAAGTTAATGTCGCTGAACAGAGCAGGAGGAAGAGCTAACGCAGGGTCATCGTGGTCCGGCAGGAGCGGTCCCCGGCACATCATGGGGCAGAACAAACGTCCTGATAGAAAGCCCCGATTCCACCTCCACACTAGGGTTTGGGACAGGAAGTCCCAGGAAGCTCGGGAGAGGGACACACTTTTTACTTTTAAAAAGCTTCATTAATGATAGTTCCCATTATCCGAGTGCCTGGTCCTAGTCTTTGGTGGTGGGTTTCAGGTATATATATCCTCAAACTATCACAGCCTAACGAGATGCCATTATCGACCTGATTTATGATGAGGACGAGGAGGGCTGAGCAAGTTAAGGAAGTGGCCCAAGGTCACCCAGCCAGCGAGTGGTAGAGACAGGACACACGTCCCGGCGGTTTGGTTCTGGGGCCCCCGTACTCAACACAAGGCAGCATATCGTCGCTCTGAATTAAACGGGAGGGCTGAGGATCGCTGTGCCTTTGTTGTTCTGTGGGTATCTGTCTGCAGCGGTCCCCAGTGGCTTCCCCCTCACTGTTGTGCCCGTTTCCACCCACGGTTGGGGAAGGCGCAGGGGACAGGAAAACTCACCTAGTTCCGTAGTTTTCTTACGTCTGTGTTTTCGTAGTTACTATGTCAGGTCAAATCCTTGGTCGCGTCTTGCAGAGAGAGGAGAGAGAGAAAGAGGAGACAGATGCTCTGCCCAGGGCGGCAAGACTCAACATGAAAAAGCTGGGATCCCACGGCTGGGGAAACGACAGACAATCCGATCTTCCCACTGCGGGCACCAGCTCGCGCTCCGTGCTCCGAATCTCTCACAAGGTAAGAGGAGGACAGGGCGCCAGGTGCCTGAAGTTTCTAGATGTCTAGATGTCGTAGGTCCATGAGGAGGGGCTTTAAAGAAATGGACCCAGAGTTGGAAAAGACAGTAACGGTCTTAGTGTTGATTTATACATCATCTCCTTCTCCTTTTAAGAAATGAGTGGCCGCATAAGTACCTATGACTGTATGTGATTTCAGATAGGCTTGAAGAGGGTAGGAAAATAGAGATGCTTAAGGTTCATTATATCGTTACCTAATCGAACAATATTTATCTGATAAAATAAAAGTGCATATAACTTATAGTACATTTAAACTATACTTCTAGAAATATAATTACATATAATTATACTTCTAGAAATATAATTATATAATATATGCTATGCAGGTGTACTTTATATATTTAAACCTATAATTATGAATACATAATAAAGTATACACCTATAATTACAAATATAACAAATTATAAATGCAAATGTGTTTGACAGATTTATTTAAATTTATAACTACTTGTTTATATATAATTTTATTATAAGTCTATATATTACAGGCTATATAAGTCTTTGATACTGATTTTATAGCAATAAATGTTTATAATACATGTGTGTAATTTTATATAGACTTATATAATATGTATATCGATAGATTTGTTTTAATTTATAAATGTTATATAACTCATATAAGTCTATGTAAGTCTTTTTTTCTCCCCAAATATGTTTATTTTAATCTTTCAGTGTTACAAGATTGATTGTTCATGCACCATACCCAGTGCTCCATGCAATCCGTGCCCTCCTCAATACCCACCACCAGGTTC
>CM052803.1:1634667-1678160 GCA_028533885.1 Nasua narica
AATGCCCATCCCCCATCACCCCACCCCACCCCCTCCCCTCCAGCCACCCTCAGTTTATTTCCTGGATTTAAGAGTCTCTCCTGGTTTGTATTTACTATTATGTTCTGACTCTTCACCAGAATGTGAACTAACATGAACTTAAGAACCACGCTTGTCTCATGAAAAAATATGATTGACCCACAAAAAGTGTTAAGTAAACATGCACTTAGTAAATAAATAAGCGAAAGGAGGTGGGCATACTGTATGCCTCGTAGAACTTACGATTATTCTGTCATCACAATTCATTAACCTAAGACAATGAAGTAGAGAAATGCAAACTCATGTTCAAATGTGTAAGATTATCTAACTCATTAAAATTGCGAGAAAATCACCAGTCAACTTTTGAGAATGCTTAATATTATTCATCAGAGTGACTGGATGATGTACCTTCCAAAAATTCAGTAGCCTTCTCATTATACCACATGACACTGAAATGACCTTACAAGGACCACAATGTGAATTTCATGTCAACTCTCGATCGCAGTGGCCAAAACAAAGTTAGTTCCCATATACCGTTAGAAGTAGTAATAGTAACAGTAGAAACAATGATCGTGGCACATAATATTTGTTTCTTTCTCTTGATTACCTGTCACTACCAGGGATATGAAAAAAAGGTATTACAATGTCAAATGGGAAAAATGGACCATGTATGTTCCCCCAAACCACTTCTGAGACTTGAAACTTAAATATAATTTACCTCTCTAACATTTTTTCTTTCCTTGATGCCTCACCCACACACAGAGCTACACACACACACACACACACACACACACACACACACACACACTGCAAAACAAAGAAAAATTGCATCCTACTGCAGTAGGATTTCAGAAAGGAAAATAAAATAGGGTCATTAAATCATAATATCATTACACCATGGACTGTTTTTCTCTGTATCTGTCTGTACGTGTGTTTGTGGGTCCGTGGACCTTATTTATGTCAGGATTTTAACGTTATGACCTGAATTCTACACATCAATTTTTTTTTTCGGACAAAAACCAAAACTGCTTAATTTGCAGATGGCATGAGCATCTATGTAGAAATTTCTAAGACATATGCAAAAAAGCAACTAATCTAGTAAGTGAATTTAGTAGACTCGGGATATGGGTCAATATATAAAAATCAGTAACATTTCTTTTTCTTATGTTCAGTTAGCCAGTATAGAGCACATAATTAGTCCTCGATGCAGTGTTCAACGATTCATAAGTATAACACCCAGTGCTCATCACGGCACGTGTCCCCCTCAATACCCATCACCCTGTCACCCCTCCTCCCATCCTCCCTCTGAAACCCCCAGATTGTTTCTCGGTGTCCAGTCTCTCATGGTTCATCTCCTTCTCTGATTTCTCCCCCTTTGGATTTCCCTCCCTTCCCCTATGGTCCTCCGTGCTACTCCTTATGTTCCACGTATGAGTGAAACCATATAATTGTCTTTCTCTGCCTGACTTACCTCACTTAACATAATCCCCTCCAGTCCATCCATGTCGATGCAAATGCTGGGTGTTCATCCTTTCTGATGGCTGAGTAATAGTCCGTTGTGCATATGGACCACATCTTCTTTATCTGTCCGTCTGTTGAAGGGCATCTCAGGCCCTCCCACAGTTTGGCTGCTGCACATCCCTTTTCTGTGCATATTCATACACAAGCCTAAAAATCTGAGAAAATAGCAGACTCTTGTGTACATGGTTGAGGAGGTCAGTGACCACTCATCCAAAGCTTAGCTCAGATTCCTAGGAGACCTCCGTCTTTTTTTCTCTCTCCTTCTCAAGGACTCTAGGACACAGAGATCTACAGTGACTCTCTGCACCGAGGTCACGCCCAGAGACCCTCCCCAGCACATGTCCACCAGCCACCAGCCCAGCCAGAGCGCAGGCAGGGTTCGAACCTGTGCTCTACAACCTTCCCACACAGACCCAGTTCTGAGTTCCTCTCCCGTTGGAGACTGCTTGTCTCCGGGATTTGGCCCTGAGACTGAACCTAAGAAAGCACTCACCGGGTTGGTCCTTGCTCCGGAGTTCCGTGCATGGAAGTGTCTGTCAGGATGAGCCACGGTTATAGGGACAGGGTCCCTAGACTCGATCCCCCCACAGGGATGCCTTTACCACGTCAGCTGTGTCTCAGTGACAACTATCGACGTGGAGAGTCTGGGGCGTCGCCAACGAGAAGCAAGTTCTATCCCCATTGCAAGTCTTTTCCAGCCACTTCTGGTAATCAATGGTAATTTTTGGTAATTAATGGTAGCTCCTGAAAAGCTACTAAACAGCAGGCAGAGAAACGTTTCTATGTTCCCTGTGGAAGAATCTAAGTTCAGAGTCAAAGCTGACATCTGTGGTGGAATTGAAACTCAATGTATGGACTCCGGGAAACAAACTGAGGGTTACAGAAGGTGGGGGATGGGGGATGGGGGAGGGGGTGGCCGGGAGATGGGTATTAAGGAGGGCACATGTTGTGATGAGCACTGGATATTATATGCAACTAATCAATCACTGAACACTGCATCAAGAACTAATGATGTACTATATGCTAATTGAACATAAGAAATAAATTAAATAAATAAAAAGTTTAAAAATAGAAGTAATGTCAAAATTTACAAATATTTTACTTATATACAATTAGAGTGAACAACAAAATCTTGTATTGAAGCTCAAATTGAGTAAAAAGAATATTATGGAGACATATATTTTCTTTGCTGCCTGCTTTTTCATACCAACGTGCTATCTTATTCCATTTATTTTTTAATCTGTAAGAACAAAGACTTTAGAAATGTTTGAGACTTGGGAAACCTAGTTTGTAAATCAACCAAAATGTCTTACAATCATATTAAACTTTTTGTATGTGATATACCTACATTTTGTTCAAAATTGAGTGGAAATCTTCAAAGAATTAATGAATGGAGCCCAAAAAAATAACTAATGATATACTGTATGTTGGCTAACTGAACATCATCATTAACATCATCATTAATAAAACCATCAATCATCAAAAAAAAAAAAAAAGAAAGAAAGAAACTCAAGGTTGGGTCAAGGGTTCTTCTTACAGTATTTCCAAATGGGCATTTCCTCAATGCTCTCCTGTTTCCAGAATCAGGCTGACACCATGATTGGCTCATACTGACCATCTCCATTTGATCTGGAAACTGGTCTCTCCCTTGACGTAAATACCACAATTCCTGCTACTTATGGCCCCATATCTTCTACATCTGGAGAATATCGCACTTGTGGCTAATCTATCCTACCTCAGAACCCGTGAGCATCTCTAATGTCCATGTGATTCCCCAATAGCTCATTATATGCTTCCCAAATCACCCAGAGAGCACTGCTCCCTTGTCCTTTATCAGTCAAGCAGGCTTCATTTATTTTCAGAGTTTCCCCTGAGCAGAAATATTCCTAGATGCCCAGACAAGATTCAAGGGGAAGTAATATGTAGAACATGGGGCACCTGGGTGGCTCAGTTGGTTAAGCATCTGCCTTCAGCTCAGGTCATGATCCCAGGGTCCTGGGATCAAACCTCGAATCGGGCTGTCTGCTCAGTGGGAAGCCTGCTTCTCCCTCACCCACTCCCTCTGCTTGTGTTCCCTCCCTCGCTGTCTCTCTCTCTCTCTCTGTCAAATACATAAATTAAATCTTTTTTAAAAATTAAGTTCTAGACAGGGTCAATAAGGCCTGAACAATTACTTATAGAGGCGACAAACAGGCAACGCTTAATTAAGACAATGAGGTATTTACATATATTTGAAAAAGAAAATGTTGGATTAAACTGTGTAACATTTGGAAAAGAGAATACTGAAATTGTTTTAAAAAGCTATTGGATTAAAAAAAAAAAAGAAAAAGCTATTGGATTTGAATCTCCCTGATGGCTAATGCTGATGAACATTTTTTTCATGTGTCTGTTAGCCGTTTGTATGTCTTCTTTGGGGAAGTGTCTGTTCATGTCTTCTGCCCATTTTTGGATGTGATTATCTGTTTTTTGAGTGTTGAGTTTGAGGAGTTCTTTACAGATCTTAGATATCAGACCTTTGTAGTGTCATTTGTGGTACATGAACAATGAATCTTGGAACACAGAAAAAATAAATTAATTTTTAAAAAGCTATTGGAGTGGCATATTCTAAAGGATAAGTAGAGATTTGGAAATGTAATTTTTTATTAGACCATGAAACTGATCAAATGTAAATTTGCACAAACTAAAAGTGGAAAGTTTGGGTGGGTACTAAATGTGGTGATGGCAATAAAAGCTAGAATCTACAGATATATTCTCCCATCACTTCGAAGTCAAAATTGCCAAAAGATTGTGGTTCCTTCAAATCCAAGCTCCTACATCCCAAGACACTCACTAAGAAAATAGTCATGCTTTCCAAAGTGTTCATCCATTTAATGTATTCCTCTAACTACTGCAAGGCAAGATGGGGATTTTAAAGGTGGGGATGGGGGTTTAGGCACAGATGGAACATCCTTGGTCATACCGCTTGGACACCGTAAAGGGACAGGCCTGAAATCGCAGCCCCCACCACCGTGTCTTACAGCCTACAGGACGGGGCGTACTGGGAGGAGGAAGGCCCCTGTGACCAAGGAGAAGCCTTTGTGACAAGATTACTGGAGGTACTCCCCATCAGGTGAGCACACCCCTGATCCTGTACTCTTCGTTGACCCAGAGGAGGTGGGAAATGGTCAGGCGGGGATTTTTCTCTTCCACAGCTGTGAGCAGCATCTGAATCTCCTCGTCAAATGGAGATTTGTGCAGCCTGGGAAAATAGAAATAAAGTTTTCTTGACTTTGCACATGATGGTTTGCCTCTCTACATCCCAGCGCCGACCTCCAAGCCATTCTTCCCGGGTAGGGACTGGGAAAATCGCTTCCAGGGTGCAGGGAAAGCGGGTGTCTTTCCCAGAGGACAGGACCGTGGAGAACGGGGATGCGAACCACTCTCTCCTGCAGCGGGTCGCCGGGGGGGCCTGGCACCCAAATATTCATTCTACGGATGTGAAACGCGTACCCTTCACGTGCCAGCATGACGCTCAGAACAGTGCTGACCCGTGCGCTTCTAGGCAAGCGCCTCTGGGTCAGAACTGCTCAGCCCTTTCTAGACCCAGCCGCCATGTCCGAGCGGACGTTCCTTCCTCGCGGGACTGTGAGCAGGAGGCAGTGATTCTCGCCTGGGGCCATTCTGCCCGTCAGGGGACATGTGACGAGGTCTGGAGACATTATCATTATTATTATTTCAGGGAATGGATGTGATAGCTATTGTTTTAATTTTCAATTAATGTATTATTATTTTACTGAGGTATGCTTGACATAGGACACTGGGTGAGTTCTGATACATCTCTGTGGTGCCAGAGGAGAACAACTGGAATCTTGTCTCTTAGCGACTTTGCAGTTCCCACTTCTGATCCTCGTGCCTGGGAGAAGGTGCTGCGGGCATGTGATGGGCAGGGAGAGGCTGGGGACGCCGCCGGGCCTCCCGCAATGCATGGGACAGCCCCGCCCCCCGCCCCCAGCAAAGGATCTCGTGCTGAGATGGGGAAAACCTACCGTAGGCCGACCTCTGCCTGGGGGAAAGGACGTCCACTCACCCGAGCTGCTGCAGCGCACAGTCGGGGTGGCTCAGGGCTCCACACAGCGCCCCTGCCCCGTCCCGGTCCAAGCTGATCCAGTCCAGGTTGAGGCTCTTCAGGGACCGGCAGACGGTGAGAACTGAGGCCAGGGCCTCACAGGACGCACTGGTGAGCTGACACATCTCCAGCCTGCAGCAGGGAGACACACCGGAAGGCTCACCGCTGTCCCTGAGCACGAGGCTTTACAGGCTAGCCAGTGGCTCTCAGCCAGGGCCACTGTGGCCCCCGGGGAACGTGTGGCAACATCCAGAGACATGAGGCGAATCTGGAGAGTGAACGTGGCATCTCGTGGATGGAAGGGAGCCGGGGACGCAGCCGCGCATCCCTCGGGGAGCAGGATGGCCCCTTCCCCACCACAGCCAAGAGCCACCCGGCCAAAGGCCAACAGAGCCAGAGTTGAGCAAGCCCTTGCTTTAACAGGACCTCATTTTACTCATCACATCGTCCCCACATCCTTGCTCTTGACCTTGCCTCCCTTACGGACCACCAATCCCCGAGGCTTCCTAGTCTCGAAATTCTCGTAAAGGCGATCAGCGGACTCACCCAAGATTCTCCACCCTGCAGTCCGGGTGCCTCAGAGCCTCACATAACTGCTGGACGCCCGCGTCTTGGATGCCATTGCTCCCGAGTTTCAGGGTCTTGAGCTTCTCGTTGCAAATAAGAACAGCAGAGAGGTCCTTACAACAGAGAGAAGTGAGGGAGCAGTCCTCCAGCCTGGGGGAGACACACACCAACAAACACAATCGTGAGGTCCCATCTCCGAGGACTCGGCTTGTTTTCGGTTATCCGTGTAAAGGAAGAAGTGCTCGGGTTCTTCTGAGATGATGATGGTTCCATGACTTCCCGATCCCCCACCTCCCCGCCCCACACGCTGGACCACAACTCGGCGGCCTGTCTCTGTGCCCCCCGGGCCTCTGCTCCTGTTCTCACGGATCGCCGTGCTCCCATCCAAACACCAGTGGGGTCACTCCCCCGCTTCCTCCAAATCTCTGCCCAATGTCACCGTTGGGGAGGGCCTCCCGGAGTATTTTATAAAGTCTCGTGTCCTCCGTCTCATCTGTCCCACCTCCTAGCTCCCCATGGCACTTAACACCTGCTAACACAGGTGTGCATATATGGGTGCCCATGTGTGTGTACGCACATACACGTGTGCAGGCATACACACACACGCACACACGTATATATACATCTGACATACACGAGTGTGTGTGTGTGTGTGTGTGTGTGTCTATGGTTTTCAAATGGGAATGACTTTTGTCCCTCCTCCCCACCCCAGGGGACGGACATGGGGCACTGCCTGGGATTTGGGTCTCCCACACGGGGAGAGAGGGTGCAGCTGACACCTAGTGGGCAGGAGCCAGGGATGGGGTTAATCACCCAACAAAGCACAGGGCAGCCACTCCCCACGACAAGGAATGGTCCAGGCCAAATTAATAACACCAAGTCAATAGTGTTAAGATCGAGAAACCATGATATATACACATGTATTTGTAGCCCACGCTCGTGTGTGTGTGAGACACTCTGTAAAACTGACTGCCATGGAAAGAGAGACACCGGAGCATTTCGTTTACCAATCATCTGATCAGCCCAGACGTTTCCAGTGCCCACGAGAAGCGACCAATGACCTCTACGCTCTACACCTCCCGCCATCATTTCCCACGGGCTCGTTTTGGACAAGTCGTGAGTAATAGTTCTTTTATTCCCGCTGGCCTCCTTGATTCCTTGATGTGGGAAACGTAAATATCCTCGGGCCACACTGGAGGACCGGTGCGGTGTGTCACAAGTCGCCCGGCTGGCCCAGGCACTTGGGGCTCCACTGCCCATCCTCCGGAGGCCAAAGACCCTCCTCCGGAGAAGCGTGTCCTCCCAAGTCCCATAGAGCTCTTTGGCCGAGCTCACACACGTCAGCGCCACTGGTCTCTCCCCCAGTATCAGGCGGGGTCGACACTCAGCCTTGCTGTCTTTTGGCAGACCGGTGACATCACCCCTTCCCATTTCCTTCCCAGGATGCTGGGAACTCTGGCATCCATGCAGACCGCAGCCAGGCTTACCACAACTGCTCGAGGTTGCTGTTTGGTTGTTTCAGCGCCTCACAAAGAGACGTCACTCCGTCATCTCCCAGGAAATTGGACGCCAGATCGAGAAGGGACAGGGATTTGTTGCACAGAAGGGCTTGGGAGATGTAGTCACAGGCCATAGACGTGAGGCAACAGCACTTGAGCCTGCAAAGACACACACACACACACACACTCAATTGACCAGCCCGCTCAAGGTCTTCTGGTAATATTTTTGTGAAGCCACACGCAAAACTTGCAAGTCATTCCTCATACTCCAGGGTCATCTGAGAAATGGAGGAGGATTAGAACATGCAGCAGCTGCAGAAACGCAGATGCAAGAATGTGGAATGTGGACTAGGGCGTCTCCAGCTGGGAAGCAGAATCTCAGATTCCAGTCCCAAGCCAGACTGCCATCGGCTGGGCGACCTGAGCTGAAGGCATCCCTTCTCCGTGACATGGCGTGCTTATCATTTGGGGGAGCGTGCTGGATGACGTCCTACTTTACGTGCTTTTTTTTAAAAAATATATTATTTAAATATTAGTTTTATGGTTCTGAGTTCTTATATGCCCGCTGTCAGAAATTTGGAAAATAGTGGAAGGCATGGGATACAAGCTGCAACCTGGTGGCTCACGACCAAACGTGACCCCTGGATATAGTGAATTTAGGTGATGTCACGTTGGATATCTTTGAAGAAAATTAGCAGTCAGCGTTTAAGGACCAAGAGATTTCGCATAGAATTACACAATCCTATCTCCCACACACAAGTCAGCTGCCTGGAATCCCATGGCAGACAGTCACATGGTGGCAGGGAAGAGAAAGTCCCCTGTGGGAGGGGCGGGTGCTTCCTGACTCCCCAGCACCCCCGCCCAGCCCCTCACTCACTCCAGTTGCTTACCTGGGCTTTGGGGGGCCCCTGAGCATGACCTCTGGCAGGGAGAAAGCGTAAGTCCCTGAGAAGCAAACACGCCTCACCTGTAATGGGTTTTCCTTCTGGTCTTCTCGCTTTGAGATCCCACCATGGGCACATAACTCATGCTTTTCTCAATGAAATAAGCATCTTCCAGCATTTTGAAAATTCGCTAATACTTTAATGGTTGCAGGATATGAATAACCCAGTAGCTTCACTACTCCATTCACTCCCTGAATATCTCCATTTGCATTTTTTACAGTTTCTGCCAATTTAAGTTATACTGCATTACCACCTTGCACAAAAAAATTTTTTTTGAACTCCTGAGGCTTACTATTAAGATTTTTCATTTCACTTTCTTGCTAACTTTGAAAAAGAAAAAAAAAAAACTCAACGGATGAATACTCCAATCATAGTATAAACTTGTGCATTTTGCAGAATCCGGGCCAAGTGAAATTTATTTCAAAATTTTGTGCATTGGTTGTAAAGGGTATCATTTTGTTGAACATTTTTGCCTTTAAAATTACCAGTGACAGGGATGTCTGGGTGACTCAGGGGTTAAAGCCTCTGCCTTCAGCTCAGGTCATGATCTCAGGGTCCTGGGATTGAGCCCCGCATCAGGCTCTCTGCTCAGCGGGGAGCCCGCTTCCCCTTCTCTCTCTGCCTGCCTCTCTGCCTGCTTGTGATCTCTCTCTCGCTCGCTGTCAAATAAATAAATAAAATATTTAAAAAAAAAGAGTTTGGGTTTTTTGTCTCTTTCTCCCCCTTCCTTTGTTTGCTTTGTTTCTTAAATCCCACATATTTTTAAGGAATAAAGATTCAAGTGTAAAAACAAATAAACAAAAAACCCTGGGAGGTGATACATCTTGAAGAACCCTTTAGAAAAACACAGCCCATTTTCATCACCGGTCACTGGGTACGTGTTAATTCTATTCATTGAATAATATCAGTTATTTAATAGCCAAATCTTTCCACCTTCCAATGTGTCATTCCTTTTCTGCCCTTGAAGATTTTCCATTCTAATGTTGACAGAGCAAAGCTTTTCTTTCCTCCTCTCGTAGTTTGGTTTCAGTGTTTAACGTTCCGAGAGCGTATTTTACTGTTGATTTTCTTATACGATCGAGGATGTCATCTCTGTGATAGTGACCCTTCCCTCCACCGCCTTGGATGCCACCGTGTGTGCACGTGTGCGATGCGTACGTCTAAATGCACACGCACGCACACGCACGCGCACACACCGAAGCTTTGTGTGTGGACTGCTCTCGCGCCTGCCCCCACGTGACAGCGGTGCCCCGCCTGATTCAACGCTGAGCTGGGCGCGGGGCCTCGGTGGGCAAACAGAGGACACACTTGACCGCGACCCTCGTCAACCGCCTGAAGCAGAGGACACAGCTCACTCCCCGTGTTTGCAGCTCAGGAGAATCCCAGGCATAACCTAGAACCTATGAGCCCTGTTCCGAACAGGACTCAGATGAATGCCTTCTCTCAACTGTCCCCAACACCGAGTATGTCGTGGGCATAGCCCTTCTTCGCTCTCAAGGAGACGTGAGGCACCCAAGGGCAGGTCGCCCACTCCTGAACTCGACCTCAGGGCACCTCTAGGGAGGGCGTGTTTGTGGAGGCTCCGTTTTTCCGACGGGGCAGCGAACGCGTGGAGGGAGGTCTACAGCCTCCCTGGGTGAGCGCCTGGCCGCCTTGACTAGCCAGGGGCGCACATGCGCGCTTCCGCCCGCCCCCCAGAGCCCGCTGCCCCCCCCCCCCCCCGGGACTCACAGCAGGGTCTCCAGCACACAGTCCGGGTGCTTCAGCGCCTCGCACAGCGTCAGCATGCCTTCGTTCTTCAGGGCGTTTTCCACCAGCGAGAGAAGCTTCAGCCTCTTGTTGCAGACGAGGACAGACGCGATGTCTTCACAAGCTTCTGCTGTGACCTCGCACATTCCCAACCTGCGCAAAAGACAAACGTGGGGCGAGATCGCAGGCTCCCAGTGGCTTGTGCCAAGCTGGCCACGGACCGTATCGCAGCCTCTAGTCTCAAACTCGGCAGGCCCACCATCTACGTCCCAGACGTTAAAAGCACGAGTGTAGTTACACGACTCTGTTTTAATCCCTTACATAACCAAAGTTAGGGGGAAAACACGAGCCAGGGGTTCCCAGGAGGGAAAGATTTTTCGTCTCCAGGAGACATCCGTCAGTGTCTGGAGACATCCTTGGTCGTCACAAGGAGAGGGGAGCTACTGGCATCTAGGAGACGGAGACCAGAGAGGCTCTTCAACATCCCGCGTTGTTGCGGACAGCCTCCAACAGCAAGGAATGATCTGAAGCTCAAGAAGTCCAATGATCTGATCATCTGTCAATAGTTCTGAGGCTGTAAAACCCTGGTCTGAGCCTCAAGGCAGCTTAAGCAAATATCTCATGGGGGCTCTTGGCTGGTTAGTTGGTGGGGCATGTGACTCTTGATCTTGGGGTCATGATTCGGGCCCCGCATTGGGTGAACAGAGGATTTAAAAATAAAAAAATCTGGAATCCATTCCATTTACAATTGCATCAGAAACCCTAAGATACCTAGGAATAAAACTAACCAAAGAGGTTAAAGATCTATACTCTAGGAACTACAGAACACTTATGAAAGAAATGGAGGAAGACACAAAGAGATGAAAAATATCCCATGCCCATGGATCAGAAGAATAAATATGGTTAAAATGTCTATACTGCCCAGAGCAATCTGCACATTCAATGCCATCTCAATCAAAATACGTTTTTTGCAGAGCTGGAACAAACAATCCTAAAATTTGTATGGAACCAGAAAAGACCCCAAATCACAAGGGGATTATTAAAAAAGAAAACCAGAGCTGGGGCATCATGTTGCCTGACTTCAAGCTCTATTACAAAGCTGTGATCACCAAGACAGCATGGTACTGGCACAAAAACAGACACATAGACCAGTGGACCAGAATAGAGAGCCCAGAGATGGACCCACAACTCTATGGTCAACTAATCTTCCACAAAACAGGAAAGTACATCCAATGGGAAAAAAAAGACAGTGTCTTCAATAAATGGTGTTGGGGAAAATTGGACAGCCACATGGAGAAGAATGAAACTGGACCATTCTTTTATACCACACACAAAGAGAAATGCAAACTGGATGAAAGACCAAAATGTAAGACAGGTATCCATCAAAATCCTGAGGAGAACACAGGCAGTTACCTCTTCGACATTGGCCACAGCAACTTCTTTCAGGACACATTGCCAAAGACAAGGGAAATAAATGCAAAAGTGAACTTTTGGGACTTTATCAAGATAAAAAGTCTCTGCACAGCAAAGGAAACAGTCAACAAAACTAAGGCAACCCATGGAATGGGAGAAGATATTCGCAAATGACACTACAGACAAAGGGCTGATATCCAAGATCTATAAAGAACTTCTCAAACTCAACACCCAAAAAACAGAGAATGTCAAGAAATGGACATTAGGAGAAGAGGGGGGTAATGATAGGGGGGAAAGCAGAGGAGGAAACAAACCATGAGAGACTGTGGACTCCACAAACAAACTGAGGGTTTTGGAGGGGAGGAGGTAGGGGGTTGGGCGAGCCTGGTGGTGGGTATTGAGGAGGGCACATAGTGCATGGCGCACTGGGTGCGGTGCATGAACAATGAATCTTGGAACACTAAAAAAAATAAAATTTAAGATGTTAAAAAAATTAAATTAAAAATTAAAAAAAAGAATGTGGAGAAAGGGGAACCCTCCTACACTGTTGGTGGGAATGCAAGTTGGTGCAGCCACTTTGGAAAACAGTGTGGAGGTTCCTCAAGATGTTAAAAATAGAGCCACCCTATGACCCAGTAATTACACTACTGGGCATTTACCCCAAAGATACAGATGTAGTGAAAAGAAGGGGCACCTGCACCCCAATGTTCACAGCAGCAAATGGCCACAATCGCCAAACTGTGGAAAGAGTCAAGATGCCCTTCAACAGATGAATGGATAAAGAAGATGTGGTCCATATATACAGTGGAACATTACTCAGCCATCAGAAAGGATGAACACCCATCCGGGTATCTGGGGGATGGGCATTAGGGAGGCACGTGTTGGGATGAGCACTGGGTGTTATACGCAACTAATGAATCACTGAGCACGTGAACACTACGTCTTGACCAACTTACGCTTAACCAAGCGTTTGTGAATCCATTAACTATATTCGCAACTGTTACGACAGGGGAGAGACACTGAACTAGGAGAGAGAAGAGCATATTCTCCAGGGGGGTTAACCAGCTGGTTTTGTTGATGGCTACCTCTCTGACTTCCCCCTTTCGCTTTCTGCTGAAACGGCTTGAGGGTGTCCAGCCGGGGTAGGGGCATCCCAGATAATCTTTGAGAGGAAGAAATGATTTGGGGCGGCTTCCCCATAGGGGAGCTCTGGGCTCCATACCGTCACCTACCAGATTCACAAGAGCTCACTTGTGATCATTAATGTGATTTCTCATTTTGAGATGAGTATGAGTATCTTCAGGGGGAAAAAAAAATGGGAGTTCTGGTTTGGGCACGGTTGGTTGTGGGCAAGGCCGACAAGAGGCAGGTCGGGCGTCCACAGGAAGCGATCCGAGTGAGTACCAAAGAAAGGAAGGCTGGAATGAACCTTCCGGGAGGTCCGCAGATGCTGAGATGGAAAATTTTCAACGGAGGAGACAGAGGCCGACGCAGGAAGGAAATGGGCATGTTCGAACGGCGAATGCCGGGCGGGCGGGCGCCGTCCCCACGCACGGAGGACCTGAGACTTACATCAGTTCTTCGATGCCGCACCCGGGGTCTTTCAGCATCTCGCACAGCTGCCCGACGTCCGTGTGGGACAAGCTGGTGCCGTGCAGGTTCAGGTATTTCAGGTGAGGGCTGTGAAGAATGGCCTTATGCAAGGAGGGGCCACCTCCAAGTTCAGAAGCAAAATTGTACCTACGAAAGATGGGGAAAGGGTGGGCGCGTGCCACAGAGTCCAAGGGCAGTGTCAGAACCCCAGGTAATTCCCACCTGTTCCCTCTCTCTCTCTCTCTCTCTCTCTCTCTCTCTGTGGGATTTTCAGACAATGGAGAAGCTCAGAGACCCACCGCTCGGTCCTCTCCGGTCTCTCCCAGCCCCTGAGCGTCTGCATACACCACACAAGCTAGAAGGCAGGCGAACCAGACTGATCCCATATTCAATTCTAAGCACCGTCCAGAAAGGGACACCAAGCCAGTGCCTCTTTGCATCGGCAAGTCTAGCACGGTGCCTGGTGCACCAGGAAGATGGGGTATTCGAATTCACACGCAAGACTGTGCTCCCCAAGGAAAGGATCCATTTGTTTAAAAACTATGGGGTTTCTTTTCCCTAAAGGAGACGATAATAGTAAGAACAGAAAACCCTGTCTGCAGTTGTCGAAGAATCAGGTTCCAGGGTTATAGAAAAGGGGACTCCAATGTTTGCTTTTCTCCTGGATACTTTTGCAAGGTTGGGCAAATACAGATTAACTTCTTTGTTTCTTCAAGAAAGAATAGTGTCATGATGGTTACAAAATCAAAATTTAGGGGCACCTGGGTGGCTCAGCTGGTTAAGCCTCTGCCTTCGGCTCAGGTCATGATGTCAGGGTCCTGGGATCGAGCCCCGCATCGGGCTCTCTGCTCGGCGGGGAACCTGCTTCCCTCTCTCCCTCTGTCCCTCTCCCTGCCTGTGTTCTCACTCTCTCTCTGTCAAATAAATAAATAAAATCTTGTGGTGCATGGACAATGATTCTTGGAACAGTGAAAAAATAAAATTAAATTTAAAAAATAAGGGGCGCTTGGGTGGCTCAGTGAGTTAAACCCTCTGCCTTCAGCTCAGGTCATGATCTCGGGGTCCTGGGATCGAGCCCCGTGTCGGGCTCTTTGCGCAGTGGGGAGCCTGCTTCCCCCTCTCTCTGCCTGCCTCTCTGCCTACTTGTGATCTCTCTCTCTCCCAAATAAATAAATAAAATCTTTTTTTTTAAATTTAAAAAATAAAAATTTAAATTTCAAAATTTTAAAAGATAAAATTAAATTTTAAAATAATAAAATTAATAATTTGAATTATTTTACTATATTATTTTATATATTTTATTTTATATGTTAATAATTATTAATAATTAGTGACATAAAATGATAAGATTAAACTAATGTTTAATTGAACTAATTAAGCCAAACTTATTGTGGTGCCTAGAAGGTGACCATGTAGGCTCTGCACTTACACACTGGCCTTTCCAAAAAAGCCAGAGTAGAAAGAATGAAGCTCAGTCCTTTAAAGAACAGGCTGACATACAACTTACCTGAATTTTTGGAGTTTACAACCGGGCTGAGCCAGAGCTTTGCAGAGAACCTCCAGGGAGGCCTCGTTGAAACAACAGTTGTCCAAATCTAACATCTGGAAGTTCTGGTTGGTGGTGAACACAGAGCAAAGGTCTTGCCAAAAGGAGAGCTTCTTGCTAAGACTACGGGGGGAACAAAGGCTGTGACTCTCTGATGATCAAAGCAACCCCACACATTCATGAAACAAGCAGAGCGTCGTTCTCGGGGCCCCTCCAAGCTGACGGACGGGCGCCCCTGCCTGGGCGAGGCGGGGGGCGGGGGGCCGGCGCGCTGCGTCAGTATGGCCTAGTGGGTAAGGAAATGGACCCTGATGCCAGAGCAATTGGTATCGAACCCCGCTTGAACCACTTAGTAGCTCCGTGCCCTTGGACAACCACTCAACCGTATTCAGTGTCCACTTCTTCTACCTTTACGTGACAGCACTTGGTTGTTGTGTAAATGAAGGTTGATATTTGGTGACCCGCCAGTGAGATGGAGAACTATGTCCAAAAATAAAGAACATATAGGCATGAAATAAAGTCATGGGGATGTAATAATGTGCAGCCTTGTGACTACAGCTAATAATACTCTCTCACGTATTTGAGAGTTGCTAAGAGAGCAGATCTTAAAAGTTTGCATCACGGGGAGCCTGGCTGGCCCAGTCGGAAGAGCGTGCGACTCTTCATCTTGGGGTCACGAGTTCGAGCCCCGCGTGGGGTATAGGGTTTACTTAAAATTTTTTTTAAAAAGTACTCATCACAAGGAAAAAAAAAAAACCTGTGTGACTGTGTGTGGTGACGGCTGTTAACCAGACATATCACGGCCATCATCTTGCGACGTATACAAGCACTGAATCGTGACGTCACGCCCCTGAAACTCATATAATGTTATGCGTCAATCGTGCCTCCATTTAAAAAACTAAAAACCAAAACTGTGATCGTAAAGGGGATCCATATTTGCGAGCTGAAGCGTGAGCTGGTAATGTCAGCCAGCTGGTGAAAAGATACAGGTTAGACCAGAAAAGAGGAGAAGCCCAAGGAAACCGCTCACAAGCTTCCAAGAGTCCCTTCCTGGCGGATGGGCTCGTGGGGGGTTGGGGGATGGGGAGCGTAGTCTTGGCAACAATGAGGACTGCTTACCTTCCAACAACTACTGGCCCCATGATCCAGGCAAAGTGTCACCCTTCTTTATACAGAAAGAAAAATCATAAGAAGTTACTGCTCATGGTGTGGACATGGCTAGCCAATGGCTATTACAAACGGTTACAAAAGCCATGTTTTTTTTTGTTTTTTTTTTAATGTAAGGGTCCATGAGGGACCCACTGGGACCTGAAACATGCGACAAGTGTGGTGTGTGTCCTGGGGGCGGGGCGTGGGGTGGAGAGACCGTAGAGGGACTCACTCTGCACTGGACCCAGGGTCATCCGAGAAGACATTTTCTACACACAGGTGAAGTTTCTGCAAATTTTGGCAATGTTTCAGGCAGAATGCCGAGATCACCAAGTCTTCCGCGTTACCAATATAAACACTAATGTCCTCAAAGAAATCCATCACTTGTGCTACGAACTCTTTTTCGTGGGTCTCAAACAAACAACTGAACAATTCCGGGAAATTCACCACCTCCTGATTGGGGTCGTGCTGACTCAAACGCTTAAGGCACTGGGTTATTTCCCGCTTTATCTCTTTGGACAGGGGAAACCCAAAGGATGTCTCCAGCATCCTGGTTATTTTCTCAGTTGAAAAGGCAAACAAGAATATTAGCATCTGGAACAAGTGGTCACGGACCTGACACACACCCTCTGCTACGAGCTGGGCCACACTCCCAATGGCGGGGTTGGGACTGTCCTTGGGTTCCTTGAGCAGATAGAACATGGAGGCACAAAACTGTTGGAGGCACACATGTATGAAGGTAAAGCTTTCGCCACTCCTTTGAAGGAGCCCCATGCCCATCCACATCGAGACGTCGGACTCCGACACCCCATTCCTCCTGAGGTCCCCGTGGCAAAACACAAACACGTGAGTCCATATTCCCTCTGCGGCCAAAGTACACAGGCCTTTCAGCCGGGCTCTGCTCTGCTTCGGTGGGCAGTTCTCGTTTCTTGATTTGAATACGCTAATAAAAAAGGACGCATACAAAGAAGTGGTGCTTTCGGACTCAATCTCGAGGTCTTCTCCTCTCTCCAGCTGCCACTTCATACAAGCGCAGACCAGCCGGCATACAAGGGGACTGTGACAGAAGAGAAACAGCGGCACATTGTCCCTCACAAAACCGAAGGCTTTCAGGGCTTTACTCCTCTCGCGGAAAAAATGGTAGAAGTACAGCTTCCTTTCCTGTTCAGAGAATCCCGAGAGCGTGATGTATCTCGGACACTGCAACAAGAAGTAATTTTTCCTCACCCCCACTGTTCCCAATGCAATAAGCAGAGAAGATTCTGGAAGTATTTTTTTCTGCAGCAAACCGCTTAGGACAATCTGAGTTGGCTGTCGCCGCCTGTGGTCATCGGACAATGGAGTCCTAAGATCCAAGTCAAACTTCAGTTCCTCGATGCTATCCATGATGAACAGGATCTTCTCCGGCTGAGCGAAGACGTCCTCGACTGGCTCCGAAGACTGAGGCCAGTCCCTGGAGACGAGCTCCACTAAGCTGGTCTCGGTGATAGCATTCATTTCGCAGCCGTTGAGGAAGAAGATAAATGTGAATCTATCCTTCCATAAGTTCCCCTCCGCCCATTCCAGCATCACTTTCCTCAAAAGCGTCGTTTTTCCGATTCCTTCCGGACCTTGCAAGACCACGGTGGGCGAGGGCTCTCCTGCCTGGTTGGCACTAATTGAGGCCTGCAGCTTCTCGAACTCGTGCTTTGTGGTTTCTTTGTAGAAATCACTGGAAACCGGAAGGCAGGTTTCCTTTTCCCATACGAGACGGAATTTTTCCCTCATGTGATTTCTGTACGGGTTCGGTTTATCTGAGTGCACAGGGAGAGAATACCGGACAATTAAAAAGCACACTCATTGACACTCAGCACAACCCCTAGAGATTTACCTGAGCACCTGTGTGAAGACCACCGCACGTCCACCGACGACCGGGCTCGTTAACTCAGCTTTCGTTAGGGCCATAATCTACCTAAAATCATGTCCACAGAAGCACTTGACCTCAACTGGAAGCCTGTCTCAGAGTCATAGGCTACATAGTATGAATGCTTCCGAATTCCATTCCAAAGCCAAAGAGGGGTGGTCGCATCTCCCCGGTGAAGAATGCACAAGTACTATCATTTACTGAGCGTCGGCTGGAAATCGGGGCTGAGGATGTCCCTACCGATACCGTGTCTCTCAGTTTGATAACCCGCCGAGACTCATTCTACTCCCACTTCACCAACAAAGTGTTGGGAGAATGTAACACTTGCCTACTTTGCACTAGTGAATAAATACTGGGGTCAGATGTCTGCCCCACGTCTATCTGACTTGACGCTCTTTCTGTCCCACCGTGCCGACCGCAGGTGAATTTCAGAAACCGGCCCCTGAACCATCATGCATTCAACCTGCCCTTACGACGTACCTTCCCTGTCCAAGGCAACACATTATGGGAGGTCAACAAAATTACAAAAGCAGACATGGATCATACCCTGCACCTGAGAAATAGAAGCTGACACTGAGTGAGGAATTTCTGCATGTCTTCCAAGCAAAGGGCACTGATGGCTTTGTTCAAGGATGTATGCCTGGAAAATATTCTTGGGACACAGCAATGGTCAAAGGGGGCAAAGGAAGATTTATTTCTAAACATGGGTCTTTCTTTCCGCTCTGGAGAGATTCAGAGATGTCTCTCGTTCCCTGGAGACAAGCTAGGGGAATAAAGCTAGTGTCTGTCTCTGGAGGGCAGGGGGCAGGGCTGCCAGCAGGCATCCCCCGAGATCAGATCTCTGACTCTCCGGGTCCAGATGACACAGATCGGCCTGAGCTCACCTCCGCGGCCCCTCCGAGAGGTTCGAGGGACAAGAATGGACAGGAGCATGCATCTCACGTTCCTGCTGTGTGGTGAGCAATGAGCCTTAGCAACCCATCTGGGCTCATTATGTCCTTCCAGACCACATTTATGGGCATGTGGCAAGCTGACCTAACAGCGGCTGGTGCTTAGGAACTGCCTAAAAATGGGAAGACATCCCTTCGCCGAGCGGGGCCCTACCCACCCGCCGTCCATCACTACTAGCCCACGTATGCCCGGAGCTGGCTTGCAATTCCTCCGTGACCTCCAAGGCTCCCGCAATCCACAATATGTTCTCAGCTGATGGAGGATGGCCATTAACTCAATAATGTCACCTTCATTCTTATAAGCTCCCAGCAGGCCCACCTTCCTCCATAGGTCCCTGCCCCTTCGTCCTACACTTACTTCTGAGCTCCTCCTGAGCCTTCGTCCAGAGGTCATGCCGACCTATCTGTAGGAAAAGGTTCAGGGTCACCTCCCATGCTTGCTTTCCCGGGTAGTGCTTGTCCAGCAACTTCGCTAGATCTTCTCTGGAAGCCTTCTTTAACTCGCTCCACGGGATCGGCTGGAGGTCAAGGTGCGGAGGCTCTTGTCGGAGGAGCTCCTTAAATTTCCAGAACTCGTCCTTTCTGAGTTCCTTCAGGTACCACAGCAAGCCAAAGTCCAAAAAAAAGGATTCCATCATCTCGTCCCGGGATTGTGAGCTTGAAAAATCTCCAGAGGAAAAAAGTCTTCAAAAACAAGGAATGAGTCGTACCTAAGGGAGAATGATGGGATTGCAGACGTGAACCTCAACTGCGGACAGGGGCTGAAAATTATTGATATGCTGCATTTCCTGCTTCAAACATATCTGGCCAGCTTCATTTGGGGAGGGCACTTCATCCTTCCTCTTCATGCCACAGCCGTATGCATGAATTCAGGGCTAGCAGCTAAAAATGCAGTTTATGCTAAACCAGTTGGCAGGGAGAAGCATAATTACCTAAAACCATAGTAGAGCGTCGAGGGTTATCAGTGCACCGTGGAAGAAGGAGTTAGGACGGTTCTGCCCTTGTGCCCACCACCCTGTATCTCTGGGGACGCTTCTGGGAAAAGCTGACTACTGACTTGGGCTCACTGTGGGAGCTTCTGTCTAAGCAAAAGACCATGTTTACTGAACATTCCGTAAAGGAGAACAGTTTCTGATCTGGCTTACCTAAGTTATGAAGACTTTTAAGTATTAGAAATCTGGGGCACCTGGGTGGCTCAGTCGGTTAAGTGTCTGCCTTTGGCTCAGGTCATGATCCCAGGGTCCTGGGTTCGAGTCCCACACTGAGCTCCCTGCTCAGTGGGGAGTCTGCTTTTCCCTCTGCCTCTCCCCTCTCCCCCACTCATGCTCTCTCTCTCTCTCTCCCAAATAAATAAATAAAATCTTTAAAAAATGTACCCAAAACCTAAAGCAATGTCTTTTGGTGCATGAATATTTTGCTGAATCCCTGCAAGATAGGAAACAGGGAACTATGACTAAGGGAAGGAAAAAATCCAAATTTCAAAACAAGGGCAGGAGATGAATCCCAAGGCACTCCAACTTATGTACTGAGCTCTTGGACAGAAAGAACGAACTCTGGGCAGCCATCTCAATGGGAGGCCAAGGAAGTACATTTCGAACAGCACTCAGCACAAAGAGAAGGGATAAAATGTTTAGATACTGTTAATAGCTCCAGAAATTCCAACATCCATCTTATTAAAACTCCAAAGAAAAGAAACAAAAACAAAAAGAATAGAGGGAACAGCAAGAAAGAAATAACTCATGGAAGAAAGCTTTCCACAATCCAGCAATCGCACTACTGGGTATTTACCCTCAAGATACAAATGTAGTGATCTGAAGGGTCACATGCACCCGAATGTTTATAGCAATAATGTCTACAATAGCCAAACTATGGAAAGAACCTAGATGTGCATCAACCGATGAATGGATAAAGAAGATGTGGTGTATATATACAATGGAATACTATGCAGCCATCAAGAGAAACAAAATCTAGCCATTTGCAACGACGTGGATGGAACTAGAGGGTATTATGCTAAGCAAAATAAGTCAGAGAAATACAATTATCACATGATCGCTCTGATATGAAGAATTTGAGAGGCAGGGCCGGGGGTCGTGGGGGGGTGGGGAAGGGAAATGAAACAAGATGGGATGGGGAAGGAGACAAACCATAAGAGACTCCTAAACTCACAAAACAAACTAAGGGTTGCTGGGAGGTGGTGGGGTAGGGATATGGACATTGGGGAGGGTATGTGCTATGGCAAATGCTGTGAAATGTGTAAGCCCGATGATTCACAGACATGTACCCTGGGGCAAATAATACATTATATGTTAATAACAAATTTAAAAAAAAAAGAAAGAAAGAAAGCTTTCCAGATCTGAAAAACAGATTTGCATCTTTAGGATAAAAGATTTGGCCAAGTGTTAAGGGAAAAATAAAACATTACATCATATGAACTTCAATTTCAAAGATAAAGAAGAAAAATCTAGAGTCTAGATGAATGAGTATGGCCCAATTGCAATATAATGTCAGCCTTGCTTATAATTTTAAATTTTTGAGTAGACACATTAAAATTCTCCCACAAATGGGGAGAATTAATTTTAATACTGTTTAACATAGTCTAATATATCAATTCAACATGTAAACAATATTTTCTTAAGTTTTATTTATTAAGTAGTCTCTACACCCATGTGGGCTCAAACTCACAACCCCAAGATCAGAGTTGGATGCTCTTCCAACTGAGCCAGCTGGGCGCCCCGTAAACATTAAAAAAAAAAAACAAAAACAAAACCAGGGGCGTGATGATCTGTTTTCTGAGTGTTGAGTTGAGGAGTTCTTTATAGATCTTAGATATCAGTCCTTTGTCTGTAGTGTCATTTGCGAATATCTTCTCCCATTCTGTGGGTTGAAAACAGATAATCATGTCCAAAAATGGGCAGAAGACATGAACAGTCACTTCTCCAAAGACATACAAATGGCTACGAGACACATGAAAAAATGTTCATCATCATTAGCCACCAGGGAAATTCAAATCAAAACCACCTTGAGATACCACCTTACACCAGTCAGAATGGCCAAAATCAACAAGACAGTAAACAACAAATGTTGGAGAGGATATGGAGAAAGGGGAACCCTCCTCCACTGTTGGTGGGAATGCAAGTTGGTGCAGCCACTTTGGAAAACAGTGTGGAGATTCCTGAAGAAATTAAAAATAGAGCTACCCTATGACCCTGCCATTGCACTACTGGGTATTTACCCCAAAGAAGCAGATGCAGTGAAAAGAAGGGCCATGTGTACCCAATGTTCATAGCAGCAATGGCCACAATAGCCAAACTGTGGAAAGAGGCGAGATGCCCTTCAACAGACGAATGGATAAAGAAGATATGGTCCCTATATACAATGGAATATTATGCCTCTATCAGAAAGGATGAATACCCAACTTTTGTATCAACATGGACAGGACTGACTATGTGGAAGTGAGGACAGGACAGGAAGGACAGTGAGGACAGGACTGATTATGTGGAAGTGAGGACAGGAAGAGATTATGTGGAGTGAAATAAGTCAGCAGAGGGAGCCAATTATCATATGGTTTCACTTACGTGTGGAGCATAAGGAATAACATGGAGGACATTGGGAGAAGGAAAGGAAAAGTGAATTGGGGGATATTGGAGGGGGAGGTGAACCAGGAGAGACTGTGGACTCTGAGCAACAAACTGAGGGTTTTGGAGGGGAGGGGGCGGGGGGTTGGAGAAGCCTGGTGATGGGTACTGAGGAGGGCACAGATTGCATGGAGCACTGGGTGTGGTGCATGAGCAATGAGTCCTGGAACACTGAAAAAAATAAAATAAAATTGAAAAAAAAAAAAGAATAAACTACACATGGATCAGTAATCTAAATTTAAAAAGTGAAAACCTGCAAGTATTAAAAAAGATATGTGAATTCTCTTGCAACCTGGATATAGGAAGAATTTTCCAATTACAACTTAAAATCCACATACAATAAAAATTGGGGTTTTTTTTCAACTTCACATGAAATACAAATAGTGGAGAACAAAGAAGCAAAAATGATAGAGTAATTTCTGTTTAAGTTTGTAGGTATAAAACATTATAAATAAAAAAGCACATAAAAAAAAGCACATAAAGCTTAGTTTTTGAATTTCCAGCAAATCCAGTGGAAACACAACCAGATCAAGAAATCGCATCTTATGTGGCCCTTGCTTTATAACCTCTTCCAAGAGATCACCACTTTTTTCCTGTGTAGGAGTTTTGTTTTATAATTTTAAAACAGATATGCATTCCAAACAATGTAGCTTGGTGTCATATGATTATTTTTGGTGAATGGAATGATAAATTCTTTTCTACCTGGTCTGCTTTGGTCCCCATTATATTTGTAAGATTCACCCATCTTGCCGCATGTAGGCTAAGTGGTTTATTTGGATTGCTTGTATATTTACAAGCAATTTCACCGTTTATTAATGCTGCGGTTGGCTGGCATTTATTTACATGTTTCTCTGGGCTTTTTTCATAACATAGTGATGCTTCTATGAACAAACTTTCACACACACACCTTGGTGCAAATAGGCACACATTTCTCGAGGTTTGCAATTTTAGGTCATAGCATATATGGATCATATTTACAACATAATGCCCAACAATTTCCCTTTGTAAATATAATAATTTACATTACCACTAGCATCCTATGAGTTTCTTTGCTGTACAATCCCGCCCGTACTTAGGGAAGTCTAACCCAATTTCAATAATGGAAAAAAAATGGATGGATATTAAACTCACAGAGGCTCTTCTTCGAGAAGGTGAAAGTGAAGAGTGGGGAGAGAACATTAAAGTAGGTTTGGGTTTTCTTCTTATTTGGAAGGGTATGCCTTCCAGCTGTCGTACAAAGGACAAATTAGATGTTATCAATTAAAATCTTTAAATTTTAAGTCACACGTCAACGGCTAGAGCAGTATCATTCTCAATAGCAAGAGGTGGAGACAACCTAAAGTTTTCATCCGTGAAAAAACCCAAATGTTCCACGATGAATAAACGGATAAGCAAAATGTGCCATATACATGCCACGGAATATCATCCAACCACAAAGAGGAATTTTGACGCGTCTACAGCACGAACGAGCTTGGAAATCAGCACGCTCGGTGAAATGAGACCCCCACAAAAGGACAGAGATCTCGTGATTCCACTGACGTTGGACACCTGAGCCTCCGGTTCAGAGAGGCAGCAGGCGGAGTAGAGAGGTCCTGGGGTGGGGGGGAAGAGGAACTAAATGGCGTGGTCTCAGCCGCAGGGATTAGAAAGTTCTGGAGAAGGAGGGTGGCTATGGATGCCTGGCCACGGGAATGCACTTAAAGGGCACATGGAACTGTGCCCTTAAAAAATGGTTCAAACAGTCAATTTTGTTTTGTGGGTATTTTACCACAATTTTAAAAAGAAAGCCTCAGGCATCCTAAATCTTTTCCCCTAAACATTTCCTTTCTCCTTCCTTTTCTAGCTGAAACTTCCCCCTGAAGATACAGGGTCCCCCGAAGCCCTTTCCAATTCTGGCTGCTTCGTCACCCCCAGCACATGCTCGAACGCTCCCCGACTCCTCGCAGACCTAACCAGGCAGACTTGAGGCTCCGCCACCCATCATCTCTGGCCGGTGTGGCCACCGCAGTCCCCGCACAAACTGCCTGGTTCCCCACAAATTACACCACGGAGCTCACTCTCATTCCCATACGAGGTCTGCGGTCACACAAAGCCCGTGTCACCAACAAAGTTACTCAGATATCATTTACCGTAAGGTCAGGGCACCTAGAACTTCTGGGAGGTCAAAGATTAGTTCAAAGCCAATCGACCAAACTACCATCACCCTTAACACTCCGATTTCCCTGCTGCTTGCCTTTCCCCTTTCATAATTCCCCATTGCCCAAACTCTGTTTTCCACTTCTCTCCCCAGGTTACGAACTCTCGGGCTCCCGGTGTGTTCACCCTTTCTCCTTCACTCTCTGATACATGGGGTCCTCCGATTCCCCACGTCTCCGATTACATCTGAGGAAAACCGGGAGCCTGGTTCAGGCTGGTAGACACGCGTTCCCTTCCCTAATTTAGAGTTGGGACACACGGAGGATCCACAATCTGTCCGCGAGTTTAAATGCTTTTCGTGTTAGTACATCCTTGCGGAAACAAAGGGGCGGGACCTGATAATTTCTGGGACCCCTCTACCTTGTTCCTTATGCATGCTGGACCTACAGTAAAGGGGGAAATGAAGAAAGAAAGGTCAGTGAGAAGACGTCCTCACCCAGCCTGGCCCTTGGTCCTCCCGGCTGGTCTCCATCAAGCAGCTGTGGAAACCAACACTAAAAAGCCCTGCCTGACCTTTGATTGGCCATAGAATCCCTCCCTTCCCATTGGCTGGCGTGGCTCTTGATTGCCCGAGCTCCAAAGGGGGTGTGAAAGCACTTGGGCGTGTTCTCTGCACCTCAGGTGTGGACGATCTTCCTTCCGGGATGGCTGAGAGCCGCCGACTGATGGATATTCCCATGAGGCTACCCCCTCTCCCTCTATGACACAACCGCTCGGGCTTCTGTGGGCAGTCTTCTCCCTCTCCCAATGACGCATAATCTGGAAGCTGGTAACGGGAACCACTCTGCTCGTGGTCTGGATATCCGACGTCTTCTCTACCAGAAACTTCCCAAGGGAAGCTGTCTGGGGCGATTTCTCAAACTTCCATAGAGCACCTAGAATAGCACATTTATATAGGAGGAAATTTGTGCATATTTTCAAATAACTCTCGTTGGAGGGAAAAGACAGCAGTCGGATTTTACGAACGTCCTTTTCTATTGTGATAAAAACGCTTGATGTATCTTAACAAAGCCTTCAGTGCACAGCACAGTGTTAACTGTAGACACAATACTGTATGGCACATCTCTAGAACTCATTCATCTTGCATCCCCAGAAGTTCATGCCCGTTGAACCATCACGCCATATTTCCCCTTCCCCCCAGCCCTTGGCCACCACCATTCTCCATCCAAGTGGAGTCACGCCATGTTTGTCCTTCAATGCATCCATATTGGTGCGCACGGTTGGATGGCCTTTTTTAAAGCCAAGTAATACTCCACCACACGTATCTGTTGACTCCCCTTTACCTTCATCACCAAATCATGTTCGAATCCTGCCTCGTCTTTATTCTAATCACCGTCAGTGCTATCAGCTGCCATAATTGTCTCCACAGTCTCTGACATTAATTGGATGCTATTAATGGAAGGGCCCTAGAGTGAAGGGCATTTCATGCAACATCTCTGAAATAAGTAGTATTATTACTCCCCTCCTCAGAGATGGCCTCCTCCACCAGGGTGGAGGCTAGCGTTGAGACTGTTCCTACTTTGTCAGCCCAAATTTCAACCTTTCCACCGTGGCGCCCATCAGGCAGCATTGATCCCAGTGCGGCTTAACGAGGTCTGTGTTGAATCGGTGTGCAGGTGCCCCAGAGTTTCATCTGCTGAGATGGAGCTAAGAGTGGATCTTTTCCCTCCATGATATTGATTACTGGTTAACCCAGACATCCTCCACCAAAATTCTGACCTCATGCTGACTTTCTAAGCATTCTTACCTGGGCCACAGCGCACTTTAGGGCACTGTGTCATCTCGACTTTTCTTTCTTTCTTTCTTTCTTTCTTTCTTTCTTTCTTTCTTTCTTTCTTTCTTTCTTTCTTTCTTTCTTTCTTTCTTTCTTTTTCTTCTTTGATGGGGGGAAGGGGTTCCCTGGTAGCTGCCACAGAATCTGGCAAACAAGGTTAAAAATGGTTAAGCAGTTGGCTAAGTGTTCTGCCTTCAGCCTAGGTCATGATTCCGGGATCCTGGGATTGAGCCCCATGTTGGGCTCCCTGCTCAAGGGGTAGCCTCTTCTCCCTCTCCCTCTGCCCCTCCACTCCTGCTCTCTCATTCATGCTCATTCTCAAATAAATAAATAAATAATCTTTTTTAAAAATCTGTTATTGTTTAAGGATCCTAACATAGCACATACATTTGCATGCTATTTTTGACTTTCCAAAATTCTAAAATGTAATAGACTGAAATGATATTCCACTGTGACCATTTTTTTGATATTTTATTTATACATTTCATATTTTCTTTTATTTGCTTATCTCGGGTTTGGAAACTTTTGCAAAGGAACAATTATTATTTATATAAGGAGAAAAATGAGGTCTTAAAAGACTAAAGCCCAATGGCAATAAGCATCATCCAGAACATTGAGATTCAACCCAGGGTAAAATAGTGGGGTCTCGGTTCTCCTGGGGTTCAGGCTATCATTCAGGAACCTGTTCAGTATCCCCCAGGGACACTAAATTATATTCTATTTGTGTCAACCCTGCATCTTTTTTCCAAAGCTCTCCTTCTTTTTCTCCACGAGAAATGTAATCTCTACATCCGAGACGTGTACCACAAATAATTTGCAGGTACTTTTAATATTTCCCTCTTACCGTGCCTTACCAAAACTCAGAGGAATTTCCCATGCTTCTATGTATGATTCAAAAAGCATGGGGCGCCTGGGTGGCTCAGTGGGTTAAGGCCTCTGCCTTCAGCTCAGGTCATGATCTCAGGGTCCTGGGATCGAGCCCTACATCGGGCTCTCTGTTCAGTGGGGAGCCTGCTTCTCCCTCTCTCTCTGCCTGCCTCTCTGCCTACTTGTGATCTCTATCTCTATCTCTAAAATAAATAATAAATAAAATCTTCAAAAAGCAATTTTACTTAATACTGTATTACATACTTGAAAGTTGCTAAGAGAGGAGATCTTGTATGTTCTCAACACCAAAAAGAAATGGTAATTATGTGACCGTGGGGGGAGGGGTGGGTCAGCTAACTCTGTGGCGGTAATCAAGTTGCAATTTATATAATGTATTAAATCAACGTGCGATACACCTTAACACTTACACAACCTTACATGTCCTTTAGATCACAATAAAGCTGGGAAAAAATAGAAAGTCATTTTCTATAGTCCATAATGATGTAATTTTTTTCCAGAATGTTTTTTTAATCTAAGTTCAATTAATTAACATATAGTGTATTATTAGTTTCAGAGGTAGAATTTCGTAGGTAGAATTTCATCAGTTACATACAACACCCAGTGCTCATCTCGTCACATGTCCTCCTTAATGTCCATCACCCAATCACCCCTTCCCCCCACCCACCTCCCCTCCAGCAACCCTCAGTTCGTTTCTTATGATTAAAGCCTCTTACGTTTTGTCTCCCTTTCTGATTTCATCTTGCTTTATTTTTCCATTCTTTTCCCCATGATCCTTGGTCTTGTTTCTCAAATTCCTCATATTAATGATATCATATGATAGTTCTTTCTCTGATTGATTTATTTCACTTAGCATAATACCCTCTAGTTCCATCCACGTCGTTGCAAATGGCAAGATTTCGTTTCTCTTGATGGCTGCATAGTATTCCATTGTATATATACACCACATCCTCTTTATCCATTCATCGGTTGATGGACATCTAGGTTCTTTCCATAGTTTGGCTATTGTGGACATTGCTGCTATAAACATTTGGGTGCATGTGACCCTTTGGATCACTACATCTGTATCTTGAGGGTAAATACCCAGTAGATCGATTGCTGCATCGTAGGGTAGCTCTATTTTCAACTTTGTGAGGAACCTCCATACAGTTTTCCTGAGTGGCTGTACCAGCTTGCATTCCCACCAACAGTGTAGGAGGGCTCCCCTTTCTCCACATCCTCGCCAACATCTGTCGTTCCCTGACTTGCTAATTTTAGCCATTCTGACTGGCGTGAGGTGGTGTCTCGCTGTGGTTTTGATTTGAATTTCCCTGATGGTGAGTGATGTGGAGCACTTTTTCATGTGTCTGTTGGCCATTTGGATGTCTTCTTTGGAGAGATATCCGTTCATTATGATGTAATTTTTGTTTTAGGTGACCTCCCGGTAATGAGAGATTTTTGTTTGGATGACCTCCCCACCCAGGGGAGGGGGCAAGGGGGCCGGGGAAGAAACATGAAAAAGAGACCAGATTGACTTTAGAATTTAAACCTAATCATTTAAAGATTAAGTGGGCAAATCAAGGTCAATGATTAGATCATGGTGCACACCTTTAACTCGGACCCTGCTCCATCCCACTGCCGGTGTGGCCGACACTCTGTGATTTCAGGTCAGCACTGACGGCCACGGGGCCAGCTTTCCCGAGCAGCTGTCTCAGCAAGGACTGCGAAAAGCGACACAGCGCTGCAGAGCCCAGTTCGAGGAAGGTCTATAAACTGTGCCGACGGCACCAGGTGGAGGAAGGATTGTCACGGGACCACAGGAAAGGTTCTGAGAGGAAGGAATAAACAGGGGGGCTGTGCCTTCCTTGGAGTTTCGCCAGATCAAACGTAACTAAATCATTTCCAGGCAGAAAGCAGGGTGGGACACTATGCACCTGTGAGTTTAAACCGCAGTGATTTTAAATAGTCTCTCGGAGAGCAGATCGTCCAGGGTCCCTGGGCATCGGGAGACATAAGCGTTTGCTAAATGGTGCGGTCCTGGGAACAGAGGAGTCCCGGACGTCTGGAGGGCGACGGAGAAAGCAGGACGGAGGCGGGAAGCCTGCCTCAGAACAGGGAGGCACGAGGGGGCCGCCTGGGGGACGGCTGTGAGCGGACCTGAATCAGGTTTTAGAATTACTTCACGAATCCGACGTTGTTCGAAGTACAAGTGCTGTCACTCGCAAAGCGAATCCTGTCCAGGCTCTTTATATATGGAGGATTGAGGGCAGAACGAGTAGGAAAGAAGCTCACAAAAACCAAACCTCAACTTTCACCGGGAAGATAAAATGTATTCTATATTTATATTTCTGAGCTGAAGTCCAAAATATTTTTTAAAGATTTTCTTTATTGGGGGCACTGGGGTGGCTCAGGTCATGATCCCAGGGTCCTGGGATCCAGCCCGGCATGGAGTTCCCTGTTCAGCGGGAAGCCTGCTTCTCTCTCTCCCTCTCCCCCTGCTTGTGTTCTCTCTCCCGCTGTCAAATAACTAAATAAAATCTTTAATAATAATAATAATAATAACACTTTCAAGATGCAATTACCTTCTTGGCTTGGGGTGGCCTCTCTAAGGTGTGAGGAAAGTCCCACCAATGGCAGCATGAACTCCAATTCTGACTGGGTCAGGGAGGGCGTGGGATCAGGGCGGATGTGGGCGGGGAAGCCTCCCTAATAAAAACCACTGCTGGGGGATCTCCCTTCAGCACTGCGGTCGGAGACCTGGGGCCAGAGCAGGACTGAGGTGAGCGCCCTTTGCATTTCTCAATGGTCCGCAGCGACCTGCAAATACAGAGAACAAGCGGGGGGTTTGCGGGAAGGAGAGGGGCGCGGGCAGACCGGGTGAAGGGGGGCGGGAGGCGCCGGCTTCCGAGTCAGGAGAGAGTCCCGGGGAAGTAATTAGTGGCTCCGCACAGACCCTCTCAGCCCCTCGCTCAGAGCCTGAGGTTGGATCGTGTCCTTCATTCCAACCAGCATTTTCGGTATCAGACGCCCGGGCCGTGAGTCCTGTTTGCACCTATGCAAACCGGTAGTAGCGCCGGCAAATCGCCCCGCAGGTGCGGGTGACAGCGGCCGAGGCCTGCTCGCCCTCTGACTCCCAGGAGGTCTCACCTGCACGCCTTTCCCCACAGTGGCCATGGCCGCACACTTCCAAGAGACAAGCAGATGCCCTGTGTGCCTGACTCGCCTGGAGAGGCCCGTGTACCTCAAGTGCGGCTTCGCCTGCTGCCTCCGCTGCTGCTCGGATTCCCTGCAGCGGGCGCCCGCCGGGGCGGGCTGCCGGTGCCCCTCCTGCTCCGTGCTCTCTCAGGAGAAGGACCTCAGGCCCGCCACCCATCTGGAGAGGCTGGTTTCGAGGGTCAGGGAGCTGGAGCCCCAGCTGACAGCCGTCCTGCACATGAACCCGAACACGCGCAAGTTCCAAGGTATGGCCTGCCGCCCCCCCCCCCCCCGCCAAGGGCCGCGGAAAACGCAACTTGCCTCCAGCTCCCCCATCGCGCAAGGGCATGAGCGGCAAGGCTGATCTTTGCCAGCCGCAGTCGTTCTTTCCCAGGAGTATAGGTCAGAACCACCTATAAGAAGAGAAGCTGCTGTCCCCGACCTGCACCTAAGAGTTTTAAATAGTCTTTCGAAGAGCGGATCATCGAGTTAGGGTGCCTTCTCCCAGCTCCGCTGCCTGTCTCACGGGCTCAAGCCAGGAGACCAGGCGGGGCCTCCCGGGCTCCTGCGGGCTCTGTCCGGCCCCCTGTGATGGGTCCTGACGAGCGCTGGGTCCCTTGGTGTGAAGGGTGTGCGAGCGGTCCACAGCGCCCTTGCGAGGGACAGGGGTCGCCTTGTGTCCTGAGTGCACTCTAGCTCCGTGCACCTCGAATTTGGGATGCCAAACCCTGTCCCAGACATGTGACGTGTCTTGTTAAGTTCCCTGGGATGGTCAGAACGTCTGAGCATCTTCCAAAGAGCTGTGCGTCGGGGCGCCAAGTGAAAGTGGGGCTCTGGTATAGAGGGTTCTTTTCCTTTTCCCTTTCCTTTCCCCCCCTTCCTCCCTCCCTCTCTTCTTTCTTTGTAAGATTTTATTCATTTGACAGAGAGACACGGCGCGAGAGGGAACACAAGCAGGGGGAGTGGAAAGGGAGAAGCCGGCTCCCCGCTGAGCAGGGACCCCCCCCACCCCCCCCCGCACCCCAACGCAGGGCCCTGGGATCAAGACCCGAGCCCAAGGCAGACGTTTAACGCCCAGGCACCCCCAGAGGGTTAATTTCTGAGGCTGTGTTGGCTTCACCCACATGGTCCCCTTAGGATAGCCTCTAGGTCAGGGAACCTCACAGTCCCTGCGCTCCCGTCTCCCCGCCCCTCTGAGCCACGCCCTGTGGCCGAGTTGCTCCCAGACCCCAGCACATCCCCCCCTCACGTCCCCCGGGGCCCTTCCTCTGCCTGGGGTGTCCAGCGTTCACCCGGCTCCTCTCAGGAAGCCCAGCCTTATTTCTTTGTGTGTTTGCAACCCCAGGAAGCCAAGGTCTGGGATGCATTTACCTGTTAACAGCAGGAAACGAGGAAGGTAATTGGCAAGAAGAAAGACGGGAGAAACTTCCGTACTTAATGCTCTGCACTAAGTAAAGCAGTGGCCGTCGTTCACATGTTCATCAGGTTCCTGTTTGTCGATGGGATGTGCGCTGGTTTGCATGTTAATTTTGAGAACAAACAACAGTCATGACCTCTTCATGTATAATCTGGGCCAAGGGAGGAAGCCTCTGTAATCAAATAGTCTGAGAACTTCATGTGAAGAGCACACCGCCTCGGGGTCAGAGGGACTAGCTCTGATTAGAATCATTCTCTCTCTACACTGGACCTCGTCGGGGGCCGGGGGTCGGGGGCCGTCCCCCGGGGGGAGCTCAGATCAGGGAGGAAGCACAGGGTGAGAAGACAGCCGAGACCTTGCAGTCTGCAGCGGACGCGCAGAGTGCCGTCGGGTGCGTGCGTTTGCCGACTCACTTGTTTTCCCCCCACAGTGCAGGTGACCCTGGACGTCGACACCGCCAACCACTACCTCGTCATTTCTGAGGACCTGAGGAGCGTCCGCTATGGGTATTCCAAACAGAGCCGGAGGGCCCGAGCCGAGAGATTCGACTATGCCCTCTGCGTCCTGGGCTCCCCTGGGTTCCCCTCTGGCCGCCACTACTGGGAGGTGGACGTGGGGACGAGCAAGGAATGGGACGTGGGCATCTGCCGAGACTCCGCCAGTCGGCAAGGGCCCGTTTTCCTGTCCCAGGGGCTTGGCTTCTGGACGGTGGGCTTGAGGGAAGGATGTCTCTTCCAAGCCAGCACCAGGCCCGTGACTATTCTCTCAGTGGGCCCCCGCCTGCTCCGACTAGGGGTCTTCCTGGACATGAATCTTGGCACCGTTTCTTTTTATCATGTGAGCGATGGAGCCCATATTTTCACCTTCACTGGGATTCCTGCTGTGGGGCTGCTGCGTCCCTTTTTTGCTCCTGGGAGACCCACCGCGGATGGTCGAGGCTTCCTGAGAATCTGTCCCGTGAGGAACCCGGCCATTGCCGGCTCTCCAGTGGGCTTGGACACAGAACAAAGTTTCTAGAGAATTCCCGTGGGCTCAGAGCCGGAGCTGGGACCCTTCCTGTTTGTTACGCGGAACAGTGGGCAAGTCATGAACACTAAATAAGGGAGAAGTGCCTCTCAAACGTGAAGTATCACACAGTTGCACTCTTTGGGACTTTTCATATTTCTGTTCCGATGAATAGGTTCTGGTTTTTCAGATCAATTTCCAAATGTGTCTATTTTCCGCAATATTAACTTAGTGTGTGGCGGAGGTTAGAAACTAAATAAAAAATGTGGGTGCGTCCTAAGGGATGAACGGATTTTCTAGGTGGTATGTAAGCAAAACCTAGGGAAACAGTAAATATGTATGTGCATGTGTGTTCAGTTCTTTGGAACACAGGAAGAAGGCAGTAGGGAGGGCTGTAGGGGGGTGGCTGCCACTGAAGGGGGCACCACAGGTGGGCCACATTAAAGCAAGAGCTATCCCCTCTTGCAGTGTGTCGCTGCAGGGGGGCGCGGAGGGAGGCAGGGGCGGGAGCAGGGCCTGCGCGCCTCCCAGGACAGCGGATGCGCCCAGGACCCAGCCCTTCCCAGTACAGTACCGTGCTTGACTTCCGTTTGATGTGGTCGATCCGTCCCATCACGGAAACAGGTCACAGGATGACTTCTGCCACGGTGGGTCGTCGCCCCTGGAAAGCACGGGGCTAACGCTTGCGGGTCCCCGGGGAAATGCAGGCTAGTCCCCTGGCAGCAGAAGGGATGACTGAGTACAGGTCTCAGAGTGGGGTCGTGGGGGGCTGCTGCGGATAAGGGAGCACTAAACGTGAAGCCCAGCGGGCATTCGCAGGATTGGGAAGCAGATTACACTGCCGCCTAGAGCTGTGCGTGCCTGCGTACACCCCCAAAATGAGCATTATAAGGAGCAATCGTGAAACGGAGCCCTCTGTGATGACAAGTACGCCAACTAAAATACATGAGTGATGAAAAAGAACTAGCCCTAACAGCTGAATGACAACAGAGAAATACTAGGAAGCAAAGGCTGGCAAAGACTCTCCTCGCACAGGGAGCTTACGGCCATCCCAGGGGCGGGGCTGACTGGGCTGCAGCCACTCTGGGAACTACATTCCGCTCAGGAGCCACGCCTACTTCATGCTGCCTTTGTAGGCGGAAGCCATTGTAGATGGTGTGAAACCATGGGGCCGTGTTCCAATAAAACTTTATTTACAAAAATCAGCAGGCGGCCAGGCCCTGGCTGGCCCACTGCAACCGGGGCATCAGGCCCTGACTGCCGGCGGGTTCACAGCCCAGCGCAGGGTGTGCGTACACGGAAAGCGCGGAAGGGGCAAGGGTCCCGATGTGCTGGGCGGTGCGGCACGGGGGCCAAGTAGGACAGGATTCTGCACGGAGGGCAGACTGAGTTCTTGAGAGGGCGAGGCAGAGGCAGAGGCTGGCTGAGACAGGTGAGAGGAGGGGAGACGGAAGGCGCACGCGGGACAGGCCAGGCCGGGGCAGTGGGCCGCGCCAGCACACGTACTAAGGTGCCCGGGGAGGGGTGAGCGTGGGCGGGGTGTGGGCCTGCGGGCTAGGGTCCCTCGCTGCAAACCGCACAGGGCCTCTGTCTCTGGTACCACCGGCCGGTCCCAGACCCAGGCGCTCCCCCAGACCATCCGGCCCCCTCTCGCCCTGGGCCCTATAGACACACCCACCGGGACCCCGGCAAGCACCCAGGACCCAGGACCGGGCCGCCGGAGCAGCTAAGCAGAGAGCTCAGCGAACCCCGGCAGGAACACAGATAGAGGGCTGCGCTCCTTCAGCATGGATCGGGATGGTCCCTACAAATACAGGCGCTCAGGACTAGTGGGGGGGGGGGGCGCGCTCTACTGAGAAGAGGCGGCCGGCAGCTTCTGGAGAGATGAAGGAGTGCGGGGACACAAGCTGTCTGGAGCCCAGGTGGACTCAGGTTGAAAGAAGGAAGGAAAAGGAACAGGCCTGAGAGCTAACGCGGAGAAGGGTGCCGAGGAAGGAAAGGCAGACCATCAGAGCCTTCCTAGAGAGCGAACCGCGGTCTAAGTCCGCGGCTCCTGCGGTGTCTTTCCAAAGGAAGCGGAAGAAGGGGCCCCAGGCTTCCTGGAAGAGCACCACGGGGTGCGGCGCTGACCCGGCCGCTGTGGGCAGCCCCCGACCCCAGCAACGGCCCGTGTCCTCCTGGGTCGGCCTGAGAAACACTTCCGGTGAGTCTCCGGTGCCGCCGGCGCTTCCTTCTCTGGGTGGGGGGGCTGCCGCTCTGCCCTCCGCCCACCCCCACAGTCCTATGGCCTCCTCCCATCTGCAGGAGGGAGCCCGCCGACCCGCACTGGACAGCAGGGACACAAGTCCCACCGCTCTTCACCTGAGCTCCTGCTCTGCCGTCTCTCAGTCCCTGTCCCCCAAGGCTGTTCTGGGGCTCACAAGCCACCCTCTTGAGTGGGCCACCTCCTTGGGGAGACACACTCAGCCCTCATCACCACAGAGAGGGGACCACCGGGGGCAGGTCAGCGGAGGAAGACCACAGGCCCGGCCAACAGGTGGCACTGGGTGGTCCTGGGCTCCAGCAGAAGTGGCCTCCAGCGTCTCAGGACCACTGGACAGGGGACATGTGGGGAGCCGGGGGGGGGGGGTCGTGTCCACTGGGACACAGCACGGCAGTGCTGTCACATGCCAAGGACACACAGCCTCAGGGGAAGCCTTATCGCAGGCTCCCCGGCAGCTCACGGGGCCCAGGACGACCCTGCCCGACCACGCTGTCGGTCCCCCAGCCCTGAGTGGGCTGCGATGCCGCCAGGGCTCGGGTGCCCCGCGTGCCCCCACATGGCCCACCCCCCAGAGGAGAAAGGCCAGGGAAATAGACTGCTGAGAAGAAGCAACTAGACCGGAGCCCTGGGTCCCCCAGCTGAGGGTCCTATGAATCACGGATGGGAACGTGGGGGAGCCACACCCGTGAGAATTGCCATTTATTCCCGAAGTCGCCAAAATTATCACCAAGGATTCACCAAGGGGTGTGCATGGGGACGAGGAGGCTCAAACACTGATTGAGGGGCCAGTTGGGAGGGAGGGGGATGGTGGGGGGACCCCCCGCTGTCCCTCCCCTTTCTAATGCCACAGGAAAGGGGTCCTCCTCTGGCCAGCACCCCTCCCCATCCCCCATGTCCAGTTTCTCTCCAGGGAGGTGGGGTGGGGGGACATGGAAGAGGGTGTAGTGTGAGTGGGCCCCAGGAGGGGGAGGGTGCTGGGGGGGCGGGGGGCCCCCGCTTCACATGCACTCACAACACTGGTCTCCCAGGGAGCAGAAATGGGGGAAGCCAGGCCAGGCCAAATCCCCCCTCCTGGATTATAGGAGGAAGGGGTTAGTGTTGGGGGCCGGGGGGCCTGGGGGCATCATGGGGGGCAGGCCAGGGCCCCCACCAAGGGGAGAGATGTATGTTGGTGGTGCTCCAGGGACCGGGGGCACAGGGCTGAGCCGGAGCTGGTTCAGGGTGAGCGTCGCGGGGGGTGCGGGCTGGAAGGGGTTGGTGATGGAAGGGCCGGAGGCCGGGGCTCCTAGAGGAGAGAAAGGAGAGGAGACACGCAGAGCGGAGTCAGGGCTGGGCCGCGGGAGGAGGTGGGCGGGCGGGACCGGCCCGGGAGGCCCCCACTCACCGCTTGGCAGGAAGGGGTTGGAGGCCTTGGCTCCTGGCGGCACGGGGCCCGGCCGGCTCACCAGTGAGTCCAGGTCGACCAGCGCTGCATTAGGGCCCAGGAAGGACTCTGGGGTCTTTCGTGTGGGCGGGGGCGGCGTTGGAGCAACTGCGGGTGGGGGGCTGCCCACAGCCTCAGCCAGAGAGCCCCCGACCCCACTCATGTCGAACGCTCCAGGACTGCGGGCAGGCACCTCTCCAGCGAGCAGCTCCAGCTCTCCTAGAAGGAGCCAGAGAGGGATCAGGGGGAGACGGAAGAGAAGGCCTCAAACAGTGAGGCTGCGGTGCTGAGAGGCAGGGCGCAGGGACACACACACGTCCAAGGAACAGCAGCGGATGACCCCAGGGCAGAGTGCTGGGGAGAACCCCCAGGAGACCAGCGTACCTAAGGGGTGCTCACACAGTCCCACAAAATCCTCACTCGTCCCTCCCATGGTCCCACGTGAGTTCATGGTGCACAGACGAGAGCAGGCACCGAGAGGCCCCGCACCCTGGATGACATCTGTTAGCTTGAAATCTTAAAGAGAGATTTAGGAATCCTATCTGACGTCGGGAAATGCACGAATCGGGGCGGAGAGAGGAGAAACAGCCCAGGGCATCCCAACCGCAGATAGCACAGTAACCGAGGTGGGCCTGGGGGCCGGGAGGGGACCGCGGGCGCCCCATCAGGCCCAGGTACTCCGGTGGGCCAGCGCCACTCAAAGGCCAACAAGGAAAAGAAACGAAGGGAGGACACGGCTGCGGGAAAAGACAGCGGGCACCTCTTGGCGAGGGGCTCCCACACCCTCCTGACACGTCTCGGGGACGGGGCTTCTAGCAAGGACAGAGCCAGCCTCAACTGTGCCAGGAGGGAAGGCAGGAGCCAGGACACCCACAGGCAAGCGACCCCGTGGGTGGGACGCCTGGTGGGAAAGATGCGCTGAGCCCTGAGGCCCCAGAGCGCAGGCAAAGGAGGCGTCACTCGCCAGAGGCCCGCTGCAGTCAATTCACGGCTGGTGACACAGGGTACAGCTAGCCGCACAGCCAGTCGGGCCCTCAGAGACACCGAGAAATGTTCCAGGGACAGAGAAATTGGAGGTCAGTGTGGGGAGACTCCAGAGAGCTGTGTACTGTTCTTGCAACAACTTCTAAGTATAAAACCACTGGAAACAAGTTAAAGCTTTCTTTTCCAAGATAAACCATCAGCTTCAATGAAACCGCTTGGGCGCTGGATCCCACGGGGAGCTGCAAGCCGCCCCACCTAACCCCTCACTCAGAAGCTCGCTCACCGGACCTGAGAGCCACCTACCAAGGGGGGAGGGGGATGACGGAGTGGGCGGGGCTCGGCGGGGTGGGGGGGCGGGGGCGGGGCTCGGCGGGGTGGGCGGGCAGCTCACCCGTGCTGCTCCCGGAGGCCGGCAGCGCCGTGCGCAGTCGGTCAAAATCAGAGAACTCATCAGGCTCGGCATCAAAGCCCACTGCTGTAGGGGCCCAGGATGGGAGCTCAGCTTGCGGGAGGAGACCAGCCTCCCGCTCCCCCTGCCCCGCCCCCTCCCCCAGGAGACCAGACACCTCCCGCTCCCCCGCACCCACACACCCTCGGGCCCCCTCGGCGGGACCCCAGAGCCCACCCAGTACCTGCGGTGCCGTTGGTGCTGGGCTTGGCAGGTGACCCTCCCCAGGGGTCTGAGAAGGCCGGGGCTGGAGCCCAGGGATCAGAGGCAGGGGCTCCGCCAACTGGCGCCCCACCTGGGAGAGGAAGGAGGCCGGTGAGAGGCTGGCGGTTGGAAGATTCATCTGTCACGGAGGAGTCTGTGCCCACCCCCCCCAGCCTCCCTCTCGGCCCGCCCCCTCTCAGAAGCCCGGCCCTGCCTGGGAGGCTTCGAGCCCAGGCCCAGCCAGCCTTTCCCGCCTGGTCCCCACCTACACTGCTAGGCCTTTGCCCACCTGTCCCTCCCTGACAAAGCCCTCCTCAGCCGTGAGGCCTCCGGAAAGCCCCCAAGAAGCTCCCCAGCTGGGGAAGGGGTCTTGGGTGTGTGCCTCACCTAGGCGTGCTCGGCCCCTACCCAGGCCCCCCGCAGCCTGCCTGGACCCCACCTCACCGGCCATCCCATTCTGGCTCACCCCAGCAGCCCTTCCACAGCCCGACACCCCCCGGTACCCTTCCCGTTGGCCTTCAAGGCTCCCTCACCCGCCCTCCTCTGGGCTGTCTTATCTGACTCCCACAGCTGCCTGTCACCCCCCTGACCGGATCTGCCCGTCCCCAGGGTGGGCCCCGGACTGCACACTGGACGTGGAGGCTGGAGCAGGTAGGCAGCCAGCACTCACCGTCAGAGCTCCCCCATGGGTCAGGCGTGGGCCCCTCTCCAGCTGCAGGGGCCTGGGTCCCACCCCAAGGGTCAACCGGGGGCCCTGCAGGGGGAGCAGGCCTCCAAGGGTCCCCAGAGGCTGCTGTAGGGGCCGGACCACCCCAGGGATCGGCAGCTGGAGGGACAGGGGCCCCTCCCCAAGGGTCCGAGGTGGGGGCGCTCATGGGCGCTGGGGCCCCCCAGGGGTCCGAGGCTGGCGGTGGAGCTGGGGCTGTGAAGACGTCAGCAAGATCCATGAGGGATGACTGCAGGAGATAAAGGAGAGACAGCGTATGACGCGTGAGCACGCCAGGCCAGGGGGCTAGGAAGAGCACCTGGAGCACAAATGGCCCCAAACGGGAGAGAGAGTGGGGACGCGCCGCCGTGAAGACCCCCCCACCAGAGCCGGACAGCCAGGGGCCATGCGACAGGAGGCGGCGGCCTCCCATCCCCCATTCCCGCTCGGCAGGCTCTGTCGGCCTCCCCCACCAGCCCAGCCCCGCCCCAAATGCCCAGAGTCACACCTGGTCCTGCCCCCACCCCTCCGTCCACTCCCCAGTTCCCACCAGGATCCAGGACAGGGGCCCAAGCCCAGAGCCGCCCCTCGCAGCCCGGCCCGTGCGGCTCCCACGCGCTCTGGGAGGTGTGCCCAGGGTCGCCCGCCCTGAGTCTCGGGTCACTGGCTGAGGCCCAGCACACGTCCCATGTCCCCACACACGCCAGGCTTCCAGTGCTTCCGTAAACGACGTCCGCGTGTGTGCGCACCACGTCCCCGTGTCCTGGGGGGAGCGGGCCCGCCGGAGCAGCGGGGTCTCCGCACGCAGCGGCGCCACACCTCCGTCCCCGCAGCGCTAAAGGAACAGCGCGCTAGCACCGACCCTCCTGAGCCGTCAGGCGTCGCGGAGCCCCGCCGGCCGAGGCCCGAGCTGTCCGCGCCCCGCCCGTCGGGAGGCCGTCCGCGCCCCTGCCCCACCGTGAGCCCATGGGACAGGCCAGCCCGGATGCCGCAGCCACCTGACCGGCCGTGGCCCTGACGTGCGCAGGACACCGTCCGCCCCCGGAGCCAAGAGAAGGGCTGAAGCTGCGCAAACGGAAACACTGCCAAACGTCCCCCGTCACCACTGGGGGGACCGGAGGCCCAGGACGTCGGGGACCAGACCGGTCTCGCTCGCTCGCCGACCCTCGGAGTCCGGGGCGCGGGCGGCCGCAGAGGAGCTGCCCCCGACAAGGTGGCGTGCACGAGCTATACGCCACCCCCTTCCCGCTCGATCGGGCTGTTTAGCAACAAGACCGACAGGCGGCCGCCGGGTCTCCCACAGGGACACACAGAGGCCACGCCCGGTGGGCTGAGGAGGGGCCTGAGGAGGCGGCGGCCTGCCCTTGGCCCCTGCCCGCGCTCACCTCCTCCTGGCCGCCGGTCTCCCTCCTGCTCTCCTCTATGGCCATCTGCAGCCTCAGGTCGTCCCCGCGGCGGATCCGCTCCTCCTGTCGGGGTCACGGAAGCAGGCAGCAGGGGAGAGTCAGAATGGGAGCGACCGGGCCGCCCCCCCCAACTGCATGGTCCCCCCCAAACACAAGTGACAAAATTAAAACGGGATGTGGACAATGTGTGGGAAGGGGGAACAGGGAAGAACGTGGGGTCGGGGGATGCGGACACATGGGCGGTGTGCAGGAGACTGGGGCCCTCCGCCGGATGCCTGACTCGGGGGGGTGTCAGCTGCGCTCGGGGGAGGGGCCAAGCCTTGGGCCGAGGGAGAGGGAAGGGCGCCCTCGCCACCCGGAGCAGCTACAAGGCCTCTGCTTCCCGTGCTGGGGCTGCGCCGTCTAAGACCTGGCACAGGTCCCGCTGCGGAAACCCGCGGCACAATGTGTGTAAACTAGGGCCGAGGCTGGCGAGGGCGAGGAGGGGCAATGAGGCGGGGACCTGAGGGGGTCTGGGGGAGCCCTGCAGAGAGTAGGGAGGCTGCTCTGACCTTGTCGTGCTCCTCTCGGCTCAAACTAAGGGCCAGCTGGAGCTGGACGTCGTCCTCGGGGCCGCAGGGCGGGGGCTGGGGGAGAGAGAGCGTGAAGGGGCCGGGACGGGACACGAGACGGGGGAGAGGCGTGGGGGCGGGGAGAAGAGGACAGACAGGAAGGACACACGCACAACAACGGAGAAGGAGAGCCAGGGATGGACAAAGCCGCACAGCCACGCAGAAGAGACGCGAGTTCCAGGACGGAGGGGGAGCAGAGAGGGGAGTGGGGAGCGGCCAGAAGAGCAGAGGCGGGCGGGGGAAGACCGTGAGCGCCGGCCCTCAGGAGCGGAGGGGTGGAAGATGGAGACGGGATGGCAGAACCAAAGTCAAACCCCCTGCCGCTGCCCCACACCCACCCGGCCCGCTACCTGGTCGGCCTCCTCCTTGCTCATGGCCAAGGCCAGCTGGAGCTGGAGCTCCTCCTCCCCGCTGCTCTGCGGCCACGCCTGCTCCGCCTCGGGTGGGGGCCCAGAGCCCACCGCAGCTGAGGAGGCTGCCCAGGGGAGAAGCAGCTGAGACCCAGGTGGAGACAGAGAAGGGCGCCCTGCAGCCCAGACAGCAGCCTTCCACTGGGGGTGGGGGTGGGCCGTGAACCGGGTCCGTGTGGTCCCCGAAGCCCGCCGGGAGGGAGGAAGTTGGGGAGCCTCAGAGCCCGTGACCCCGGTTCCCACACGGCATGCCTGGGGCCTGCGTTTCCGGGGCTGCTGGAGAACCTTCCGGCAGGACCAGCTGGGCATCGGGGGAGTAACAGCGCTGCACCCACAGGCCCCCACCTCACGCCGGGTGCGGCCGACACAAGGGGTGACGCGCAGGAAGGGGGGGAACAGACAGTGGGAAGGGGGGACCATCTGGAAGGAGGGACGGGCGGGGCACAGGGGCCTAACACGGGCAGAGGACCCGCTGAGCCGGGGGGAAGCGCCCGCCTGCCCCTCCCAGCTGGCCCCTCCGGTACTGGCGTGCACGGTCCCCCCTCAGAGAGCCATCCCCAACCTCCGACCCCTGCAGTGCCCCCAAGTCCCATTCTCTTTGTCTGAGGCACTGGGTACCCTCAGGCCGGACCACGGGCGAACCCATCTGACAGCTCCAGGGCCCGGGCTGAGGGCAGAGGCACGTATTTGGGGGTGAGCAGAACAGTTCTCAGCTCTCAGGTCCCACAGCGAGGGGGATGGGACAGGCAAGGACTGTCGCGGGACGTGGAGCTCCGGCCCACCTGGCCAAGAAGGAGGGGGCACGGGAGGGCTCGGCAGCCGGGCAGCGGGGGCCGGGCAAGGAGGCCGCGGGGCTTCCAGAAGAGGGGGCGGCGGGCCTCACCGGTGGCGGTCTGCGCCAGCTTCTCCTTGGTCTTGAGCGCGTGGGCGCGCTCCTCCCGCAGCCGGTCCTCGTCCCGCAGCAAGGCCACCAGCTGCTTGGCTTTCTCGCGCACGTTCACGCCCTGGTCCTTGCCGTCGCGGTCCACGTACTGGAAGTCCTTCAGCGTCTGCACGGCGTACATGTTCTCCTTGCACTGCTGCGACACGCGCTCCGAGCCGGTCTTGATGAGGTACTCCATCAGCGTCATGGCCTTCGGGGCGGGGGCACACACCGGTCACTCACGCGGCGGCCGGGACCCCCGTCCCAGCACCAGCCCAGGGGTCGCCGGCCGGTGGGTCAACAAGTGTGGCCCGCCAGCACGGCGGACGCTACCCGGGCGTGAGAAGGAACAGAGCACCGCCAAGAGCTGCCCCCACGGGGACGACACGAAGACGCGGGGCCGCGCAGAAGCAGCCGACACCACCGGGCACGCGGCGCGGGGCTGCGCTCACACCAAGAGTCCTCGAGGAGGAGGCTCGTGGCCGCCAGGAAGCTGGGGATTCTTAATGGGCACGGGCTTTGGGTTCAGGACGACGCAAATCCTGTGGACCGAGGCGGCGGGGACAGCAGCGGGGACGGCTGCAGCGCCCGGGGATGTGCCCGATGCCCCGGCACCACGCCTTCCCAGGGTGACTTGTGCCAGACGGCGTCCACACGTGTCTCGATGGAAAGACGGAAACGGGAGGTGCGGCCCCACCTAGACTTCCCTCGGGGGCACAGAGCCTGCTCTAGTTCTCTAGAAGGAAGACCCTAAGGAGCGTGGCCGCAAAGCCCCGCTGGGTCGGTCCCACTCCAGAGCAGCCCAGGACACGGCATGCCCCGCTTCCTCTACTGTCCCGGCCGTCCGCAGGGTCACCGCCCCCAGCGTGAGACTTCCCCAGTCTGAGGACAAGGGGGCCATTCCCTTCCCCGAACTGGCAATCCGGGGGGGGGGGGGGGCTGCAGGGACACACGTGTGCCGGGAGCAGGACACCTGGCGACAGCTGCCGCACTGTAGGTCGGGGACAAACTCTCTCTCCAACAAGTAAAAGTTAAATGGGAGAAAAAACCAACCGTCCTCAGACAACAGAGCA
>CM052803.1:1684991-1740102 GCA_028533885.1 Nasua narica
ACCCGTCAGGCCCTGCATGGCCTTCTGGCAGTCAAACACAGAAGTGAACTCCACGAAGATCTGCAGGAGAGAGAGACAGGCTGTGAAGACAAGGTGGCCTCAGCCCCCGAGGATAAACTGGCTCAGCCACAGCAACCAGCCAGCATCTGCCCAAAACCCAGAAATCTGCAGGAGAGGGAGGGAGAGGGCCTTGCTGCGGGTCTGGGAGCATTTACCCAGGTGTCCTCCAGAACCCCAAGATCAAAGAACAAGAGCGCACAGCGCAGAGCCATGTGCAGGCATGAGAGTGACTGGAACAAAGAGCCTCATGGAATAGCAGCAAGCTCCCCAAGGAAAGAGGGGCACTGTGTTCAGTGTCTCCCCTGTACCACACACCTTGCTGGGCGTTCCCCAAGTTTCCCCAAGGGCTGTGTCTGCCCCAGAAGACAAATAAGTTACTTAAAAAAAAAAACTGACCTAGTCAAGTTTCTCATCTTGTTTTAACCACCAGTTTACAAGAGTGGGCGAGGGGAGAGGATACCAACCTAATTCACAACACGGGCCTTCCATAAGACAACCACCCTGTTGCTTCAACAGAATGCCTTGCAAGAGCACTATGTGAAACCGTTATGTTTTAAAAATGTTCTGAATAGAACTGCATGGATCCTTACTTGGATGCTTAAACCAAGTTTTTATTAAAACATGTGAGACGGGCACCCAGGTGGCTCAGTGGGTTAAAGCCTCTGCCTTCGACTCAGGTCATGATCTCAAGGACCTGGGATCGAGCCCCACATCGGGCGCTCTGCTCAGTGGGGAGCCTGCTTCCTCCTCGCTCTCTGCTTGCCTCTCTGCTTACTTGTGATCTCTGTTAAATAAATGAATAAATCTTAAAAAAAAAAAAAACAGGGCGCCTGGGTGGCTCAGTGGGTTAAAGCCTATGCCTTCAGCTCGGGTCATGGTCTCAGGGTCCTGGGATCGAGCCCCACATTGGGCTCTCTGCTCCGCGGAGAGCCTGCTTCCCCCTCTCTCTCTGCCTACTTGTGATTTCTCTCTGTCAAATAAATAAATAAAATCTTAAAAAAAAAACAAAAAACATGTGAGACAGAGAAATCTGAACACAAATTTAAGTAAATCCTAAAGATAATTTTGTTAATGTAATAACGATACTGTAACTTCATTACGATTATTTAGAAGTTATCTGTTAAAACTTTAGAGTAGCAGTTCTCAACCAACACAAATATGTCCCCAAGCAACACTCTGCGATGTCTGGAGAGGTTTTTGGCTGTCCAGAGGAGGGGGTGTTGCTGCTGCTGTGCAGGAGGAGCCCCCATCTACTGGGGGGAGGCCAAGAATGGGGCTATGCATCCAACAGTGCACGGCCCAGGCCTCAAAGCAAGACTTACCAGGCACCAAATATTTGTAGCTCAGATATTAGAGAAATATACTTGATTGATTACTGCAGGTAAAACACAGGAACTATGCTTCAAACTATTTCAGGAAAAAGGAAGTTGGGAAGCTAGACACAGGAATTATGAATGACAAGCTATGGGGGCGCCTGGGTGGCTCAGTGGGTTGAAGCCTCTGCCTTCGGCTCAGGGCATGATCTCAGGATCCTGGGATCAAGCCCTGCATCGGACTCTCTGCTCAGCGGGGAGCCTGCTTCCCACCCTCTCTCTGCCTGCCTCTCTGCCTACTTGTGATCTGGCAAATAAATAAATAAATAAAATCTTAAAGAAAAAAGAATGACAAGCTCCGGCTAAGCTGAAGCTGGGTGGCGGGGGGCTAGAGTACACAAAGGCCGCAACCCAACTGGAGTGACCCGCTGTACCCGCTGTACCGGGTCACTACGATACTTGTACTTCCGTGTACGTTTGAAAAGAACGACAAAGTTTAAAAACAAGACGATCCCAGACAACCAGGCAGGTCTTCCCCTTCATCCTTCCCACAAATATGGACTCAAGCCCCTCTGGAGCCGGGCTCCGTCCCAACACCCATGATGCCACTGAGTGCAGCTGACACGCTGGGAACGGGGGCTCCCACCACACCAACTCAGTGAGGACTGGGCAGAGCAGGGGGTGGGGAGAAAGGAAACGCTGCCCATCCCGCCCCCCACCGCTGCCCCCAACCCTGTCCCTTGGCCCCTGACGCTCATTCCACTGCTCCCTGGGCAGGCTCATCCAGCTGCACCAGGGATCGGTGTGTCGGTAACGCCAAAGTCCCTGTCACAGCTCCTGCCTGGAACCCAGCTCTGTCCAGCCCTTCACGCATCTCTGCTGCGGGGTCTCGGGACCTCAGACTGCCCGCCAGCACTGACCCCCACCCCAAACCTGCTCAACTCCCTTGCTTCTCACCTGCCCTCCCCTCCCGCCCTCCCCGGTCACCGAAGCCAGGAGTCAGAGCAGTTCCCTCCGCCCCTCCGCCCCTGGCTCCGGCACCCACAGTCAACCACCAGGATCCGGGTGTTCACAGGCAAGGGGTCGCTCAAACCCACAGACTTCACTCCATCCTCCGCCTGCTACTCGATATCGGGTCACCATCCTCCGCCCAGGTGACCTCAAGTCGTCAGCTCCCAGAGCTCCAGAGACCATACCTCCAGCACCCGTGCCGTCCACGGTCCCGCCGCAGAGCCCGAGGGCTGGAGCCGCGAGGACCGCGCATACCTGGTCACGGGGAGCTCACTCCATGTGCCAGGCAACCGACCCCACTCCAGACTTTCCAGAGTCTCCTCCTCACTCCAGGGAACATCCAACATTCCAGAACCCACAGAGCCCGACAAGGTCTGCCGTACGGGGCCTCAGCTCCCAGCCTCAGACCTCCCCCTTCCACCACTCTCTGCTTAAGACTGCACGTGCCTTGTCACTGTCCCCACACACGCCAAGTTCCTACCCCGGGGGATCCACGCTCACTGGGCTCCCTGCGAAGGACCCTCCCTGCCTGCTGGGATCATCTGGCGTCACTTGGGCCTACTTCACGCCACCCCTTGCCCTCGACCTTCCTATCTAAGAGCGTCCATAGCAATTCTACTCCCTTCCCCGCTACAGGAAGTAGCACACGCGTGGTCTCTGACAAGGCTGCCCCAGGACCTGCCCTGCTGAAAGGCCTGAATCACTAGGTGAGTGGATAAATGAACCTAAATCCCTGCCCCACGACCCAGGAGAGTTCGAAGTGCTGGCACCTGGCACAGTGCCACAAGCGGGCTACGAGAGACCAGACTGCAAGAACTGGAACTCTGACCATGGAGCCTGAACCCTCTGAGCAAGGGCCCAGGGCGCCGTCGGAGAGTTTGGGGTCGCGCAGGAAAACTTAGTGAGTATCGGGCAGGCAGGAAATACAAGTGCGTTGGCGCTGCCGTGACTGTTTTTAGCACTTCCTCCCCACTGCACAGACGAGACCCAGCCAGTCGCGGCAGGTGAGGGAGGGAGACCAGCTGCGAAGCACGGCTGCAGGGCCACAGCAGTGCCGCGCGCTCGGGGGGGGGGGGGGCCGGGGCGCGTGCACACCTTTCCGCAGCCGGGCACCTCGACGCCGTCCACAGGCCGGGGGATCTCGATGGACTTGACGAGCCCGTACTTGCTGCACTCATCCCGCACGTCCTCCACAATCTCCTCGTACTCCTCGTCGTCCAGCAGCTCCTCGGGCAGCACCATGTTCATGAGGCACAGGACCTCGGTCGGGTGGCCGCCCATCTGCACCTGGGAGCTCATGAGGCCCGGCACTTGCAGGGTCACTGGGGTCTGGTTGATGGTGCTCTGTGGGGAAAGGGGGGGAGGGGGAGGGCCGTCACGGCCAGGGCCACACAGCACCCCGAGGCCTACCCAGAGAAAACCACAGCCTGCCCTGAAGGCCCAGGAAAGCCAGGCCCAGAGCGTATAGGGACCTACTCCCAGCACCCCCCCAGCCCCTCCCACCCCCAGATGTCCCTCTAGCCAATGGAAGATGACGTGCCGGGGGGCTCACCAGCGTGGCGTTCTTGGCTCCCACACTTGCCCTCTGGACGAGCAGTTTCTTATCCCCCAACTGCATCCCATTCAGCCCCGCGATGGCCTGTGTATGGAGGACGAGGGGTGGGGGGGCGCAGCGGAGAGGTGCAGGTCAGGGGCGAGGAGACTGACACCTCCCTCCAAGTCCCAATACCCCAGAGCTGGGCATTGGCGGGGGAGAGCCGGCTAAGAGCTGGAATGGAGCGAAAGGGGCCAAGTCCCCTAGGCAGGCTGGGGGGCCGCCTCCCGCCCACCCCGAGGAGGGAAGCCTTCGGTGTGGACACAGGGCAGGGCGAGAGGCAAGGGTGGAGACAGCAGGGCTGGGGACCCAAGGCTCACCTGATCCGTAACGTTGATGTCCACGTACTCACAGAAGGCGTAGCCCTTGGAGAGCCCCGTGGCGCTGTCCTTGACCAGGTTGAAGGCCTTGAGGGGCCCGAACGATGTCAGCAGCTCTTTCACCTGCGGCGGGGCCGCAACTCCGTGAGGGCTGGTTTGGGCAAAGACCGGGAGGGGAGAAACCAGGAGGAGGCAAGGGCTCTACCTGGTCATCGTTCAGGTAATTGGGTAAGCCCCCGATGAACAGCTTGTGGGCAGAGTCCGGGACCACGGTGGACACAACTCCTGGGGAGAAAGGGGAGTAGACAGGCTTTGGTTTCCAGCACGAGGTCTTTGACCTGGCGCCCTGGGGTGCGCGTACAGGGACAACGTCCACGTGGGCCAGCGTCCCACGCCACCCCCCACCCGTGCCAGCCGCGGAGGCCCAGCAAACGGTCTCACAAACCCCTCGGGACACGCCGTGACAACCACCAGCGTGCACGGCAGCGAAAGGCCCGCTCAGGGGCCACAAACACACGCGTGCACAGCCAAACCTGCCAACTGCGGGCCATGCTGGCTCGCGCCCTCCCCGAGGCGTCAGCATGGCGCGCGCCCCCGCCATCTGCCTGACCCCAACTCCGCGCCCTCCCCCCCCCCCACCGGTGTTTCTATTGGCTCTCCCACTGGGACAAGCAGTCCTTTCTTCTGTGCTCCTGTACTTTTTCCAACTACAAAAGCCCAGCAAGTCCCCCTCTGTCCTGAGTGTGTGTGTGAAATCGGAGGCCTGCGGCTCCGGGTCCGGGAGGGCAGAGACACGCCCGGGTCCCTCAGCACCGACTGCGGAGGCCGGCGGGGGTGTCACGGGGCTCGCGTCTGCCGAGCGAGTTTAAGGACCACCATGCGTCCACCCCCGTCACGCCAGCTCCGCTCAACTGTGGATTCAGAGACCAGTGCCTGCCGGGTGGCTCAAGCCCTTGACCCCACTGGCTTCACTCCTGGAGGCTTCCTGGGGGCCAGGAGCTACCCAGAGCCCCAGCCGGCTGCGTGGGCTCACCACCTGGGGAACAGCAGCCCCGGGCCTTCCAGTGGCAGCCTGGCCGCGCCCGCCTCAGCAGCCCACACCCAGCGGCCTCTCCCCGCCTCTGCCTGACCTAGGGAGGCCCAGCTGACACAGACGACCCTGAGTCACTGGACCCGAAGAAGGGTGCCCCCTCCTCTCCCACCACCACCGCAGCCACTCCAACAGCCAGAGCCAAGCCGCATCGGGGCGGGGCGGTGGGGGTGCGGAGCACGGGGATCCCGCGTGTCTGAGGCAGGCTAGGCACTGCGGGCACACTCCCTACATCCGCTGCCTCGGGGCTCCCCCAGGCCTCCCCCAGAGTAAGACAGCTGGATGTAAGGCAGAGAAAGGAAGCCCTGCCCAGGTCCACACAGGCAGGAAGAGACCTCCCGAGAGTCCCTGGGACCCGCGACTCCGCAGGCGGTTCTCGGTGACCTGAGGCACCATCGCTCTGAGCAAAGGCAGACGAGGACATCCCCAAAGGGGGGGAGCAGAGCCCCGTGAACCTCGGCAGCGGGCCCAAGCTGCTACCTGCCGGGACGTGCACCCCAGAGAAGGACTTGGTGTTGAGCGTACCAGGGTCGGGCTCCCTGGGTTCAAATCTGGGGAGCAGCCCCAAGTGAGGCTCCCCTGGGCCTATTCTTCCCTATGAAACGAGAAAAACAATCACAGCCACAACAGAGAGCGAGAACAAGCCACAAGAAGTGTGCGCCTGAAACAAGGCCTGAGGCCAGGCCGGGACCAGGGAGAAGGGAGAGCCACGGTGACCGCAGACCCCGAGTGCATGACGGTTCTGAAGCAGGGTACAACGACCCACACGAGGTCACACGCACGGAAAAGGGGATACAGACCAGTCCCAGTGCCCCAACATCAAGCCCCTGGGCAGCCTCTCCCAACGCGACAGGCAGGCTCCTCACCGACCTCAAACCTGCGGGCTCTGGAGGCGCCACGCCCCCCGCACGCACGCCTGCTGGGCCATCTCTCTTGTACCCGGATGACCGCTTCCTCCTGCAGCACTCGCCCCGGGGCCTGGCCGAGACCTCTGCTGAGCGAGAGTGGGGCCCGGCCCGGCGCCAAGCAGGGAGCCTGGCGGCGGGTGAGCGGGTGGTCAGGGCCGAGCTGACGGCTACTCAGGCTTCCTGCCTCTGAGCAGCCCTGGCTCTCCTCATTCTCCCCGCCGCCGTTTCCCTCGTCTTCAAAGGAGGACTAGGATCCCACCGTCAGTCCTGAAAAGCCAGGCCTGAGCAACAGGAATGAATTTAAGGAGTTTCACAGCTCCAGGTGACGTGTGCTGAGTCTTAGATCGACACGCTTCCATCAAGGTCAAAAGGCACCTTCCAGGTTCTGAAATTGTTCCTCTTCCAACCAAAAACGTCTGCTGAATTTTATCACACACTTTCCCCCTCTAGCCTCCTTAGGTGACAAAATTGACTTTTTTAAAAATGGAAAACAGAAGATCAAAACACAAGCTTTACTGTACAGAAAAACCTCCCAGAGAATGCTTAACCTACAGGCAGAACGCCGTCTCCTGCCACTTCCGGCCATGGTCCCACAACTGAGATGTCCGCTCGGGCACTGGTATTGCAGACCCTCAGGCCTCTCGGGGGGTGGGGGGGGGGGCGGGGGGGATCCCACAGCGAGAAGCATGGCAAGCGATCCTTCGGCGGCTTCATCACACAACAGCCCCCTCTAGGAAGGGGCCCATGGCCCTGGGAAGACAACCCCAAGCAGCCGTCCCTGGATCTCATCGTGCCCTTGCCTGGCTTTCCTCCCAGGGAGGTGGGATCCCGGTGCCCGCAGTGGTGGCCGGCGCCCTGGCCACTAACAGGCGGAGGGGCTGTTTTGTTTGTGGCCCAGAGTCTCTATCATTCAAATTAGCCACTACTGCCCCAAACAGGCCAGAGACAGGTAGTGGGCTGGACTCTGTACTAACTAATCTTTATTTGCAAACTGGACGGGGGGTGCCTGGGGAGCTCAGTTGGTGGAGCACACGCCTCTTGCTCTCGTTTCTGAGTTTGAGCCCCATGCTGGACGTGGAGCCCGCTCAGAAAAAAAGGCCAGTAAGCCGCGTCTGGCCCCCTAGCTGGCCCTCGCTGACCTTGCACTACACAGAGCCCACTTGGGACACCCCGACACAGCAAGCTTCAGCAGGAGGGGAGGCTCCTTACACAATTAACCACGACTTAAAGTGCGCTAAATGTACTTAGCAAAGGGGGGCCTGGGTGGTCTAGTCAGTTAGACGCCCGACTCTTGCTTTCGGCTCAGGTCACGATCTTTCGGTCGTGGGGCTGAGAGTCGGCATCGGGCTCTGCAGAGTCTGCTCCCGGTTTTCTGCCCCCAACCACCCCCCTTCTCGCGTGCTCCAAGATAAACACATAAAATCTTTAAAAAGTTTATTTTGCACAAGGCAACGCTCCGTGGCCTCATCTGGGGTATGGTCCCACAGACGCGTCCACACAGAAGGTCACCGAGCTGTGTGCCTAGAGCACGTCAGCACGTAGGACGCTGCCGTCATTGAAAAAACCCAACAAATCCACGGAACCTACCGAACCATTACCGCGGGAACGCTGGCGACAACCTGGCGAACCAGCGCCCAGTCCTGAGCTGCCACCCTCCCTGCGACTCCACGTCCCATTTGACCAAGAGTGGGCTCGGTTTCTAAAAGGTGCCCTTCGGGGCGAAGCCTCAGCCCGCAGAATCCCACGTCCTATGGCCCCCGCTCAGAGCTCTGGTGCTCACCCACCTCTCCTGGAAGAGCTCCAGAGGCCTGAGCACCAGCCCCCCAGCCCTACCACGGCCCTGGTTCCTCCAAGCCCACTTCTGCTGCCTGCACCCCAACAGGGCTCCCAGAGACACAAGTCCTGCCTTCCACCCATCTCACCACAGGGGATGCCAGACGGCCCGCAGATCGAGTCAGGCGGGCTGGCCGTTTCCGTACGGCCCGTGAGCTTTTGCAGAAGCTGCTGGACGACACGGGAATGGTACATGAAACGGGAAAGTAGCCTAAAGGACAAGGCCGCGCCCACTCTCTTAGGAATAAGGAGGCCGCATGCAGGCTGCCACATCACAACAGGACCACTGTGACCCAGCTGGTATGGGCCACAAAGCCCAAGATGGGTACCGTCTGACCTTTCACAGAAAGAGCTCACCGCTGACCCAGACACTACTGAACGTTGCTGTGGGGAATGGCCTGAAGCGCGAGTCAAAAGGAACACCGAGTCCCAAAAAAACGAGGAACCATCCAGCTGCCGTCCCCCCAGCGGGAGCCGAACAGCTTATGCTCACGCTGACCGCCACGTCCCGGAGCGACAAGGACCGCCAGGCTGCAAACCCTTCGCCCCCGCAATGCGTCCCACAGCCACTGTGCGAACCCCGGGGAGAACACCCAGCCCCAAAGGTTCGGGGAAATGGACGAGAAGCACTCCCACCATTTCCCAAGAATCTCCAGCTGGGCCGGAGACGGAAGGGAGGGAGGACAAGGCCCCCACTCACCAGGCACATAGACAGAGGGATTCTCTGACATGCCAGGCAGGGGCTGGTAGTCGTGAGGCCTGCGGATCTTCAGGGACTGGCCCTGGAAGATGATGCCATCGAAAGCCATGGCCTGGGTGGTCTCATCCACTGAGCGGAACTGAAAGAGAAGAGGGTGGTGAGGGTCAGGGAGCCCAGCGGACAACATCCTGCAGAAGGCTCCCAGGCAAACAAGGGCTGCTGGAGGGGTGCTGCTACCAGGAAGAACACCCGCTTTCCTGACCCCACCGTGCACCCGGCTCACCTCCAAGAAGGCAAAGTTCTTGTCTTGGTTAATCTGCACAGCCAAGACGGGGTTGCCAGGGGCCTGGGTCAGCCCCCCAAGGCGCATCTGGGCGTTGAAGAAGTCCATCATGGCCTCCTGCAGAGGGAATAGGAGACAGGGGGGGGCGGGGAAGGGAGGTGGAGAGAGGAGGGGAGGGTGAGAGAGGGAGACACAGAGGGGTTTGGGGGTGAGGGGAAGGGAGGGGGTGGGGAAGGGTAGAAGAAGGGAGGGAACAGTGGAATAGGGATGGGGGCATAGAGATCAATAGTAGGAACAAAGGCAGGAAAAAATGAGAGAAAACAGGGAAGGAAGGAGGCAGTAGCAAGAGACAGCCAGGGGCCAAAATTGTGGGGAGGGCCACGGGGGCCCCAAACACAGGAGAGACATTGTTCAAGAAAAACGCATGGAAACAGCGACAACAAGAAAAAAGAAAAAGCATCAAACAAAACAAGAAGATGAAACGTGAGAGAAAAATCATCCAATGGCAACAAGAGAAAAGTAGTAGAAAAGCAGCAAAGAAAGAGCAGGCAGAAACACAGAACACCAAGTCAGAGAGAAAGAGGAGCCAAGGGACAAGAAGGGGTGGAGGGAAGGAAGGGTAGGGTGAGGGAGGGTGGGCGGGAGGGGAGGAGAAAAGAGTGATGTGGCGGGATCTGGCCCTGGAGTCCGGGGGCTGCTTTATCAAACGTAGCAAAGTGCAGGTTGAGAAAGTCAGAATGGACCTTACTTGCCTTCGACGACGGTAGCAAACTTTTTGTTGCTACGAGGGATCTCAGCCCCACAATATTTCACTTTAAAGAGAAATGGAAACAACTCTTTGATCTCGGGATTCTCGGGGTGCCACGGGAAGGGGTTGGGGAGAGGGGAGGGGAGAGGAGCGGTGGGGAAGGTGGGGGAGGTCAGGGCCATCAAAAACAAAAGAGCAGCGACCACGGGAGGGACGTAGGGAGAGGATGGGGAACAGGCGGCAGAGAACCAGAGGTGTGTCAGAGAAATCTGAGGGGAGCGTGCGTCTGTGTGTGCGTGTACGTGTCAGCGTGTGCGCGCGTGCGAGTCTCCCTCTCTGTCTCTCTCGATACGGATTCATGGATTGTCGTAGGTTCGTTACGTGTGTGCTTGATCCCTGGGTTGTTGGAGGAGGTTGGGAGAGGGGAGACGGGAGAGGGGGGGAGGGAGGGAGGGAGAGGGCCACCCCCAGCCCGGCCCCTGGCTGGCTCAACTCCATCGGTCCGTCTGGGAGGGGGCCGGGGGGCCTTGCAGGAGCAGAGTCTGACCCGTGCAGGTGGGGGGACGGAAGGGAGGGAAGGGGAGGAATGGGGGGGGGGGGGACTGGGGAGAGGGCAGGGGCAGGGAAAAGGCAGGGGGCGGGCAGTACCTCAGTGATGCCAAAGGGGATGTTGCCCACGTAGAGGCGCCGGGCCTGTCTGGTCATCTGGCTCCCGACCACGGGCACCGGCGTCGGGGTCACAGCCAGGCCATCAGGGGTCATGGTGGGGAGAAGGGCGGTGGCTGGAATCTGACCCGCAGCTTTGAGAAGGGCAGAACAGAATTAGGCAGCGATAGGGCAATCCTCTAAACCCCCCGACCCGGTTCGGGGCCCACCCACTGCACACCCAGAGAGCCCTGGGAGGGCAGCTCCCCATGGACCAGGCCAGCCCGATGGAGGCTCCACCCTACTCCGCATGGGAGTCCCAGCATCTCTTCTGTGGTGGTGTGGAGGGCAGAACCCAGGAAGCCCAGGACACAAACCTTGCCCTGCCACCCCACCAAGCCCCGCCAGCCCAGAGTCCGCTCCCTCAGCACCGAGCACGTGCAGTGCGTGAACTACGGGGGCGGCAGCTGAAGCCTACCTTGCATGGCCTTGTACTGCATGGGGGTGATGTGCTCGAAGCCAGGTGGTGGGACATCCCAGTATTTACGGACCTTCTTCTTCTTCTCGTGGCGGGGGGAACGACTGGGAAGGGGGGAGGGGAGAGCAGGGCAGGACGACCTCAGTCTGACCACAGGTGGGCGGCCTGCTAGCACCCCAGGTCCCCCTCAGCTCCCCACCAGGAGTGCAGCGCTCTCCAGGAGCGAGAGGATCTGGGTCAGGGCGGCACCCAGGCCAGGGGAGGGTGCTGGTTTCAAGGCAAGTGGAATCTCTTCCCCAGGGCTGGGGCTGGGGCTGGACGAGGACAGGGAAGGGTGCGCGGGGGAGGGGGCAAAGGGAGTGGACATCAGGGCGGAAGGGGCAGGAAGAGAAGCTCACATCAATCCACCGTGCTCCTCTTTAGCGCCTCTGGTCAAAGGTTTGCTGGGGGGTGGGAGGGAAAGGTATGGGGAAGGGTGACTGGGGACCCTCGTCTTCCCCACACGCCACACCTCCCCAAGGGCGCAGAGCCCCAGGGCTGGGGGCAGGCCCCCTCAGCCCTGCCATTCCCCCCAAACCCCCCACCCCAGGAAGGAGGAACTGAGGAAGGGAGAAAAGGCCACACAGACCACTTTCTACTTGGAGAAACTGAGATGGAAGGAAGCAGGAGGACTTCCACCTACCCGCCCTTCCTCACCTAAGGGGACAGAAAACAGAGAGAGCGGTCTACGGAAAAAGAAGCATTAGAAGAACAGAAAGCAGGCAAAGGTCGGAGATGTTGCCCCACTTCAAGAACCCCCTCTTCCCAGGAGGCAAAGCACAGGCCCCAAAAGACAATCCCACACAGAACCAGAGAGACAGTGGGGAAAAAAGAAACCAGCCCTAAGCGACAAGGACTGGGACAGGTCTCACAAAAGAAGAAACAGAATCCAGTACCCTGACTCCATACTCAACTCCAAGATAAAGAACTACTGCCCCCACCAACCCACCAGAAACTGAAAAAAACTCCGGAAACGGGGAAAAAAACAAAAACAAAAAAAACGTGAACTCAGACAAGAAGCAGACACCCTCCCTCAGATACAAAGAGAAGCCAGAGTCCCAGGCACACAAGGTTTAAGCGCACCGACATCCCATTCCCACCCCCACCTGTGCCCAGCCAGGGGTCCCCAAGCCCTGGTACCTTCGTCGCCGCCTGTCCCGGGAGGCACTTCGCTGGTCCCGGTTGCGCCGGTCCCGACTCCGGCTCCGGCGCTTGCGGTCCCGGCTCCGAGAGCGGCTGTGGCTACGCTTCCGGTGCCGGTTCTCCTTGTCCCGCTCTGGGCCAGGGCGAGGGGAAGGAGAATGAGCTGAGGGAGGACACGGCCCAGCCCACCCACTCACTGGTGGCTACGCCCCGAGCCCCAGGGAGGCCACCCCCAAGGGGAAGGGACTCTGGAGGAGGGGAGAGAACAGGCTTCCTGGGTCCACAAGCGAGTCCAGGGACCCTGGGGGACCAAGGGGACGGGAGCTGGTTACCTGAGGGGACAGGGCCTGGAAATGCCCCCGGGGTGTAAGATACCTGAGGATGCTCAGGAGGAGCTGGGGAGCCAGAGAAGACAGAGGAGGCTGGCTCCTGGTCCCCCTCGAGGGCTGAGGGGCCTGACCCCAGGGTCGTCCCTGAGAGGGGCAGGGCTAGAGGCTGGGGAATCAAGAGACCCAATGATGTATTCCTGAATGAAGGAAACTGGCGACCCCTCAGGAAAGACCTCCTCAACCAGCTGGCACCCACAGCCCCACCATCAGGCCCCGGGGTCAGGTGCCAGGCAGGATCTGCCATCCCCAGGAAGCCAGAACACCTGACGGTCCCTTCCCAACCGGGTGAAGAATGCAGGATGCCCTCCTCTAGGGAGGTGCTCCTTTCTGAACGTGGGCTCCAGAGGGAGGTGCCTGGCCCCGCCTCAGGAGGTAGGGGAGGAGTGCACCCTGCCCCCCACCCCTCGCAGGCTGGTATCCCAAACCACCCCATCCTGCCCACACTCCCTCAACGCCAGGGACTGGGGTCCAGCCCCCAGCTGGCTTCCTCAATCCCCTCAGTGGCCTTTGGATGGCGGCTTGGAACGGAGCACAGTCTTGCCCATTAAACCACAAAAATCTCCGCTCAAAGACCTCTCACCCTGGAAAGGAGCTGCAGACCAACCCACCAGCATGGTGTCACGGTCCATTTCCTCACTCTTCAGTTCAGAGATACCCCAGCTCCTCCACTACCTCTACCGCTATGGACACAGGCAGGAAGAGGCAATAAGGACAAGGACTTAAAGTGGACTTTAGCCTCCTTGCTACTCCCTTATCTCATGTTTTCTTTAAACGTGAACTTTAAACGTGAACTTCCTACAAATAAATCTCAATTCCATTAAAACTCAAGAAAAACATGCACCTCAGAAAGGGAAAAAACAGAGCAGCAGACACAAGAATGCTCCTAAAAGCCACCTATACTGAGTAGCCCCACTTGCCCTCAGTCCTTATTGAACAGAAAAAACGTTTTTCTCCAAATAACAGAGAAACTGAGACACAGGACGATCACGTAACTTGCCCATGGCAAACCTAGACGGTGAAACCTGAAGGTGAACCCCATAATGTTAGCAAGTACAGTTAGGCACCTGGACCCGTTCCTTTAACTCAGGCCAAACAAAACAACCAGGAAAAAAACAAAAAAAAACAACCAGGACTCTCTCGGCCTAGAACCGCTAGTAACAATGTTATCATCCCTATCAATCTAAGAAAACAAAAACCAAATCACACTTAAGGCTGAAGTAGTAAGCAGACAGGCAGACAGGTGTGGCACTGGGCACAGAGCAGCTGTGGCCTGGAGCTTTGGGCCTCTGGCTCCACACTTGTAAGATGAGCAGGCTGTGAGCCCCCAAGAACTTTCCCTGAGGCTGAGGCTCTGAAACAGACACGCAGGCAGAGGAACCAAGGGAGGAAGCAGAGATGCCTGCTGGGTACCTGCCACCAGACAAGGAAATTCATACTCTGGAGACACACGTGCCCTGGGCATGAGCTGAAGCTAGAGGCTGGCCCCCAGAGATGAGGATCCACAGGCAGGGCAACACGCGGACACAGCTTCCTGCCTCCCAACACACACAGATCCCTGACAAAGGAAGACAGAAAAGGAACTTCAGTTGCTCAAAATGCTGTGGCCGCATTGTGGGACAGCTCCACCAATCCGGCCTTCAGGCCAGAACTGAGGGCCTGGCCTCCCAGTGCCAGGGCGAAGCCAGACCACAGATCTGAAGGTGTGTGAAGGGGCTCCATCAGCCCCATCTGGCCCAGTGGAGCCGGGGCTGGCGGCCAGCCAGGCTTCCCGGTGGGTTTCAGCCTCTCTGCTTCCTAACGGTGTGAAATCAGGCAAACACAGCCAAACCTCCCTTGAAACAAAGGTGCGGTGTATCCCCGATGTTTGAGGACTTGGCAGAATGACACTTAGAAACCACCTTTCCTGCCGGTGCCACCTGAATGAAGACGTGCCTCTCCACGTCGTAGTACGACACCACACAAACGATAATTCCACAATAAAAATTACAATCGCTTATTAGGGCCCTAGTGTGTACCAAGCCCCACGACACGCACGTTTCTACGTGTGACCCTATGGGACCTCAGCTCTGCCTCTGACTGGCGGGGGTCTGGGAGTGTTAAAACTTCGAGCCTGTTTCCTCCTCTGCAAGAAGCAGCACATCACTTCAGCCTCACGTGGCTCCTACGAGGATCCACTCGAAGAAACCGCAACGAGCTCAGCAAAGCGCCCGGCACTTGGCGAGCGCCCAGTTCAGTCTATCACTACGCTCCTCCTCATTTCCACAAACGCAGGGACGGAACCGGGAGCACTCTACGGACACGAGACCCGCACACACGAATCTCAGGCAGCACGGTGGCCACACAGCAAGGCAGGTGCACGGGCGCTCGGGACAAGGGCCTCTTCCCTGGCCGCCCGGCCCCAGCACACGCGGACCGCCGTAGCGTCCACCGCCTGCCGCGTTCTGACACTCCGCGGTCCTCACGCCCCTCGGCCCAGCGCGGGGGCGGGGGGGACCTGCTCCCGGCCGCGCCGACAAGACGGCAGAGGCCGCATCCAGGCGCCCCGACGCGGGCACCGGACGAGCAGCCAACACTCCACGCCGCGGGCGTCGGGGCGGCCCCACTCCAGCGCCCCAAGGACGCCCGCGTGTCCTCTCTCCCGAGGAACACCGGCGCGGGGGCGCCCCCACACCCGGGCCCACGTGAAGGGGGCTCCCAACCGCCATTTTGGGACAAAGGGGGCGTGGAGACCCGGGCCTCGGGCCCAGCCGGAAGCGGAAGTACCGGGGCAGCGGGAAAGAAAGGAAGCACCGCGGGACCTGAGACACAGAAAACCTCCTTTCAGAGTATTTAAAAAGGAGAAAAAGAAAAGGGGGTGGGGAGTCCGCGAGGACACACCCAGCCAGCCCGCGGGGCCGCGCCGCCTCCGCCGCGAACCACGTGGGGCGCAGACCGGAGCGCGCCGCGCATGCGTCCGGGACCCGCGCCCGCCGCCCCCTCCCCTCCCTAGCCCTCCCCTTTCCTCCCGCGCGCGGTGGCACGCCGGGTGGTCACGTGAGCGAGGCGCGCGCCACGGAGCGGTGGGGGGGGGGCGCCGCGCGGCCCTGAAAGGAGGGGGAAAGAGAGGGGTAAAATGGCGGGGGACACGGAGAGAGGCCAGAAGCCGCCCCGCCCGCCGCCCCGCACCCCCGGCGCCCTCACCTTGCTTATTCTCGTTGAGCTGCCGCTCGAACTCGTCGAAGTCCGACATGCTGAGGCGGCCGCGTAAGGGCCCTGTGCAGCTCTGGCCTCGCCTCGCCGCCCGCCCGCTCTGGCCGCTTCGGCTACTTCCGCCGCTCGCCTCGGCTACTTCCGGCCGCCGCCGGCGCTCCGCCGCCTCCTACCTAATCAAGCCCGGGACGCCCGCCCCGCCCCGCCCCGGCTCCGCCCCTCTCCCCGCCCTCCCGCCCGCAAGGCGCCCCTCCCCGCAGAGCCTGACTCCAAATAGCGTCGGCTATTTCCGGGCCCTAGAAGGAATCGCGAGCGGCGCCTTCGGCAGCTTCCGAAAACACCCGAAGCGAGGATTTCACCGGCTTCCCAGGCTATCGTAACTTTTCGGAAACTAGCTCTTCAACGTTCGGGTATTTCCGTAGGTCCGCGCGTTCCTCTGCGCCCAGCGCCCCCCCGCCCAAGGGTTCGGCCTCTTCCGACAATTCAAACCGTCCCAGTCTTTGGCTGCTCCCGCAGATTCGGCCCGCTCTTCGCTACCGGCCCTATCCAAGCAATCGGCTACTTCCGACAATCCTAACCGTCCCGGACTTCTGCGCTTTCTGAAGGTTTCCAGCGCTGGCTCTCGCACCCAGCCAGAGGATTAAGCCCGATACCAAGCTTCGGCTCTTTCCGGACAGTGCACTCACTCCTCCCCTGGCGGTGAACTTCGGCTCCTTCCGCCACCGCTTCGGGAAGGCTTCACTCACAGGAGACAGCTTCGGTTTTTTCCGTCGGCGCTTCGGCTCCTTCCGGCCTCGGAAACCGAAAAGGGAGGGAGGACAGAGACGAGGTTGGTCAGGAGAAGGGATACAGAGAAAGGGCGGGGTCCCGGTTCTCTGCACCTGGCTCTCGGGGTGGGGAGAGCGGAGGAAAAGAAGGGTCGATCTCGAGGAGGGCCTAAGAAGGTTGCGCGAGACAAAAGCAGGCAGCGGGGTGAAGGGTGCGCGCGGCCGCTGCGGAGGTTGCCAGCGCGGCTTTGTGCGCCTGCGCAGAGTGGAAGAGGAGGGGAGCGAGATGGGTTTCTGCGCCTGCGTAGAGGTCGGTCTGAGACGAGGTTTCTCACAGTTCGGGAGGCGAGCGGGTTCCAGAGGCCCCAGCACGCATGCGCGAGACTTGCCCTCACACCGGGAAAGGTATTGGATTCCAGACCGTTAGGCACAGCCGCCGGCTCCTGGTTGCTGTAGCAACCGCGTAAGCGCGCTCGCGCCCCTCCCACAGCGCAGGCGCAGCAGGCGACGTAGCGGGCACTTCCGGAAGACCGGTAATTGCCAGTACCGCCTCCTGGCGGGCGGGCGTGGAAGCCTCCGCCCGAAAGTGTCATTTCTCCCCCTAGCCGCGGTCCCGCCGGCGGTCACTGAGTCCCGTCTGCTGATGCCGCGCCTCTAGCCAAGATAGCCTCTTCCCTGGAGCTCTACTTCTCCGGGTTCCCTGAGGCACAGCTGCTTCCCCTCCTCCCGCCCCTGCCGCCGGGGGTGCTAATTACACCCTGTCTCCCCGAGCTCCGGCTCTCTGCCTGACCGCCCGCTCTGTGCAACTCCCCGGAGCCCCCGTCACTGTCTCCGCGGCAACCGACACCCCCTCTGAAAAGAACCGGGCCTAGTTTATTCCAAATTTTATCGTCTCTCTTTAATTTAAGTTATCTGAATAATTCTTTCTCGTCCGGAATGCGGGTGGGGAGCTCCTGACAGAGTGCGCCAGCCTCTCCTCGGGGCTGGGGGTAGAGACGGGGTATGTACAGTGCCTGGCCCCGCAGAGAGTCTCTTAGTGTCTCCAGGAGGAAGGGCCCGGTGAGGGCAGGCAGGACGGTGCAGCTCGCGTGGGAGGGGTGCCAATGTTTGGGAAAGGACAGAAACCGACCCCTGGGCAGTAGCGCTTGGGAGCCTGGCTAAGTGGACGCCCCTCCCCAGGGACTGCAGAGGAAGGGGAGGCTGCTAGGAACGTGAGAGGCAAGGAGGGGACCAGATCTATCTACAGGGGACCTGGGGTGGGAGTGAGGATCTGCAGGAGCAGGAGAGGCACGCGCAGAAACACCCCAGACCCTCTGTAGGAGCGCGCCACTCATGCACACGCTCGCCCGGTGCCAGGAGGGGCGCAGGAGGGAGGGAAGTGGGGGTGCGTCTTGGGCCAGGTGGGGCAGGATCACCGCTTGAAGCGGTAGGTGATGGGAAGCAGTAGCTTGCTCTTTTTGAGGGCCTGCACCTTCTTGAGGGTCTCGTCGTCCAGCGCCAGGAAGCAGCGGCGCGAGTACTCGAGCAGACGCTCCTTAGAGGGGTCAAACTCGCCCACCTCCGCCAGCTTCTCCGGGGCCACGATGAGCAGCTCCGCGATGGGCGTGGTCAGCGCCACCGTGTTGCGATCTACTCGGTGGTGCTCAAAGGCCCGCGACATGCTCTTCAGCTTCTGGAAGGTGCCCAGGATCTTCTTGTAGCGGCAGAGGACACCGTCTGCGTCCTTCACTGCAGGGCCAGGGCGGGGCAGAGAGAGAGACATGAGGAACAGAGACGGACACTGGAGGCAGAGATGGCGCAAGGACAGGCAGGGAGCCCCAGGCAGGTAGAGCCGGGAGAACAACAGGGAAATGCAGAGGACACGCGGGTGAGGAGTCAAGAGGTGGAGGGAGACATGGAGACCCGGGGAGACCAGAGGAAAAACCTGAGAAGGCAGGCCTAGAGAGGAGGTGTTGTTCCCAGCCCCGCTGAGCCTCACCCCCTCCCCTTGTTACTGATAAGCAGCCTGAGGCTCAGATAGAGACCCCTCAAGCAAGGCTGCTGAGGGTGGACGGCAAAGTAAGACCACACGTGGAGGCTGGAACACACAACCAAGCTAGGAGAGAAGGGAGGGCCTCCTCCAAGCTCACAGCAAGCCCCCAGCCCAGACCCCTTGAGCTCCCACCCCCTGCGTGCGCCTTGCTCACCCCGCTGCCTCTCCCGGGCCTTGGGCTTCCCAAAGCGCCTCCGGCCAGCACCTCCCTTCTGCTTCTGCCTCTTCCTCTCCGCGGTACTGCCTTCTTCAGACGCTCCACTGAGCGAGGAGGCCGCCGACTCCGGGTCTGAGGCCTCACCCCCAGCCCCACCCCGGCCGTCCCCCTCAACCCGCCTGGGCCCAGGCTTCACCCGGCAGTGGTCCTCTGGAGAGGGGGAGAGAGAGAGACCCGTACGCATGAACTTCCAGAACGGGAGGGAGAAGGAGGCAAGAGGCTGTCTGCAAGATGGGGACAGCTGTCACATCACACACAGGTCCCCAGGAAAGGGGAACCTCAACCGGGGCTGGAGCCCCCAAGGAGACCAACAAACAATGCGGTAGAGATGTTGCAGTCCTCACCAGGAGGGCTGAGTACGGTGCACTTGGTTGGATTTGGGGGCGGAGATCACAGGCGGAGCATGGGTTCATGCCCCTCGGACTCCAGAGCTCCATGGCAAGAGATCTGGGGGAAGGGCCGAGAGAACCAAGGCCGGACCGGACACCTCCAAGAGTCCGTGACTGTAGGCTCCCACGGTGGAGGAGGGGTTTTCTGGGGACTGAGCGGGATCTCCACAAGAGTAGACTCTAAAACTCCGGGAAGCAAGCAAGGCCTTGGTTGTGGTGGGGGATTCAGACCCCAAGAGAAATCCCGGGCTCTGGTCTAGTGGGCTGGGAAGGTCCGGCGCCCACCTCCACCCGCACAGGGGGAGCAGCTGAGGCTCTGATGCAGGGGCCTCCAGAAGGTGGGCTTGGGGGACGTCCAATGTTGGGGTTCTCACTGAGAAAGTCCAGAAGGCCCTGAGCCCAATCTGCTCTTCCCATCCATGTGGGGAGACAATGGCAGGTCCCAGCAATCCAGGCCACAGGTGGTCCAGAGCAGAGGGGTCCCCAGTAAGACAGAGGCTGAAAACACAGACCCCTTGCCCAGGCTATCAGGTGAATCACAGGGGACTACGGGGGCCTGGGAGGGAGCCAGCCAGGGGCTGAACATCCTGTGGAGGGGAGCAGAAGGACTCTCCAAAACAGGGTTTAAAGATTCAGAAAAGGAAAGTCCTGACTCTCCCTGGCCAGGGATGGCCACAGGATTCTGCCCATCAGCAGTGGCAGGAGTTGAGCAGGAAGGATGCAGAGGTCCTGGGGTCCTGGGGGCAGCCTCGGGAGTAGGGAGAGAACCCCACTAGGCCACCAGAGGATGAGAGCAGAGGAGTAGGGTCCCACATCGGGGAGAAGGGCCAGAGCTGAGGGTCAGGGCCCCGGGGGGTAAGGCAAGGGACTCGCTGCTCAGGCGCCCCACCTGCATCCATGCGGGCCGAGGAGATAAACTTGTCCAGCTGACACCGCAGGAAGTCCCTCTCTTCCTCCAGGTCCTCGATGCGCTTCTGCAACCATGAGTTTCTCTCCAGGGCCATGTGCAGCTGGGCCCTGACACCATTCATCAGGGCGACGGTCGGTGATGCGGCCTCCGGAGGCTCTAGGGACACCGGTTAACCTTGGTCACACCCCAGGCCTCAAGGGCCCTACACCCCAGCTGACTGGGGTCCCTCCGAACCTTCCCCCCAGCTCACCCTCGAAGTTTCCCCGAGAGGGGCTCAGACTGTAAAAGATCTGTGGGTCTAGGTGGGGCGTCTCATCGAAGGGGATGGAGATCTCGAAGGCCTCATCGTCTTTCTTCACTGGAGGGGAGAGGCCAGGGGTCACCCCAGGGAAGGCCCCAGGCACCTCAAACCAGCCCCCAACCACAGCAGCCCCAGGGGGGAGGAAAGGGCAGGGACAGGCAGGGCAGTGGCGGGTCCAAGGGTGGGGCAGGGTCCCAGCTTCCTCACGTGTCCTCTTCCGGCTGTTTCGGTCATTCATGGCGCGGCCTCCAGCGGACCCTGGCAGCTTAGCGCCTCAGGGGCACTGGACAGAAAGGGCAGTCACAGATGGAGGAATATCCCAGGGGAGGTAGGACCCAACTCTTTAGGACTGGGGGCTGGGGTGTGGTGCTGAGGGCCGGGATTCCTGGGTCTGAGGACCCAGACTCTCAGGATTGAAGGAGGACACCTGGGGTTCCAAACTCCTGGGCTCTTAGGAAATGGGACTGGGGCCCAGACCGGGAGCCATTGAGGGAAGGAGGAGTGCGTTCCCCGCGGGGTCGACAGAGCCAAGACATCCTGGCCTGGATGGGGCCGACCCTCATCACGGATCACCTCGTGGGCAAAAGAAGCGAGAGGCTCAGGGGAGTGGGGACCGTGCCCCAACTTCCAGGCATAGGGTGGGGGTCCAGCCCACGCGCAGCGCCTCCCCACGCCCCTCCCCCGCACTCGTGTGGGCGAGCAGGGCCCCTCCCCCGTGGTGGAGGGGGCGGGGCGCGTGCGCAGTGCGGGGGAAGGTCACGCGTGGGGATGCGCCCCCGCCCCCGCCCTTTGTCCCTCGGGTGGGAGGGGGAGCGATGTTGGCCAGGGGTCCCAGCGGCAGATGCACTAGGCCGCGGGTGCAGATGCGGCCACCACCCCCCGCCCACAGGTGCCCGGGGTCGGAGGGGCCAGAGCCCCGCGCTCACCCACCCGCGCGCGGAATCCGGCCAGGGGACCGACAGCGGCGGCGCCCATGCCCGGCGCCGGGGAGCGTCTGCAAAGTGTCGCGGGGAGTGGAGGGAAGCGCCCACCCGCGGCGGGTGGGCGGGGCGGCAGAGGCAACGGGTCTCGGGCGGGCCGGCGGGAGCGGGCAGGGACACCGGCACTTCCTGGTCCGCCGGTCGGTGCGCTCCTCCGGGAGTCTCCGGCCCCAGGTGAGGCCCGCCGTTTGCGGCATAGGCGCCGGCTGCACTTGCGCGACGGCCCCTTGCCTCACTACCCCGCCCTCCGCGAAGCCCGGGCAGGGAACGTCAAGAAACTCCCAATTCCTGGAGAGCAGGCGGCTCCGGGGTCCCCGGGGTGGGGGGAGACGCACCGAGTCAGGCCCGGGAAAGGGAAGGAGACAACCAGGAAAGTTGAAGCATAGGGAGACTCCTTTTCAACGGTACCCTGGGAACTGGCCTCACGGACCCACCGTTTGTGCACCACCACCACAACCCGACCGCACGCCTGGTTCTTAGGACCATGGGAAGGTGGGGGTTTAGAGTTACCCTCCCTGAGAATAGGGGCCTGGAACATCACCAGCGCCACCCCACTGCTAACGTTTATGAGCTGGCTTGGGAGCATTCAGACCCAATCTTGGCCGCTCCTTCTCCTCCCCCCCCACCCCGCCTCAGTTTACTCACCTGTAAAGTGGGGAAGTAATGGTCCCTTTTAGGTTCCTTGCGAGGATGGACTGATACGGTGCAGGTAAAACGCTCAGCCCAGCGCCTGGCCATAGTCTAGGCTCGAGATCGGGGCGCTGGCAGTGGTATTTTGAGGTCAGACAGTGGGAGGCTCTTTTCCTCTCTGGGGAGTGGAGATGGCTAATTTGTTCTTCCACCCAAAAAGAGGTCGGAAGGAGAAATGAGGCCCAGCACAGTGCCTGGCACAAAACAGACCCCTGAGGAAAATTCATTAAGAAGGCAGATGTTTATTCAGCTTTCAGCTCACCTCCCAGTCACCAATTGCTACTGGAATTGTTGCCAGCCCTACGCGAGTAGGGCTCTAACCTTGCAGAAGGAAAATGTAAATGTCTGCACCACTTAGAAAGCTGTGGCCACCCTCCTCTCCTACCTGCTTCACATTATAGATAAACTGCAGGCTGGGTCAAAACGTCCAGGGGGAGGGACCTGCCCTAGTTCCGTGTTTTGCGAACTACAGGTTCAAGGGCAGGGAATTCAATAGGATAGAACAAAATTGGCAGGAGGAAGAAAAAGTGGACTGCACGTGGCAGAGATTCAGTATTGTTAAAGTTTTGTTTCACATATATTTTGTGTGACGTATACTAGGTTGCCTCAAAAAATGTCTCATACAACAGATCCTAGCTTAAAAAAAAAAAAAAAAAGTTTAAAAACACTTTGCCTCGATGATGCACGTTGTGAGGAGCCACACTAGGACTGACCCCAGCACGGAAGGCCAACCTTCCCATCCCCTGCCAGGCAAGCCAAGCCTTTCGCACTTGTAAGACCCAGGCAAGATGCTCGGCCCAACAGCTGTCCATAGTCTAAGCTCAAGATCAGGGCGCTGTTCCTGTTATTTGAGGTCAGACAGTGGGAAGCTCGTTCCCTCTCTGGGGAGAAGAAAAGGCTGATTTGTTCTTCTGCCCAAAAAGAGGTGGGCCAGGCACTTGCTGAGTCTCTCTGTTAGGCAGCAGGCGGGCCGTGCCACAAAAACAAATGCCACGCTCAAAATGGGAAAGGTGTTTTGTTTATTGGGTGTCCCGTCTTGGGTCCTGGCTGGGGGTGGGGGAGGCAGGTCTGGGGCCCCTTCCCCCTGCATCAACATGGAGGCCTCCGGAAACAGGTGCAGATTCTTGATGGCTCCCAACCACATTTTTCAGGCTGGAGAACTTCCACACACAGCACTGTCCCCCCACACCTCCCGTCAGGGCTCAGCTTGAGGCTGGGGGGGCTCCACTCTGAAAGTGAAGGTCTTGTTTCCAGCTTATCTCCAGAACACGAAGGCTACTCATGGGCTCCTCCTTCAGGCAGGGCTTGGCCTTTGCAGGAGGTGGGTGTGTGTCCGGGGCTGCAACCCGGCCTTCGCACTGGCCAGGTGTCTGAGGGCCACAGGAGTCCAGGCTGCCCCCAGCACCCCACGGTACCTGGGCTACCCCACAGTCTGGCTCATGGATGCTTCCACCGAGTGTGTTTTTGCAGCGTGTTCTGCTCCATAAACCGGCGCGGGCAGTGGGGGCACTGAAACGGGCGCTCCCCCGAGTGGACCCGACTGTGCTGGGCCAGCTCCCCCGCCTCGCGGAAGCGGCGAGGGCAGAGTGGACAGCCATGGGGTCGCCCGCCGCCGGCCCGGTGAATGGAGTGGTGCCGAGCCAGGTGGCTGGCCCGCTTGAATGCCTTCCCGCAGGTGTCGCACTCGAAGGGCTTCACCTCCGAGTGAGTGACGCTGTGCCGCTGCAGGTAGGACATGTACTCGAAGACCCGGGAGCACACGGGGCAGCTGTAGCACTTTTTCTGAGCGGAGGCCCCGTCTGCGCCAGGCGCGCTCTGAGACTCCTGGTCCACCAGCACGGTGTACGGGACGCCCTGGGTGTCAATAAGCAGGTAGTGGTTGGGCCTCGGGGGTGAGGAAGTCTGAGGAGGTCCCGTGGAGGAGGAAGGTCCGGGTTCCGGAGACCGGCCGGTCCGAGGGGGCGGGGCCTCCATGGCCTCTGCGGAGGGAAGCGCCAGGGGCTGCGGGCAAGGGGACGGCGGCAGCACCAGCATCCGGAGGGGTGGCTGAGGCCTGCTGCACGGGGGAGAGGATGAGGTTACATAAAGGAGGGAAGCCGGCTGCATGAGCCCCGTTCTTTATCCTGTGTGCCCTGCCCAGAACCTGTGCATCCCCCAACCTCCGTCCCTGGACTCCATGACCTTCTATAAAGCTTCCAGGGTCCTTGTCCCCGTCCCCTGTACCATCACCCAGTGCAAGCACGCGCACACCCAGGACCTCGCTCTGCCCTCCTCCTCTGTGCCCTCCTCGGCTCCCTGGGCGCCCCTGTATTCCGACCACCCGCGGGCCTTCTCCAGGCCCCACGCCCTAGCTCTTCAGGTCTCGCTCTCGGCTCCCCACGCCCCTGGCCCGGGTGTCGCCCCATCCTGTTACTCCACCCAGAAGCCTGGACTCCCCCTTCCATGTTCGCCAAGCCGTCTCCGACCGGCTGCCACGCTAAGACCCGCAGGTCCTGACCCGCCATCCAACAAGCTCCATGAACACCCCTGCGCCCCGCTCCTAGCCCGGCTATCTCTAGGTTCTCTCTGGTCCACGCCCATCCAGCTCCCCCACCCCAAGTTCTTTCTGGGTCCTAGCGCTCTCTAGGGCGCCGCCCCCCGTCCGCCGCCGGGCCTCGGAGCCCCGCTCGGCCAGTTCTGGGCGGTGCCCTCCCGAGCCCCGCGGCGGCCCCACCCCGCCCCGCGCACAGGTACCCGCTCCCGGCCCCGCCCCTCTCGCGGCCCGCTCCCCGCGCCCGCCCGCCTCCCGGCCCCCGTACCCGGTGCAGCAGCCTCTCGGGTCCGGGCGACTCCGGAACGGCTCCGGGCTATTCCCGTGGTCGCAGGCGGGGGCGGGACGGGCGCCTCTGGGTGTCTCCCGGGAGCTGGTGGCACCGGTAAGAGAAGAGCGGACCGGGGCGCGGAGAAGAGGGGCCAGGGGAGGAAGGTGGGGGCGGGGCGCCCGGGCCTTCGGGAAACCGATCCGGCCAGAAACACATGCCGAGAGGAAGGTTCCCAGGGGCTGACGGCCCCTGCTGCCCCCTCCCACCAGCCGCCCACCCCCCAACACACACACGCACATCGAAGCCCCGAAGTGGAGTGCGGAATGTTTATTGAGTAAGGGGTGAGGCTTGAGGGTGGAAAGGGGAAGATACAGAAACGAGCCCGACCGTGGAGACTTTTGTCAAAGCTTCCGCGCACACGACCATTGAGCCCTCGGGAGCTGGAGACCCAGGCCCCGAGACGTTGTGCACCTGCAGAGGCTCGCACGGCACAGCCCGGCCGGGGCCCAGTTCCGAGACTGGCTCCCCGGCCCAGGTAGGGGCAACAACTTGGCCTACATCACGCGGCTAGACGGGAAGGTAAGGAAGGAATGGTGTTTCTCCCTTTGGGCAGATGGAGAAACTGAGGCCCCGGGTAAGGCAGGGAGCGCGTGTGGGAGCGACGCCGTGTGGCTCGCGAGGCCCCGCCGGTCGCGAACTCAGTGGAGGCGCACGTGCTGCGCCAGCTCCGCGGCGTCCTGGAAGCGGCGCGGGCAGAGCGGGCAGGTGTGTGGCGGGCCCGCACGGGCGCGGTGCGTGGCGCGGTGCCGCGACAGGTGGCTGGAGCGCTTGAAGGCCTTGCCGCAGGCGCCGCACGTGAAGGGCTTGAGGTCCGAGTGCGACACGCGGTGGCTCTGCAGCCGCAGGGGGCTGGCAAAGACGCGAGCGCACTCCGGGCAGCTGTAGCCCTTGCGCGGCCCCGCTTCTCCTGGCGCGGCCTCGCGCTGGGGCGGGCCCCGGGGCTCCTCCTCCAGCTGCACCGTGTACGTGTAGGGGACCCCGTTGGCGTCGATGAGCAGGTGGCGGCCCAGCCGCGGGGGTCGGGGCCCCGCAGCCGAGGATGGAGTGGAGGAAGGGCCTTCCGTCTTGGGGAAAGGGGGAGCCTTGGGGGGCGGCGGGTCCATGGCCTCTGGGGAGGAGGACCGAGGGTGGGGTGGCCGAGGCGGCAGCAGCAGCATCTGGGGTGTCAGCTGGGAGCAGTGGAGGGGAGAGAAATTAAAATCGCCACTTGCTGGGGGAGAGTGTCCCGATTGCCACGGCTTCTCAGATCCTCTGTACCACTGACCTACCTCTCCTGCAGAAAAGGAACCGACGCTGGGCCGGTCCCAGGACAGCCCCACAAGAGCCGGGCATACCCCTGCCTGCCTTCCCCCCCCATCCCCGCCCGCCTTTCCCCCTGCGGCTCCCTCTCAGCCCCCAGGCCAGGCCAGACGGCTCTCTCCTGCCACTTTCCGTCCCCCCAACTCCCCTACAGCCTCTCAGTCTCCAAGCCTGTTTCCTCTCTTTGCAGCTTATTCCTAACGGATCTTCCCAGGCCTCGCTCCCTGGAAGGCCTCCCAGTCTCTGCACACATCGTGGCCTCGATCAGACTCCTCTCTGGGCACACCCCCAGAAGGCCAGTTTTCACTCTGGGCCCCTCTACTCCGACCCTACACTTGGCACCTCCAGGCCTCACCCTCGTCCTCGCCTAGCGGACCCGCTGTCGGGATTCCACGCACACATCCCTAGGGCGCCTCAACTGCCCGCTTTTACGGACCCCACACACCCTGCGCCTCGCTACCCGCTCAGTGCCCCCCAGGGGTGCCCTCTCTCCCCCGCCCCAGGACTCAAGCCCCCGACATCTTTATTTCTTCCATCTTTCTTCCTCGGCCCCCAACCCGCTGCCCGCACCGGGGCCCCCGGAGCCCCGTCCCTCCCCTCTGTGAGCATCTGGCTCCTCCGTTTCTCCATCCCTCCAGCCCGCTCCCCTGCTCCGCCTCCTTCGGCAGCCCCAGCGCCCGGGGTCCCCCCGCCCCCCTTCCCGCCGCACCCTCGGGGCCCCCCCTCCCTCCGGTCCCACCCCCGCGACGCCCGCCCCTCCCCCAGCCCGGCCCGGCCTCGCGCCGTCCCGGAGACAGGCTCCTCCCTCCGTCCCGGCCCCCGTACCCGACGCGGCGGCCTCTCGGGACCGGAGAAGCGGGCCGAGGTCCCGGGCGGCCCGGGCTTCCCCTCGCGAGTGCCGGCGGCGGCGGGACCGAGACTTCCGGGAGCTCCGGGCCCGCGGCGCCGGGAACGCGGGCGCGGGGGGCGCGGGCGCGGGGGCGCGAGGGGCGGCGGCGTCGCCGGAAAAGAGCACCGTGCGGAAACGCGCATGCCGCGACGAAGGTTCCGCGGTCCCCGCGCGGGCCGCCCGCACCGTCCGAGTCCACGGAGGCCGGGGGTGCGGGCGGAGGGCGACGCCGCCGGCTGCACAGCGCTAGTCCTGCCCCCGCTCCCGACGGGCACGGTTCGGGCGCCGCCACACACCCCCAATAATAAACGGGCTAGGTGGTCTGTGTTTGCCGATGCTTTCCAGGAAGGGGCGCAACGAGGTTTGTCCAGTGGCCACTGGACCGTCCCGCCCGCTCCCCTGCTCGGCAGTGCAGAGGACGGGAGCAGGGTGGTTCTGTCGGTCGGGCGCACGGGGAGACCGAGGCCCACGGGAGGCCGGGCGTCACCGACACCGAGACCGAGACGGGAACCCGTGGCGCGGCCCGCCGGGCGCACGAGGAGACCGAGGCCCACGGGAGGCCAGACATTGCTGGATATGGAGGTGGGGAAGAGGGGCTCTTCGCCTCGGGCTGATGGGGAAGCTGAGGCCCGAGGAGGCGCGGCGGTTGTGGCTTGGTGGTGCCCAGCACAGAACGCGGTGCGGACGCGGAAATCAAGGCAGTGCCCCGGTGCAAGCGCGTCCACCCACCGGCCTCGCCTACAGCTTCGTGCGGGGGCGCCGCGCCAGGTGGCTGGAGGGGCGGCGTGGCAGCTACGCGGGGAGCCGCACTTGGGGCGCCCGCTGCGTGTCCCGCAGCCACCCCGGGAACAGTCAAAGAGCAGGAGGTGGCGTGGCGGGGAGCGCAGAGCTGTGGGAGTTATTGTGGCGCGCAGGCCGGGGACCCAGGGGAGTTGGGGGTCGGTCAGAGCTGCATCCCAATGAGCTACCAAAAAGAATTGGTCTGCAGTGACTACCCAAGTGTGGCTACTGCGTCCGAGGACCCAAGGACCTGAATTTTAAAGGGTCTCTCTCTTCAGGTAAATCTAAATGGTCACACGTGGCTAGTGGCTGCCCGTGGTTTGGGATGGTTCTCACCACTCTCTACCAGTTGCAAACCGGAGGCCCGCAGGCCAGAAGGATTTCACAGTATTTGGTTTGGACCAATCCGCAGAAATATGCTACTTCTCAGTGTTTTACTGGCCAATATTCAAGAAGCCAGAAAATACGCAAACTCAAAATCCCAGACACACTTGGAAAACAACTTCTAGATGTGGCAGTAAGGTGGAGCTGAGAAAGCATTCTTCTGAAAACCTTCCAGAAACCTCCCAAACATTTGTGGAACTCGGCTAAAATTAAAGCCCCTCTTGCCTTGTGCTGCGGCTCAGGGAATGTCAGATCTGCATCTGGGCTGAGTTGAGCCATGCTGTCAATGCAAGACGCCCCCCAGATTCTGAAGACTTCATTTGAAAAGAAAAGAGGTAGGACCCTTTTGTAAATGACTTTTATATCGATTAGTTTCGCAATGGCCGTACTTTGAATATACTGGGCTAAGTGAGGCATCCAACTAAAACGGATGTCACCCATTTTTTAAGTGTAGCTCACTTTCTGATGCTGTGGGACAGCACTGTCCTCACCGGGCAACAGGGAGGATGGAGACCGGTGAACAGAGGGCATGCCTAGGGTGCAGGGCAACCACACCATCTGTCTACACTGGGGCTCCTCAGCCTTGACACTACCGGTACTTTGGGACTGGATCATTCTTCGGTGTGGGGGCCTGAGTTTCAGAACCCTGTAACTACTGCATCTACGACAGCACCCGCCCCAGCCCCAGCCCTGGAGACGACGGCGGCAGCGCTGCCGCCTGGCATTGCTGAGGGTATTGGTCCTCGGAGCAGACCTCCGAGGCAGGGGTCACAAAGATGCCTTTTATGGAGGTGCCTGAAGCCGGGAGGGATCAAGCCATTGGCCCCGGGCTGCACCTCTTCAGGACAGCACTGACTTCTGCAGGACCCCAGCCAGAGCTGGTAGCCGCCTCACACTTACCCCCGACCTCCCCCCTCTGCCCCCGCCACCACTGTGCAAACCACAGTTTGCCCCCTGCTTACAGGGACAGCCTCCCAGCCACCCTCTGGTACTTTCTCTTTAGGGCAGTAGTGCAGCCCATGTATTTTTTTTAAACCCAGGGAATCGTGTCATCCGCGGACTGCACTCAGAATAAAGCCCAGAAACCCACCCCCTCTCCCATCCCCCAGGGCCTTTGTTTGCTGTTCCTTCTCCCTGGAGCATTGCCCTTAGCCCCTCACCAGGACGGGCCCTTTCTGACCCCTCAAGTCTCTGCTCAGACGGTGAGAGCTTTGCTGACTGTGTCTGAGGTCAAGCACGCAGCACCTCGCTCTGCCTCCTCATTCTGTTTTCTCTCTCTCAACATCCCGCAGAGGAGCCCATGGTGGTCTGCCTTTCCCACTCCACAGGGCCAGAGAAGTCTGTCTTGGTTGACATCGTATCCTCAGAACCTAGCCAAGGTCTTGGGAGAGGGTAGGGGCTCGATTCGATGTCGATTGGAATGGATGACTTCCATCACCCCATCCAAAAATGAAGCATTCCCTACCCACCCACCCCCCCCATAAAAGCCCCTGCTTCTCTCCTGGAACATGGTCACGATGAAGCCCTGCATTCACTCGGGTCCAGAACCTGGGATGTCCTCATTCTCCTGCGCCCCCCTTCCTCAGCTCCCCAGAGCCACACAGCGCCCCAACTGGACCCTGAACTTACACGGCTCTAGGTGCAAAGGCTCCTGTGTTTTCCCTGACCTGCAACTCTTCCCCTTGCCTCTGCCGGAGCCTCCTCCTCGGTTTTCCCCGAACCCGGTGCCCTGACCCCCAGGCTGGCAGGGAGCCGTGGCCCTCAGCCCTCTCTCCAGCTTCCTCTGTGACCGACTGCTCATGTCCCCAGCCTTCAGCTCACGGTGCCTCTCGGTAGCCCAGTGGGGCCGGCACTCCCCTGGGCCTCAGGAAGGGCGAGAGGCTTGCATCGGCTCCCCAGCCCAAGTGGCAGAGACCCTATCAGGGACCCTAATCAGAGACCCTATCAGGCCACCCCCGCATCCTCCCTTCCCTGCAGCCCGACCCCAGCCCCCGTCAGGAATTGTTCCTGGACCGCTCTCCCCTCAACGCTCACCGGTCACTCACGCGACCTTGCATCCCATGGGCCAAGCCCGTCTCCCCGTGGGGAATGGAGTGATTGCCAAGCGTGCGTCTCTGGATCAATCTGGGTCTTAGTAACCCACTCACCAGGCTTCCTGCCCTCCTCTCTGCACCCCATCCCAGGTCTCCCCGACCCCCCTTGCAGGGGCTGTCTCCAAGCCCCCCCTGCGCTTGGGGCCACGGGTCCCACTCCAAGTCTCTTGTGTCGCCCAAGCCTTCACTGTCCCACTGGGCAGGATCCTAACAATGCCACACCTCCTGCCCCCACTCACTCCCTCCGAGCCCCAGCGCACCCACGCTACCCTGGTGCAGCCGACTTTCGGTAAGTGGATGCATCGAGGCCTTCCCAGCAGGCTCCGGCTTCCCAGGCAGAGGGAGGTGTGCCTAAGAAAGGTCTCTGGCCAAGAACTCACCCACAAAGAAAAAGTTCCCACATAATTTGGGTTTCAGTGACACTCCCAACTACTTAAGAAGAATCAAAGCTGACACTGAGGGGCGCCTGGGTGGCTCAGTCGTTAAGCATCTGCCTTCGGCTCAGCTCATGATCCCAGAGTCCTGGGATCCAGCCCCACATCAGGCTCCCTGCTCGGCAGGAAGCCTGCTTCTCCCTCTCCACTCCCCCTGCTTGTGTTTTCTCTCTCACTGTGTCTCCATCAAATAAATAAATAAAGTCTTAAACAACAACAACAACAACCCTCACATTGACTTGAGCCTGTCTCAGCAGGCCCCGTGAGTTGGGAACAGGTAAGGGAGCGGTGTGTGGTGCCTTTGGATGGCTCCGCACACTCGTGGCTCCCCTATAATCCTGAGGTTCCATTCCATGCCACCTACATATGGGAAACTGAGTTACAGAACGCACAGCCCTCCATCCCAGGCCACAAAGACAGGCTGCGGCAGGTCGGGGATCCAACAAGAGGCTCCCGCCTCTCGCCGCTGACCACAGAGTGGGTTGGGGAACCCCAAGTCATTCCCTCTTCCAGGACTGAGGAAACGGAGGCTCAGGTCCCACAGCAAGTAAGACCAGGGCCTCTGCCATCTGTATCAAAACCAAGAGATTCTATGGAGTTTCTATGGCCTCTCCGCCCTCCAGCAAGTTCCTTCCAGCCTGCACGTGCTGGGCCAGGCGCTGGGCATCCTTCCAACTCCGGGACAGAACCGGCCCACACAAGCACTGGGGCCACCCAGCCGGGGGCGGGGCACGAACCATGTGAGGCCTTGCGGCAGTGTTTGCAAGCTCAGACCACGCGCCAGAGCTCCCAGTGGGTGATGCCGTGGCTCCTGGGTGCTGGGCTCCTCTTGCAGGGCCGGATCATTGGGGTTCAGAGAAGCCCCCGGGGCCCAGCTGGGGGTCTGGCCCACGGGCCTCCTCTCTGCGCATGCGCACCCCGGGCGCCCGGCAGGGGTCCGTGGCCGCCAGTGGGGTGTAGGGTCAGGCGGGGCCATCAAGGGGCCGGGACCCAGGCGGGAAGGGCCGGGACAGGCCTAACTTGAGGCGCCACCGGGTGACCAGCCCCGTGCGCTGAGTTCCGGGGGCTGCCCCGTGCAGCCCCGCCGCCACTGCGGCCGGACGCGGTCCCCGAGGGAAACGAACACCCCCAAACAACGGTTCCGACGCCGCAGGGGGACCGACAGCCGCCGAATCAGAAGGGCCTGGCCATTTCTCTGTGGCCACACAGCAAAGACGGAGGCGGGAAGGATTCCCGTCCTGCGACAGCGGAGGAAATCCCGGCCTTGACGCTGAGTATGTCACCCGGTGGTCAGTGGGCCAGGGGTCCTGGAGTAAATGGTCCCCAGATCCAGAGCACAGCTGCACCCTGCCTCCATCCCCTCCCTGAGGAATCCAGCGGGGTCTCCCGGGAGGTCAGGGCTGGGCGGTGGGAGCAGGGGCCCAGGAGGGTGAGGCAGCACTGGCAGGGGTCGCACCCCAAGGGTGAAGCCCACGCAGGGCCGAGGCAGAGCGCGCTCCTCCAGCTCTGCGAGCGCAGGCGCGAGCCCAGGAGGAGCCAGTGCGCCTCCCTGCGCGCGGTCCTGAATTGCTCCCTACGGCCCCAGCAGGGCAGGTACAGGGCGGCCCCAGCAGGGCAGGTACAGAGCACCCGCGGCAGCCAAGAAGCAGGCGACCGCTTGAGCACCAGGGCACCAGTCAGGACAGAATAGGGGACGGGCTGCCCCAGTTTCAAAACGGAGAGGAAGACCCAAAGAAGAACAGGGCAAGAAACCAGATGTCTTAGCTGGTTTGGTGCTGACAGGGCGGCGCGAATTCGTTCCTGGGTTAGAGAGGGAGGACTGCAGCCAGTGAACTCCCCAGTCATAAATCCCACCCGGTGCAGAGTAAAAACCCAGGGTCCCTGCCTCCTGGGGAGGCTCAAGAGGGAAAGATCATTAATCCCTTTAGGAGGTGAGGGTGTCATTTTCATCACTTTCTCCGGATTTCCCTGCCCCCCCCCCACAGGCCTGCAAAGCACCCCAAGGCTGGAGACGGTTCAGTCTGGAGATACAACAGCCCAGAAACAAGTGCCCCTGTCCACGTTAGAGCCAAGTCCACGCTCTCTCAAGCTGCGTGTTGGAGAGCTGGGGAAACGTTCCCGCACACGGTTCACTAATCCATCAGCTCTGTGTCCATGTCAGTGAGGACTCAGTTTGTCCTAATGCCCCCGCCCTGCTGAGGCAGCGCCTGCTCGTCCTGAACCCCAGGGGCAGGAGGAACACAGACAGGAAGCCCGCAGGACTGGCCGGCGCTGGCCAAGACTGCTAGATGGCTGGAAGGCCTGGCCACAAGCCTCCGGGACACCGGGCATCCCGGTGAGACAGGCCGGCAGCCTGGAGACAGGAAGCATCCCTGAAGACCTGCAGGCACTTAGGAGAGCTGTAAGCCCGCGGGGGAGGCAGCTTCCTCATCCCCAGGCTGTCATCAGGCTCCTCCACTCCCGCGGTAGATCTGTAGGGGTCCGTATGCCCCTGCGGGCACTGAGCAGGTACTGGCCTTGACCCAGGGCAGGAAAGGAGCCTGAAGGCCCAAAGAGAGGAGGGGGCAAACTCAGGGGAAGGGTATTTGCCAGGACCGGAGAAGCCTCGGTGGGTGAAAACTAAGCGATGGGCATCCTTGAATCCAGAGGAGCAGCTAGAGGAGGAAGGCCTGCGTTAAATGGTGACCGAAGGACCCCCCTGCATCGCCCAGGCTTGGCGGACCCATGTGCTCCTCCACCCGCTACCTCCTAAGCGCCGGGCCGGGGGCTGGGGGGTTCCGCGGTGCCCTATGTGCTGACCGGACTCCGCACGACCCCGGTGCTTTCCTTTACGATCCCGCCGCCCTCCTGGGGCCCCGCACGCCCCCCGCCGCCAGAGCAGCCGCGGGACCTGCAAGCCTGAGCGTCAGCACCGACCCCCCGCCCCCCGCCGGCATTCCGCCCCCTCCCTCCCCACGGCCGCGCCGGTGTCCGCCCCGCCGTGCCCTCGACGGCCGCCCGCCCCGCGCCCCATCACCGGGCGCTCAGCTCCGCTCCTCCCCAGCCCCCCGCGTGCCCACCGGAGCCTCGCCCCAGACTCTCCACAGAGCCCGCCTTCTCGGCGCGGGGTCCTTCAGCTGCCGGACCCCGACTCCGGACACGGCCCTTTCGTCCGTGCGGCCGCCCGGTCGCTGTCCCCAGGGGCCCAGGAGACGCCGGGACTCGGCCTTCTCAGAAACCTAAAGGGGCCATGACTCCCACCGGAAAGGGGGGGGGGGTGTTCACGTGAAAGCCTTCCGGGCGAAAACACGCGCCCTGTAAAGAACGGTTCCAAGAACCTTTTGTTCCACTGAGCTGACTCTCGCTCCTTGAACAAATGCTCAGTGTCTCTTTCGGGACATCTTCCAGGGATAAAAGACCGAGCAAACCAGACCGAAGTAGTCTGTGCCTTCCTTCCCTTCAGAGGTGACAAATTTTGCTTTTACCGGACACCTGCTGCAGCAAGGAGCTCTCCTGGGCCTCGTGGGGGCGACAAAGACCAAAACATTGAACTGTCACCCCTGTCTGCACAGGGAGAGGGAGGGAGGGATGACCACCAGGAGAACGAAAGCATCACCAAAGAACCCTGTGTAGGGGACGCAGGAACTTCAAAGGACAAGGTCTCCTGGACCCCAAAGCCAGGACCACAACTGGAAGCTGGAACTAGACAATTTCTCATTCCGTTATGTTCACTTTAGGGAAACTGTCCTGTGGCCCCTGAGAGTTACAAAGGCTGAGACTGGTAAGTTCAGGCTGAAAACGAGAGCGCGTCCTCGGGGTGAGTGTGACGCAACCGGTGGACCCCACAGCGGAGAGTGGTGGGGCTGTGGCTGGCCGGCCACATGCTGGTGGGCGTGCTGCCAAGGGAAAGCCAGGCAGCGGAAGCCAGACTCCACGCTGTCTGGAAGGACCCGCATTCCATGAGGATCTTGTGGCAAACTGCAGATTTTAAGGGAGCAGCTTACAAAGCACAGGATCCCGATCTAGCATCCGAACAATCAAACCCCAGATCTCTCCAGGGGAACCTGAGAAGTGTTGCGTGACACTATGCTCATTTGATGACTCAGTTTCCCCACTTGTCATATAGAGGTCACCATTCTCTGTTGTCTGAGATGTAAATTACACAAAGTAACGGATCAGTGAATTTTTACATATACACATAGCCATATAACCAGCACTCTAGAGAGCTCCCCCAAATGCCTCCTGTCGGTCACTAACCCCCAGCAAGGGGAGCCACTTTTCCTGATTTCATCTCCCAAACACGACTTTGGCTTGTTTTTAAACCTCATATAAATACAATATCATATATATGTGTGTGTGTGTGTGTGTGTGTATTTTAAGATTTTGTCAGAGAGAGAGCATAAGCAGGGGGAGCAGCAGGCAGAGGGAGAAGCAGGGTCCCTGCTGAGCAAGGAGCCCAACTTGGGACCCTGAGATCATGACCTGAGCCAAAGGCAGACGCTTAACCAACTGAGCCACCCAGGTGCCCCTAAATATAATTATATTGTAAGTACTTTCTCGTGTCTTTCATTCAACAAACGTCAGCCATGCTGTTTTTGTTTTCAATACTTCCCCCCCCCTCATTCCTGGGTAGGTTCCGTTGTATGGTTAGCCCACAATTTCCTTCTTTTTTCTTTCTAACTGCCGATGGACATTCGTTTGGGGTCTTGGTCTACCACGAACAAGGCTACTGGGGATATTCTCATACACGTCGTTTGGTGGACATAAGAACGCACATTTTATGGGTGTGAGCGTGTGTCCGCTTAGCTTTAGTGTGTACTAACGGTCCCCGAAGTGGCTGCAGCCACTGGCATACCTGTCAGTGGGGCCCCGGCTTCCAGCTGCCCCACACCTACCCCAACACACGGGATCTGGAAAGTCTTTACTCCCAGCCAGGTGCGTGGAGGCGTATCTCATTTCATACCTTCCTCATGATGCCCAGGGATGCTGAGCACATCTCCCTGGGTTCAGCGGCCCCTTTCATAGCTTCTGTTCTGAAACGTCCGGCCCATTTTCAAGTGGGGCGATCTCTCTCGATGGCCAGGGGGAGGCTTGGCAGGCTGAAGAAACCAAGGTCTGGAAGAGCTGAGCAGTGTGCTCCCGTCACACGACATTCCCCGCGCCCTGGACTCCCACGGTAGAACACCAGACCTAGGGGCGGAGAAATGTACTCCTCACAGTGCTGGAGGCCGGGAAGGCCACGGTCAAGATGCCGGCTGATTCGGTGTCCAAATTCACAGACCGCACCTTCTCTCTGTTGGCCTCATGTGGAAAGGGCGAGGGGGGGTGTCTCTTGAGGTCTCTCTCTTTTTTTTTTTTTTAAGATCTTATTTATTTACTTGACAGAAAGAGAGAGATCACAAGTAGGCAGAGAGAGAGGGGGAAGCAGGCTTCCCGCTGAGCAGAGAGCCTGATGCGGGGCTAGATCCCAGGACCCTGAGATCATGACCTGAGCCGAAGGCAGAGGCTTTAACCCACTGAGCCACCAAGGCGCCCCTCTGGTGTCTCTTTTATAAGAGCACTAAATCCATTCATGAAGCCTCCGGCCTCATGATCTAATCAATTCCCAAAGGCCCCATCTCCTAATACTGACACACTGGGGATTAGGTTTCAACATATGAATTTGGGGCGGGGGGGAGACACATTCGGTCCGTGGAAGCAGCAAAGCAGGCACACACAGTCTTCACCCCAGCACCTGAGTCTCTGACAGTGAATATGGTCAGACGCTGCTCCGTCCACATCCCCCGACTTAACGCACTTACCAAGAATCTGGGAAGCAGCTGTGGTACAAAGGGCAAGAACACGAAGCTGGACGGATGAGGTGGGTGCTTCCAGGGGTCATGGGTCGCTCAAGTCCAAGTGGGAGGTGCTGCAGGACCTGAAGGAAAAGGCCTTGGGTGAACCCGAAGACACCGGAACTCCATGAGGATGTCAGGAAATTGGAACTGTCAGACACTGCTGGTGGGAACAAAGAATGGTGTGTTTCCTCCAAAAGTTAAAGATGAAAATTTACCACGTGACCCAGCGATTCCATTTGCTGAGGGATACTCAACAAAACCCAAAGTACGGGTTTATACAAAACCTTAGGCGTGAATGTTCAGAGCACTGTTATTCTTAAGAGCAAAAACGTGGCAAGAAACCAAATGTCCCCCAGGGTTTGAGAAGTGGATAAATCCTATGTGGTGGATCCATTCCATGGAATATACTCAGCCAGGACTGAACAAGCCTAGGGAACTACTCCTCCTTCAGTGACTACGGGTAATTGACGTAGCCAGGAACAATGCCCGCCAGGGACATCAACAGGTCCTAGCTCGAGGAACTTGGACCATATGCTGCACCCTCATGAGAGGGTTTTGAGCTATGCAGGGACACCATCATGTGAGGGCTTTAGGGTTCCTCTGAAACTAGAGGCCAGAGGACAGCAAGAGAGAAGCCTGGGGGAAAGGGGAACGGGAGGTAGGCAGGAGTCAGAGGATGCTTTCTGGAGGAATTAAGCGATGAAAAAAACAGCCATATTCCCTGCAAAAAGTTACTCGGAGCTGCGGTCACAGCCCGAGTCCTAGCAGCTAGAGGTATGACAGTGTTGGGCCACGGTATTGGGACAGTGTTGGGACAGGTATGCAGTGTTGGGCCACGGCACAAAGTAGGAACAGAGAGGGCCAGAGGGCCAGAGGGCTTGGCGGGCACCGCTTCACGAAGGGCTTTAGTTTCGGGTCAAGAGGGAGCCATGGAAGGACAAGGTCGGGCCTGAGTTTCAGAAAGATCCGCTGTGTGGCGGGCTGGTGGAAGCCGAGGGACGAGGGAGGGGGCCGGTGCTGCAACGCACGCATGAGAGAGAATGAGGTCCGAGCTAGGGAAGGTGGACCTGGGGATGTCAATGGCGACCGCACAGGAACCCTGAGTTCTCGCCTTTCATGCTCGAGTGGCTGACTGCAGTGCCCTGGAGAACCTCAGCGCTGCAGAGATGAATTGAATTCACCCCGGAGACTTCCACCCGCGTGAGCTCGCGCGCGGTCCGGGGTCCGAGCCAAGGCATCATTGCGCTCGGCGCCCTCACACCTGCTTTTATTGAATCACCCTGCGGGGTAACACACAACCCTGCCCGCTTTGCAGGGAGGAAAAAAACTGAGGCTCAGAGAAGGAGTTTACTGCTCAACGGCACGCTGACACCTAAAAAAATCAGCGGCATCCCTCCAACCAAGAGTCGGTTCCGCCGCGGCTTCAGTTCCCGCCCTCGGAGGCCAAGCGCCTTTCCCACACCCCCTTTTTCCCGCCCCGCCTACCACGGCCCTTCCAGCTTCCGCAGGCCTCTCTATGGTTTTTCCCTCCCGCCCTTCTACACACGCGTTTCCCCTCGTTTCCGTCCCGGTCTGGCTGCTCTATCAGCAGCCACCCTCTCTGTGGTTCCCCGTCTCCGCTGCTTACACGGTCTGGGCTCTTTCTCGAAGCAACACTGTCCCAGTCGTCGGCCTCTCGCGCCTGTCGGAGCCGAGCTGGGGCGGCCTCTCTGGTCCGGCCGGGCGGAAGTGGCGGCCACTGGGAGAGCGCCCGAAAGGAAGGCCCAGGCAGGGAGGGACCGCGACTTCCAGGGAGAGACCCTGGGAAGAAAGCGCTCCGTTCGGGCCGTCCTGGAAAACGCTCCGCCCGGAAACACGCGACCCCGAGAGGAAGGGTCCGCTTCCCGCTCGGGCCTCCCGGTGCCCCGGGGAGCTGGGATGCCAAAGAGCTCGCAGGTCACGGGAGCGCTCCCCGAGGAGCCCTGCAGGGCCCTCACGGCCGGCTCCTGTCAGTCAAATAATAGCGGGGAGAGGATGATGGAGCTGGGTCAGGCAGGAAACTTCGGAAAATACTCCCTCCGCTTGTAACCGTGGGGGTGCGGTGGTCATTGTCACCTTTTAGGGTTTGTAATTGGTGGGAATTTATCTTTCCGTAATAAATGTTCGCATGCACACCTTACTGCGTATTTAAAATGTTCTGTTCTCAGTTGCATAAGGCGCACCCCACAAACCGGGATCTGCCCCTGCAGCCCCACTCAAGGAACCCTCGGTAAACATGTTATCATGGTCAGTAGCATTTTCGTTTGCAGACCCAGGAGGGAGGTGTGAGGGCGATCCGTTAATTGGGAGGCTTGCCTCTTAGCTCAGGACTCCAGACAACCGTAATTACCAGCTGCCTGCTCATTTGCATACTTACATATTGATCTATTCATTTAATAAATGTTTATTGAGTACCTGTAACATCCCAGACACTGGTGTGAATGCTGGAAATGCAGCAGGAAATGATGTCCCCATGGTCTCTACCTTTACTTTTTTTTTTTTTTAAGATTTCACTTATTTATTTGAGAGCGAGCACAAACAGGTCGAGTGGCAGAGGGAGAGGCAGACTCTCCCGCTAAGCAGGGAGCCTGATGCGGGGCTGGATCCCAAGACCCTGAGGTCATAACCTGAGCCAGAGGCAGTCGCTCAGCCGACTGAGCCACCCAGGCACCCATCGTCCCTACCTTTAGAAAGCTTACAGTTGGATGAGAATTTTCCATGGAATCGAAGTGAGATTTTTTAAAAATCAGATTTTGAATGAATGAATGAATGAATATCAGATTTTAAAAATCATCCACAGGCTCAAGGGGCACCTGGCTGGCTGGGTGGGAAGAGCTTGCAACTCCTGATCTCGGGGTCATGAGTTTCAGACCCACCCTGGGTGTAGAGATTACTTAAATCAGAAACAAGCGAACAAATATCATCTGCAGGCTCCCTCAACCCCACGTTTTATTATGGAAATTTACAACTATAGAGAAAAGTTGGAAGAACTGCATAGTGAACATCCACATACCTACCTTACAGGCTTATAAGTTTTAAGTGTCATCTACAGTTTGATCCTAAAAGATCATGTTCAGTGAATTCTTTTTTTTTTTTAACAGCTTCATTGAGATACAACTCACATACCATATAATTTACCCATTTAACTGATGATTTGGTGGGTTTTAGTATGTCTACTATGTGCGGCCATCATTACAGGCAATTTTAGAACATTTCATCACTTCAGAAATAACCCTTGTACCCTCTAGCTATCACTCCTCTCTTTCCTCAACCCCACTCCACCCACCCTCTGACCCTTAAGGGGGACCCTGGATCATGACCTCAGCCCAAGGCAAATGCTTAACTGACTGAGCCACCCAGGCGTCCCTCTACTTTCTGTCTCTGTAAATTTCCCTGTTCTGGATAGTTTGTATGAATGGAGTAATAAAATTTGTGGGGTTTTGTGTCTGGTTTCTCTTACCGAGTATAATATTTTCCAAGTTCATGCACGTTGTAGCATGTATCAGTACTTCATTCCTTTTTGTGGAATAAAAAATAAAAATCTGTCTTATGGATAAGACATATATATATATATCCATATATATATCCACATAATAAATATATTACATTTTTTTTTACCTATTCATGAATTGATGGACATTGGAGTTGTTTCCATCTTTGGCTACTATGAATAATGGTGCTGTAAGCATTCGTTTACAAATTTTCGTGTAGACAAATATTGTCATTTCTCTTGGATACCTCCCTGGGAGTGGAACTGCTGGGTCATATGGTCACCCTAATAGCCAATTCATTTAAGAAGCAGGAGATCCTTGGGGCACCCAAGTGGCTCAGTGGGTTAAGCCTCTGCCTTCGGCTCAGGTCATGATCTCAGGGATCCTGGGATCGAGTTCCGCATCGGGCTCTCTGCTCAGCGGGGAGCCTGCTTCCCTCTCTCTCTCTGCCTGCCTCTCTGCCTGCTTGTGATCTCTCTCTCTGTCAAATAAATAAATAAATATCTTAAAAAAAAAAAAAAAAAGAAGAAGAAGAAGAAGCAGGAGATCCCCCTAGCAAGGAGAAGTGACGTGCTCACAGTTGGGACAGGAAGAAGCAAGACTAGACCCCACATCTTCTGACTCCAAATCCATTTTGTAGTGGTTCCATGTAGCCAGACTTCTAGCACCACGTCATGCAATCTCGGCAGCTAATGCGGTGACAGGCCACAAGGGACCCCGGCAGACAGGGGAAAAGGCAAGGAGTCCACGTCTATTGACCCCCACCCGGTTCCAGGAATTATGCTGGACCCCGAGCATTCTCCACAAGGTGTTCTCAATACAGTCCCGCCAAGTAGCATGGTGCTGCCCCCTCTGTAGACGACAGTTGGATACGGAAAAGGCACATCTTGCCCAAAGTTGCATAGTGAGTAGACCGATGGCTCTGAACCCAGTTTTGTCTGACACAAAAGTTTATGGTCACTCCGCTGAACTAGGTCCCCTTTTAAATAGTTGTCTCTACCTCTGATACCCAAATTCTTCTACCTCCATTAATTTAGCTAATCATTCATTCATTCATTCACTGACCATTTGCTGAGGCCTTCTGAGGATGCAGAGATGAAATGGACCTAGCCCACAAGAAAGGAGAACAGAGGATGAGCTCTAGGCTAGATCCACTATCGTGAATTATCTCATTTAAAAGAAGGAATCTCGGGACGCCTGCGTGGCTCAGTTGGTTGAGCAGCTGCCTTCGGCTAGGGTCGTGATCCCAGCGTCTTGGGATCGAGTCCCACATCGGGCTCCTTGCTCGGCAGGGAGCCTCCTCCTCTCTCTGCCTCTGCCTGCCTCTCTGCCTGCTTGTGTTCTCTCTCTGTTAAAATAAATAAACAAAATCTTTAAAAAATTAATTAATTAATAAAAGAAGGAATCTCGATGAAAAACCATGTCACGCCCATCAGATTGGCAACAATTTAAGTTGGACTATCAAATATTAATAAAGACTTTAAGCAACAGGAACTCCCATTCATTGCCGGTGGAAGTGGAAGTCAGTAATAACTATAGCTAATACATAGTGCCTACATTGCACTTTACATATAATGGCTCGTTTAATCATCATAGCACCTAACACTTAACCGTGTTAAGTACTATTAACTTTGCTTTACAAATGAGAAAACAGAAAGGGCTACCTTTCTCATTAGACACAGCAGATACATATACATACAGCGCCTAGGACTCATGATACTTTTAGGGGCCCATGAAAATATTTTAATTTTGAAATCAGAAGAAAAAAGAATGTAATCCAACCTAGCTTATGTTCATCTTTATACCAACGCAGTCATAAAATTTAATTTTAAGGGGCGCCTGGGTGGCTCAGTGGGTTAAAGCCTCTGCCTTCGGCTTAGGTCATAATCTCAGGGTCCTGGGATCCAGCCCCGCATTGGGCTCTCTGCTCCGCGGGGAGCCGGCTTCCCCCTCTCCCTCTGCCTGCCTCTCTACCCACTTGTGATCTCTCTCTCTGCGTCAAATAAATAAAATCTTTAAGAAAAAAAAAAAAAAAAGAATAGCTTACGCCTCCAGTAGTAACCACCACAATGGCTCAGTGGCTTAACAAAATAAAACTTTTTTTTTTTTTTAATGCTACGTAAATGCTACATCTCCAAGGAGGTCCAGCACCGGGCTCTGCTCACCGTAGACGCCCTGGAACCACTGCAACCAGAAGATCCCAAGCAGGGATGGGCAGGGGGAACCTGGCGAAGGGCCCCCAGGCTCTCCCTGGTAGCTGAAGGTGACACACCTAGCTGTCCCTGACAATCCATTGGCTAGGGAAAACCACCGGGCCACCTCCAACTTCAAGGGAAAGTGCAACGTTACCACGTCCCCAGAAGGAGGAGAACCAGCACACGTAGGAACGAGGGGAGTGTTTAACATCAGCTACCCTGCCGTCTCAAGAAAACCACCTAAGGGGTATCAAAGGTGTCCCACATCTCTTTTCTCATCGGGTTTTCACGACACCTGTCCGTTGTTACAGAGAAGACTATGGGTACGTGGCCTGGAGCGGGGAGGTGACTTCTCCACCGCCGCACCTGTGCGTTCCCAGACGTCGCGGATGTCTGCAGACTCCCAGGGCAGCGGGGTCGCTGTTGGCCCAAAACCTGCAGTAAAAGTCCTCACCTCGGCAAACTTCACACGGCTCTGCGGAGGTGGCGACAAGACCAGGTGGCGGGGAGACACCAGAACGCAGAACACAGGTAACACAGGTGAAGCTCTGGCGAGAGTCAGCTGACGGCCAGAGCCTGCTGATGCTGGTTAGCGGAAGGGAAATTCGGCCTGGCCGCCGGCCACTCCTGCGCCCCGCACCCACTCTGTCCTCCGGAGCTGACTGGTGACTAGAAGCGACGCGACCACCCCTCCAGAGCCCCGCCCCCTGGCCGCCCGCGTGCGCCTGCGCAGCGCCTCTGACGGCGGCCCGAGCCCCGCCCCCTCCCACAGCGACCGCGGGCCTGGGGGCGGGGCCTGGGCACAAGATGGCCGCCGCGCGCCCGGAGCCCCCGAGTCCGAGCTCAGCGGCCCCGGAGCCGCGATCCCCGGAGACGCCGGACGTGGTGCGGGCGGGGAAGGGTCTTCGGCCGGGGACTCGAGGCGGGAGGAGGTCTCAGGGCAGGGGGCGGGGCCTGGGCGGGGCCTATGAGGGCTGGGCGGGTGAGGTATTTAGGGCTCCGGGTCCGGGGGCGGTGCTTCTCGGGGTGGGCGAGGGGCGTGGCCTAAAGAGGAGCCTATGAGGATGGGGGCGGGGCCCTGGTGGGGCGGGGCCAGAGGAGGGGGTTGGGTGGAACATCTGGGCGGGAGATGAGTCCGGCGAGAGGTCTGAGAGATTGAGTTTGTGTAATTAGGGGGCCGGACCTTCCGTGGGGCGGAGCCTCAGAAATTCTGGGACTAGTGGACTTGGGTGGAAGGTTGGGAAGGTGACCCTGAAAGACAAGGGTGGGTAGTTATGGCCAGAGCACCCACGTTGGAGTGGAGTGATGATTCTGCAAGGGTCTGAGTGACGTGTCTCGAATGCCCAAGGGAGGATTTTAGGGGGGAGGAATGACTGCTCCAGGTGACTTTGGAACTTTCCCCACTCAGGACTGGAGAGTAACAACAAACATTTCCTAAGCTCCTACTTAGGTTCGGTAGATAGAGGTGAATAAACGAGATACGGACTGTATTCTCTTGATGCTCATAGCCTAGAGGAGAGAGACAATAAAGGATATTTATTGTGTTACATGCTATAAGGGAACTAGTGAGCTGATAGAGTGGGGCTAAGGGGAGCTAAATTTAGACGAGAAAAGTCAGCTGTGTGCCGGCTTATATTTACACTGGGGTCAGACACAAGCAGCAGCCGGATGATGATGGATATTATGGTGACTGGTTTGGGGATCTTAAGTGGGAAAATGAAGATCTCATTTCCATTTTCAAAAGGTCATTCAGGCTGCTTTGGGGAGGTAGCAGAGAAACAGGGGTCTGCTCAGGAGGCTTTTTCAGTTGTCAAGCCAAGAAATAAATAGTTGGCTTCTAACTGGGGTAGAGGAGGGATTGGCTGGATCCCTGATGTGCTTGGGACAGCAGTGGAAGTCTTGATAGGGATGCTACAGGGTCCCGGTGGGTGGAGAGCAGGATCTGGAAATTGAGGGGCCCAGTATGCTACAAAGGAGATGGGTGTTTTAGTAAGTGGGTGTGTGTTGGGGAGGCCCTGAGGGAGGGTCCACAGGCTCCTGGTTTTTTCTCCACCCCTTCCCCCAGGTCCTGGTACCCGATGATGGCCGCCCCGCCACACCCCCGAGTGACCTCATCGAGATCCAGGTGGTGAAGGTGACAGACACCACGCTGGTGCCAGAGCCCCCGGAGCCAGGTTCCCTCCACTGTGCCTTGTGCCCAGCTGCCTTCCGGCTGGTCTCTGAGCTGCTGTTCCACGAACATGGCCACCTGGCGGGGGCGGAGGGCGGCGGGCAGGGTGGGGACCCCAGTCGGTGTCATGTGTGTGGTCACAGCTGTCCGGGCCCCGCCAGCCTCCGCGCCCACTACAGCCTGCACACGGGGGAGCGGCCCTACCGCTGCCCGCTCTGCCCCCGGGCCTTCAAGGCCCTGGCGCCTCTGCTGCGGCACCAACACCGACACGGGGTGGAGCCAGGGACCTCTCAGAGGCCTCCGGAGGCGGCCGCGGCTCGAGAACAGAGGCCCGGGGTGCCCCAGGAGAGGTCGGAGGTGGTGATGGCGGCGGCGGCGGCGGGCGCGGCGGTGGGGAAGCCTTTCGCCTGCAGGTTCTGCGCCAAGCCGTTCCGCCGCTCCTCTGACATGCGCGACCACGAGCGGGTGCACACGGGCGAGCGGCCCTACCACTGCGGCATCTGCGGCAAGGGCTTCACGCAGTCCTCGGTGCTGAGCGGCCACGCGCGCATCCACACCGGGGAGCGCCCCTTCCGCTGCGCCCTGTGCGATCGCACTTTCAACAACTCCTCTAACTTCCGCAAGCACCAGCGCACCCACTTCCACGGGCCGGGGCCGGGGGCGGGGGACTCTGGCAGCCAGCTGGCCGCAGGGGCCGAGGGGCCAGGGAGTGGGTGTCGGCCAGGAAACAGTCTGGAAGAAGGCCAAGGAGAAGTGGCCAGGGTGAAGGTGGAGGTCGACCAGTAGGCTGGGAGAGCAGGGCGGTGGGGGCATTAACTCGGGGAGTAGGAGGCAGATGAGATCGCAGGGGAGGGGGTGGGAGGGACAAGGAGGCAGGAGAGGGGAGGTTGGGGGAGAGGTGACAAGAGCTAACAGAGAAGGCCGTGAGCAGCTAGTGTGGGAGAACACAGAGACCCAGGTTGGGGACCCCCACAAACCCATATACAGTACCTCCATGAGACTCAGAAAGGCACAGACACCACCCCGTGGATGCCCAGCTAAATGTGAGGACCATGAGCTGGATTTCACTGTCCAACCAGCCTGTTCGTTGGGTTGTCCTCGTGCAAGACACAGCCTGTCCCCACAGAGCCCGGGCCTACGGAGAGGGAGCCAGGGTTAGACAGAAGGGGCAGAACCAGGGTCTGCCCCGCTGGCTGGGCTAGCCCGTCTACAGAACCCTGGACTCCCCTGGGGCCTCGGGTGGGCCAGGATGGAATCTTTTGCCTACCTCACTGGATTGCACTGAACCGGGGATGCCTACCCACCCTCAGGCAGAAGACGCCCACCGGGTCCTCCATAAAGAGACTCTGGGATCCCATCACCTCGAAGCCAGAGGGTCCCCAAGTCCTAGCCGAGCACACTCAAGCCTCAAGGATATAAGCCTGACCGTAAAGATCTTGACTCCAAGAGCTGCTCCCGGCTCCCATGGTGGTCCCTCCTTAACCCACCGACTCCGAAGCCACAAAAAAATTCCGGACATCAAACAGCCACCTAATATCCCCCTCATAAGGCTTTAAGTTCAGAGCCCATGGCCCCCAGAGCTACAAAGTAGCCTCAGGTTTCTTTGAGTTCCTCCACTCCCGATTTGAAGCAAAGAGCTTCATGCCTGACCCAAGGCTACCCCAAGGAAGGGCTGGGCGATGGCAGCATGGTGGGCTAGCCTGTGGGCGGCAGGCGCAGGATGAACTGAGTCCCTGGTGGGCACAAGAGGAGGTCCCAGGAGCTGGAGGTGGGGCGCCTCCAGTTCTACTCTTATTAAAGGACTTTCTGAAGGGTTTCTCTATGTCAGTCTTCTGTTTGGGGGGTGGGGGTAGAGGGTCCACACTGTGGTCTTGCTACGAGCAGTGAATTGCAGCCTCTCTCCAAAACTGGCTCCTCTTTTTCGGAGCTCTACTCAGAGATGTTACGTGTTTCAGGTGTCAGGGAAGTCTGGCAAAATGAAGGGGCTCTGTGGTCAGTATGCCTATCAAGGAGGGAGAGCCCCAGATTTGCACATTTCCCATTCCCCCAGCACCTCCCACGAGATACCCTTAGACTGGTCACAACACCAGAAGTCATTCAGTTTCCTCCAAAGTAACACCTGCATTTCCTATCACTGGCATCGCCACCCAAGCTAGAGACCTGGGCGGATCCTGAAGCCTCCCTCCCTCGCGCACTCATCCCAGCCCTACCCTCACCACTTTCCCGCCCAGCCAGTTCAGTATCTTTGGAGCCTGAAGACTTTTCATCATCACTACTTTGTAAGCCAAGCCAACAGTGCCCCCACCCCACCCCCATCCCTACAACAGCCTCATGGACCCGCGGCTCCTTACGGCTTTGAGAAAGGACTGCAGGCATAGAAGCCTATAGGAGCCGGGCGGCTGTGCAGTAAGTGAGGGAGGTGGCTGGATGCAAGGGAAAAGCCCAGCACCGGTGAGGTGACGCATGGCAATGGGCACTTCCTCTCGGTGCTGAGCCTCAAGGTGGGGCAGGAGTTGGGAGACTGGAGAGCGTGTGCTCCGTCCGAAGACGGCAATGGTTACCCAGCTCTGGGGGAGCGCAGGCTGGCTTGCCAGATCTCGCAAAATTTTCAGAAGCTGCATTAGTTCATTATGTAGAATCTTTTGATTTTACAAAATTTTCAAATGTCAGCAATTAAGTCGAACTTTATTTTTTTTAATGCATGGGCTAAACAAAGGGTGTCAGTGGCTTGTGTCCAGCAGCTGCCAGCCTCCAGCCTCCGTCATCCAAGCTTCGCTATTTGGAACCCAAAGCCCTTCAGGATCCAGCCACCTGTGCCCCCACCTCTCCGACCATACTCATCTTTGAGATTCTCTAGAACAGCCGGGGCTAGACGCTCTAACCCTCCACCTAAAATGCTTTGCCCATGTTACCTGGCAGGCTTCAGTGCCTTTTGTTATTGTCCGGGCATCTTTCTCTCCTCCAGGAAGCGTGGCCAGCCCCGGGGTCTGAGAAGGTGACTCCTCCATGCTCTCAGCCCCCAGTGACCATTCCACGTGTCCCTGGGGACGCTGGCGCCAGGCATGTCTCATGCTGGGTCTTCAGCACTAGCACATGTCGGTCACACAAGGCTGCTGCCCTTGTGGGGGCCCAACGGGACCGCCCAGGCAGTGCTCCTGAGCCAGCTCCGTCTTTGAGTTTCAGCACAGACGCGCCTGGGCCCGCAGTCCCAGTTCTCCCTCGGATTCGCCAGGTGTCCTGGGAACCACTTTCTTCTCCAGGACCTCAGCCCCCTCTTCTGAAGGGGGGGGGGACAACTAAACGCACGATTTAGGGCACAGGCTCGCTGCTCCAACAACAGCAGTGGAGGCTGTGGAAGGGCTTTTGAAGCTCCTCCAAATTATCCTGGAGGGACAGGCGCGATGGGGGTTCTCGCCCACCATACTCCAGGGCAAGGAGCACGTCTGGTTCGCGTTTCCCCAGTGTCCCGTGAAGGACCCAGCAGACAGCGGGCTTCGGGAAACACTGGCCAAGCTAACAACTGCCGAAAACACCTTGAAGGAGGAGTCCGGTACGCTGTCAAGTTTCCGAGAACAAAACTTACCTGTCTTGTTCGTCTTCCTCTGCTCAAGGTGCAGACTACAGCTCAGACACGGTAACCCCAGCAATTACCAGCAGAACAAGGCGAAGCAGAAAGCGCGCCCACAAGGCGGAGGGTGCTGGGGAATCAAAATCCCTGGGAAACAAAAGTTCTCAACTTTGTCAGCGTGTAATCCCCTCTCCCTGGGATGCAAGAAAGGACTCCAGCGGCCCTGTTGGTAAGATTTAAGAAAGGACTCCAGCGGCCCTGTTGGTAAGATTTATTATTCTCCGCTCTGTACAAGCCGCGTCTGCCACCCCGCCCCCACCCCCACAATCCAAAAGAGCACCCAGTCCCCTTGTGCCCTCCCGACTCCGCTCACACTCCACCTTCCAGCCAGATCCCAAAGGAATGGGGGAGGGGCAGTTCAGACCCCCGTCCTCCACCAAAGCTTACTGGGGGACAGAATGCCCCGGGGCGGGGGGAGGGGCGCCGATGAAGGTTACAAAACGGGGTTGGACGGAGGATCAAGTTCAGTGGCCGGCAGGGCGAGAAGAGGGCCAGACAGGTCCAGGACGGGACGGATCCAGTCTTGAGTCTGCACGGCCCGGGCCTTAGGGGAGGCTAGTCTGTCTGAAGTCCTGAAGGATGGTTGGGGCAACAGCAAGGAGGGGTAAGAATCTGATCAGCGGCTGGGGAGGGGTGAGTGCGGAAGGGGACATCTGATTGGAGTGGCGAACGGAACCCCCCTCCCAGTCAGGCATCCTTTCCCGCCAAGGTGCCCGCCCCTGCCCCGGGAGCCCCGAGGCCCTCGGCTTTGTGGGCCAGGCGGTGTTTCTTGAGGCCGTAGGTGTTGGCGAAGCCCTCGCCGCAGGAGGAGCAGCGGAAGGGCCGGCCGCCCTGGTGGGCCGCCAGGTGCTTACGGAAGTAGCCGGGGTCCTTGAAGGCCTTGAGGCAGGCCGGGCAGCGGAGCTCGGGCCGCGGAGGCTCGTGGGCGCGCTGGTGGCGCAGCACGGAGCTCAGGTAGAAGAAGCCCTTCCCGCAGTGCTCGCAGCGGTAGGCGCGCTCCCCCAGGTGCAGCCGCTGGTGCTCCAGCAGGTTGGAGCGGTAGCGGAAGGTCTTGCCGCAGGCGCCGCAGCGCTGGGGCCGGGCAACGGCGTGCAGCCGCCGATGCTCGGCCAGGCTGGAGGACTGCGCGAAGCGCTTGGCGCACACGCCGCACTTGAAGGCGCGCTCGCCAGTGTGCACCACGCGATGCTGCCGCAAGTACCAGGAGCGCAGGAAGCCTCGGCCACACACTCCGCACCGGTAGGGCCGCTGCTCCGTGTGGCAGCGCTGGTGGCGCATCAGCAGGGCCGCCTCCCAGAAGCGCTTGCCGCACACCGGGCAGCGGAAGCCCCGCTTCTGCCGATGGCTGCGGCGGTGCAGGAGCAGGTCGTAGGCCCCGGCGAAGCTCTGGCCGCACAGGCCACAGCCTAGGGTCCGGCGCACCAGGTGCACGTACTTGTGAGTCACCAGGCCCAGGAAATGCTTGAAGCTCTGGCCACACGTGGCACAGCTGAAGCGCTCAGGGCCTGCACTGGCCCCCCCACCGCCCCCCACCACCCCCGTCCCGCTGGCGTCGTCGCCCCCCGACACCCCCGCCAGTGCGGCCACAGCTGCCCCCACCTCTCCCGCCAGGCCGCTGTCCAGCACACTGGCCGCGTCGGCACTGCCCGAGCCATCCTGGGGCTGGGGGCCGCCGGGAGTGGGCGGGAGCAGGCGCTCAGGGGCCGCCTGGTGGACCAGCTTGTGCCACATGAGATTCTCAATGAAGCCGAAGGTCTTGCCGCACGCATCACAGCCGTAGGGCTTCTCCGCCATGTGAGCCTCCTTGTGGCTCATCACGTGGAAGAGGTCGGGGAAGTGCTCTCCGCAGTCCGAGCAGGCGTAGCTCAGTGCGTCGGCGGCCCCCGCGGAGGTGGCGGAGGCGCCTGGCCCACAGGCCCCTGGTGCGCCCTGGGTGCCCGGGAGGCCGGCAGCCCCGGCCAGGGCGCAGGGCAGCTGCAGCCGGTGCACCTGGCGGTGGCGGGTGAGGCTCTGCGGGTAGCCAAAGACTTTGCCGCAGAGCTCACACTTGTAGGGCCGCTCGCGGGTGTGCACCACGTGGTGCTTGCTCAGGTGGAAGGACTCGCGGAAGCGCTTCCCGCACACGGGGCACTGGTGGGGCTTCTCGCCCGTGTGGATGCGCTCGTGACGCTTCAGAGTCTCGCGCCGCCCGAAGCCCCGGCCGCAGATGCCGCAGCAGAAGGTCTTTCCGGGGACGCTGGCGCTGGAGCCCCCGGCTCCGCTGGTCCCGGCCCCGCCGAGCAGCAGCGGGTGGGCCCCCAGCAGCGGGACGGGCACGGCGCCGTAGACCACCGCCGCCGCGGCCGCCGCGGCCTTCTCGCTGTCCGTGGCCGGAGGGTCGGGGGGCAGGAGGTAGGGGCCCGCAGGGAAGGCCGGCGGGGGCTGCGGGCCCGAGGCCGCGGAGTCCTTGGGCGCGTCGGGGGCGGCGGGCGGGGCGTGGGCGGCCTTGTGCCGGAGCAGGCTCTGGGGCGCAGAGTAGGACTTGCCGCACAGGTCGCAGGGGTACACAGGCCGAGGCCCCGCCGCGCCGGCGCCCGCGTGCGCCGCCTGGTGCTTGAGCAGGTAGGCGGCGTCGCGGAAGGCCTTCCCGCAGACACCGCACGGCAGGCGCAGGAGGTCCGCCGAGTGCGTCTTCACGTGCCGCTTGAGGCTCTCCCTGCGGTTGAAGCTCTTGCTGCACACAGAGCAGGAGAAGGGCTTCTCGCCGGTGTGGATGATCTGGTGCTGGTGGAGGTGGCTGGGCTTCTTGAAGACCTTCCAGCAGAGCGGGCAGGCAAACGGGCCCTCACTGCCCCCCGCCGCGGGAGGGGGCACGCCCACCCCGGCGGGGGCGCCGGTCCCTTCTGCAACGGTGGCGGCCACGGTGGCAGCTCCGGCGGCGGCGGCGGCGGCGGCGGGCGGGGCCGGCGGGCCTGAGGACACCGGGGTGGGGGCGGCGGCGGGGGGCGCGCCGGCCGCGGCCACCGGCAGGCCCAGCGGCGGGAGCGGCGCCCCCGGCTGCGGCGGGCCCCCGGCGGCGGGTGGCACATCCTTGTGGCAGCGGCGGTGGCGGATGAGGCTGGAGACGTGGTTGTAGGTGCGGCCGCAGACGCCGCACTCGTACGGCCGCTCCCCCGAGTGCACCAGCATGTGCTGGACCAGGTGCGAGGACTGCTTGAAGGACTTCTGGCACACGCCGCAGGGGAAGCGCCGCTCCATCAGGTACTTGAGCCTGCGGAAGTAGCCCTTGTCGTCCTTGCCCGGGTCGCAGGCCGCCCCCGCAGCAGGTCCCGGCGGGGTCTGGGAGGGGGCGGGAAGCGGCCCGGGCGTCCCGGTGGGGGACGCCAGCCCCGGCGTCACCCCTGGCCCGGAGGCGGGCCCTCCGCGTTTCAGGTTCCCAAAAAGGTGCTGGTGTCCAGAGAGGTCGACGATGCCCCACTGCGGGGCAGGGAAGGCAGCATCAAATAGCGGGGGCGGAGGGGGCCCGAAGGCGGGCGGCAGGGGCGGGTCGGGCTTCTTGGCCTGGGAGGAAGAGGAGGAAGAGGACGACGACGAGGAGGACGACGACGAGGAGGACGACGAGGACGGCGCCTCCGCCTTGGGTTTGAAGGTGGACTGGGGCGGGTAGTCGTACTGGGGCGGAGGGGGCTGGGGCGGGGGCTGGGGCGGCGGCCCCGGGGCGCAGGGCAGCGCCGCCACCGCCTTGGCGTGCTCCCCATAGAGTTCCATGGGCTCAAAGCGCTGGTGGTTGAGGAACTCCAGAAAGTCGAAGGGGTAGCTCTGGAAGTGAACCCCGTCCTCGCCCCCTATGCCGCTGCCCCCACCTCCCCCCGCGGCACTGCCTGCTGCGTTGGCCTCCATCTCCGGGGGTTGGGCGACGGGAGACCCTGCGGAGAAGAGGACGGGGCTGAGCCAACAGGACCGGGCACCGGCACTGGAGCTGCGCGCACTGGAGGACGCGCGAAGTGTGGGCCACACTCCATCTTCCAGCCCTGCTCCTCTCCAGCCCCGTCCCTACACCCCACAGGGCGGACTTCTCTGCCACCACCAAGGTCACCTCCTTTCTGTGTCCTCTTTGCCCCTCCTCTCCCATCCCTTCCATTCCCCCCTTGTTTCGGAGGTCTTCACACATCCTCTCCACCCCCCACCCCATCCCTAGTGCTGCCTGCGGACCCTCAGCCCCTCACCCCAGATCTCATTCTCCCAGCATCCCTGGCCTCTGGTCACATTCCCCGGGGAACTCACGGGCATCAGCACCGTGCCCTGCCCTCCTCTCCGACACACACACACACACACACACACACACACACACACGAGCCCTGTTCTCAATCCCCTCAGGTTCTGCCTCTGTAAAATGACAATGGAAAAGGGCGGGCTCTGGAGCCAGAATGCCGGATAGACTCTGACCCCACCGCACTGGAGCTGGGTGACCGCAGGCAAGTGCCCAAACCTCTCTGTGCCTGGCTTTCCTCGTCCGCAAATAAGAGCTGACGAAGCACATGCCTCCTTCCCAAGACTGATGTGAGCATCCCACGAGCACATCCAGGCCCGGCCTTTGGGTGGGTGCTTCGGGCACCACAGGCCCTGGGGAAGTGGGAGGCATTCTTCGGAGGCCCCTCTCGCCACCGCTAGTAGCGAGGCCAAGTCACGACAACGGGAGATAAGCCAGTGTTGGGGGGCTGTTCTTTTACTACAAGGTGGGAAATAGAATGTGTGTGCCTGGAAGAAACAAGTCACACAGGAGGACCGGTGCTGAGAGGGAAGGCGGCCCGACACGGCGGAAAATACGTGCGCCCTGCACCTGAGCACACCTGGGTTCAAGTCGCACTCCTTCCCCATCCACACTCCGTCCATTTCTAAAAGGGGGCGGCAACCCCTAAGGCTGCCAGGGACTCAAGGGAGCTCACCTAGGATGTAAGGAAATACTTAGCTTTCAGTCCCCAGAACTCTGTACCTCACATACCCAGGAGGAGCCGGCCAACAGCCGCCCAGGGAGCGCAGTTGCGCTCACCCCGGGGGGGGGGAGGGGGGGGTTGTCCCTGCCTCCCCAGCCATGGCGGTCATTGTCTGGGCCCCTCCCCTACCGTACTTTTCATCCCAGATGCCAGCTGTCCATGTCTGCACCGCCTACTCGCACCGGAACCCCAGTTCCTACAATTAATTTGCGAACCCAGGGAAGGTTCACCCCGGGGGGGGGGATGGGGGGAGCACCCAGGGGCTGGGGAAACGCCGCCACCAAGGCGGTGCAGAGCCAGTGCAGAGAAGGGCCCCAGAGCGGCATGCTTCTTGGCCATAAGCCCTGGCCCCTGGGGCCTGGCTCTGTGCCCAGCCCACGGAAGGGGTCAGTGGCAACTACCAAGGCCAGGGCCCGTCAGCGCCCATCCAGCCAGCTGGCTCTCTCCCCTCCCCAGGTGAAAGGTGAGTGTCTCCACTCCCCTCGCCAAGAGCCCGATATTTTTAGTACCTAGCTCTGGGTGTCCTTGGATGAGACTCAACAAGTCATGCCCTTCACGCCCACTCTAGTCCAGCTGATCTCCAGAAGGAACAAAGGCATGGCTGCAGTGGTAGGGGAAGCCCGTGGGTGACACCTCAATCAGGAGAGCCAGGCCGGGCGGGCACCGAGAAGCGGGCGGTGGAATGGACAGCGTGGGGAGGCAAGCGTCTTAGGGAAGAAGCCTCCGGCTGGGCTCACCTCCCCCAGAGCACATACTAATAAGAGCCACCGTTGCCTGGGCATTTCCTACAGGCCTACAGGCCCGATGTGTTCCAAGCCCGTTCCGCATGCTCACTCAATTGCACAAATCTATGAGACTACGACATAGGAACTACTGTTAGCCCATCTGACGAAACAAGAGCACAGACAAGTCAAGTGACTGGCCCAAGGTCACAGAGCAGGCCTGCGTCTGGGCCCAGCCCCTCCCCCCACAGGGCTGTTTTACCAGGTTGCTAAGGTGGACAAAGGTGGGATGGAACTCTGGGGGCAGGAGCCTAATTTGGGGGTGTTCTCTAGGTTTTGGGGGAGTTATGCCAGGGGCTGGGAGGGAGGGGGAGGAGGTCAGTGATGTGGTGAAACTGCTCCCCAGATCTCAAGGCTCCGTCCTGTGCGTGCCTGCTTCCGGCCTCTGCTCAGAGGTCACGCGCACCCTGCCCTCCCTCACCCCGCGTCTTGTTGCACTTTCCACCACTGTCACTGCCATGACCTGCCGCGTGGACTTCCTTCTCCTTGTGTTTACCGAAGAGGATGGGGATTTGGCCCGTCTTGTTTGCCGCTGCCGCCCCCCCCAGCACCAAGCACAGCACCCAGCCGGCATCCTTGCGTGGTAAGTATTTGCCGGTACGTGGGAACTAAACGCACCCTCTTAAATCACCAGTGGGTCCACGGAGAAATGTGAAGGAACCCCGGATGAATAAAAACGAAAACATAACCTACCGAAACTTTGTGATGATGCAGCTAAAGCAGGGCTCAGAGGTAAAGTGCTAGCCTATATTGATAAATATTTGTTGAATAAGCAAAGGGATGAGACTGAGCTGCCCTGAACTCCCTGAGGGAGGGAGGGAGGGGGACAGCTGGCAGAGATGGTCTTGACACGGGGGGAGGGCGTTCCCAGAACAGGGAACTCAAAGGGCAGTGATGTTCTAAGGAGCGACAGACCCGAGGGCGAGGGGGAAGATGCCAAAGGGCGGCCGCTGTGAGGGTCACCGGGTAGCACTGGGGCAAACTGCGCAGGCTCACCGTATTTCCACTGGGCTACGGCAGGAATTTCCTCTCCAAGCCCCCAGTTAGTGTCTTTCTAAGGAGCGACGTATCACAGGAGGACTTCGTGTGGAGGGCGGCATGATGGGGGGCCCTCCCCGGGGGCTTCACGGCCACCGCAGTCCTCATCGGAACAGCAATGTTTACGGTTCAACCGGTCTGAGCTGTAGCATCACCCTGAGGCCTCCCGGTGCTACTGGGCCCGCTTCCTAAGTGGGGAAATGCGGGGGGGGGGGGGGGGGGGGGGGGGGG
>CM052803.1:1740202-1775117 GCA_028533885.1 Nasua narica
TGTTGACTCAGTGAGTCTTCCTGACAACTCAAGAGGATGTCCCCGCCCTGAACTCTGTTTCACAGAGGAAGACACTGAGGACTACAGAGGTCCGCTAATCCTCCGAGGTCACCCCTGTAACAAGCTATAGCGGAGCCAGGAACTGAAGGAGTGGGGCTCGAGTGCCTTACCCACGATCGCATGCCGTTCTTCACTATGCGCTCTCCAGAACAAAGACCCCCCACTCCGTCTTATACTAGAAATAGACTTCACCCCGCTTCCGTGCCCCCGGGCCCCAGAACTAGCCACCAGCATTTCCTGAACACCAGTAGGCACTATCACTAGGTGCCTTATGGAGCTTGTCTCAGACTTCGTAACAGGTTCATAAGATAAGCACTGCTATTATTCTCATTTAATAGACCGGAGGACTAAGGCCAAACCAGTCCCTCATCTGCTCAGACCCTGCAGTGACACCCATCTCACTTAAAGTCAAAGTCTTTCTGATGACCCGCACAGCCTCCACGGCCACCCTGCTGCTCCTCGAATGTGCCAACACTCCTGCCCCAGGGCCCTTGCACTGGCTGTTGCTTCTGCCTGGAATGCTCGATTGTTATCTATATATGTTTCTCTCCCCCCCCCCCCACCTCCTCCACAACTCTGTTCAAATGCTGTCTCCTCGGTGAGCCTCTCCACGGCCACTGTAACCTGTCCTTCAGACCAACATTTCTGCTCTTCGCAGCCTGCTGCATTTCTGTCTTTCCCTGTCAGCGCCACCTAATAAACCACATATTCTGCTTGTCCTGTTGCCGGCCTCCCCCTGGAGAAGGTGGGTTTCCAGGACCTAGAACAGTGCCTGTCTCTGAAAACGTATGTGAAATGACTGAATGAATGGGGCTAGGAAAAGAGGACGCGATCTGCTCAGATATGTGAATTCTGGAGGAATGCAGGACTCAACCCTCCCAACCACTTCACTCGTAGGGGAGAGCTGGTAAAAGCAGCCCCCACTTGGCTGCAGTTGTCCAGGAGGAATGGGGTTCACACACAGCTGTAACTTTTTGGTGTGTGGCATTTTGAAGCAACAGGATGACAATGGGAATCTTTTGAAGGAGGCCTTCTGGCCTTCTTCCCTGTAACTATACCCTAATCTTGCTGCATTTGCTTCACACAGCTATTTTGTTTTTTAACTGTCCCATGAACTAGCACAGGCGCCCCACGAGGGCAGGAGTTTTTGTCTGTTTTGTTCCCTGCTGCATCCCCAGCCATTCTGTTGCGCCAGAGTGTGACGCATCCTCATTAAACACTTGTCGAACAAATGAATGAATGAACAAATGAAGAACACTTTGGGCTTGGTAGAGCTAACAAAGGCCATATAATTGATCACAACACCCTTACCCCCAAGGCCCTGTGAGATTAAACCCTCTCTTCCCTCGTTTTTCTCTTCAATTTCTCTGCTCCAACCTCACCGGCCTCCCCTGGTGCTCTTCCACTCAACCATGACCCCGGCCACCTCAGGGCCTTTGCACTTGTTATTCCCGCTACCTGACACAGTCCACCTAGATCTTTACATGGCTAAATTACCTCTGCTAATTCAGGTTTCACCTCTGAAGCTGCCCATCAGGCTCTGGGAGAACCCAGAAGACAGCATTTCTCCAATTCACTCGTTTTTGAACCCTCTCTTCAACTAAACTGTAAAACCCACAAAATGAAAGACTGTAACTCTCTCCTTCACCTGTGTATGCCCTGTACCTACAACTGGAAATGCATGAATGAATGAATCAATCAATGCCTAGAGAGAAGAGGCCAGGCCATATAGTGAGGCTGGGGGTCTAGTCTAGGGTCCAGGAGGATGAAACGGAGCTGCGGGAGAAGTGGCAGGTGGAGAGTCTTTATGGCCAGGGAAAGAGGGGCAGCCTGAGGGCAAGCCTCACTGTGGGGCACTGTTCTGTGGGATCTAGGACTGAAGACGCGGCTGCACCAGTGGGGGAGGGGAGGGAGGCGGGGCACAAGTATTTCATCCGAGCCCGCGGCCCAACAGGCAGAAATTTCTACCTGAAGGGGCTAGAGGATGTGCGTGTGAGAGCACAACTCTAGAGGGAGCTGTTTTACGGGGGGCGGGGGTCGAGGGGCGGTGGAAAGGGGTATTCTCAAGAAACACGGCGGGTGGCGGGTGGGGGGGGGTGGAGGGATGCAGAAGGACAAAAAGGCATTCTGGGCTGCAGACCAGGATAGAAAGTATTTTTGCACGAGGAGGGGGCGGGCGGGGGGTGCCGGAGCTGTGGGCGCTGTGGTGTGTGCACAGAGATAAGGGGCAGTCCCGCAGCACTAATGCAACACTCTCTGGAGGCAGCCTGTGGGGAGTGCTAACGGAGGGTGGAAGGGCAATGCTGGGGGCATTCGGGGGGCTGTCCTGGAGGAGGCAATGACGGGGGATTATGCACAAGCGAGCCTCTGAGAAAGCATTAGTGGGGGGCGCTGGCAGCAGCTTCGGGGATCGCCGCAAACGAGGGCGCTGTGGCAGCCGTCCTGCGTGGGGCCGTTAATGGGGCAGATGTCTGGAGCGGTCTCACGGGCGAGCAGTGATTGGGGACCCCTGGCGAGGGCCCGGCGGGAGAGGCATGGACGGGGACGTTCTGGGAACCAGAGCGGGACAGGGCGGGACCCCCCGCCCCCGTTGCCCCCGGGCCCTCGGGCCACGCGCCCCGTCACTCACCGGCGCAGGGGTCTCCGCCGGGAGGAGGCCGAGGAGGCGGAGGAGGTGCCGCAGCTCCGGGGAGACCCGAGGGCCCGACCGGAAGTGCCGCCCCCTCCCCCTCCCCGGCAGCCCCGCGCCGCCCGCCTGCCCGCCCGCCCGGAAGCGGAAGTCGCGCCCGTCTCCGAGGCGCCGGCGTGGAGGAGCGGAAAGAGGGGGCGGTGGCGGCGACCGGGAAGGGGAACTGCGCCTGCGCACTGGCTCGGGGACGCGGACGGGGAAAGCCTAAGCCGCTTCCGGTAGCCGAGCTGAGCGACAGGCGCCTGCGCCCTGAGCGCCCGCCTCCTAGGGCACCGCCCACACGCTCCGGACATCCGGTGAAAACACGCCCCTCGCGTAAATCTTGCACTTAAGCCCAGCCCCGCCACGCCCACTCTCTGGCTTAATTGCCTAAGCCCCGCCCATTGTCTCGAAAACCCATCGTCCTCGCCCCAGCGCCCACGGTGTTTCTCCTGCTCTTCCCGACCTCCGAGTGCCCTAGGACTCCACCTCTACCTCCTCAGCCCAGCTCTTTTTTCTAAACCGGGCCTTTCAGAGGTCTTTAGGCTGCACCAAGCCCCCTGCGTCAGCCCCGCCCCTTCCTACTAAGCCCCTCAGTTTCTGGGGTTTCCCTTCCTTACTCCCTTCCTTTACTTCCCTTCCTTACTCCCTTACTCCCTACTCCCCTTTTGCTCCCCTAGGCCTGAATAAGTCATGCCTATCTCTCAGCTCCCGCCTCTCCTAACACCTTGCTCTCCTGCTGTTCCCCCTTGAAACTTCTCCTCTCCTAAAAAACCCTATTCATTCCTTCTAAATCGCTCCCACCTTCTGCCGGCCAACCCCTAATCCAGTTCAAGCCCCACCCAAGTTCTCCGCACCTTCCCCTAAGCCCCGCCCACAAACCTCACATACAGCCTCTCCTCGGTCCCAACCCCGCCCCCTGCTTCCTTAGCCCCGCCCCTCCTGCCCCCGCCTGTTACCTACCTAAGCCTCACCAAAGTTGTCGGTTCTGCTCACAACCCTCAACTCCGTATTTCCTCAGTGTCAGGACAAAGAGATGGGGCAAGGTAGTGGGTGCAGAATTTCCAAGAATCTGGCTGGAACGGGGGATGAGGACCTAAAGTCACGTTTGCACAGAGGGACAATGTTTTACTCAGAGCGGATATTTACAGGGAGTCCTTTGAGGTCGGCTGGAGATGAGAGAAGGGGCAATGACTTCCTCCACGCCCGCCTCCAGCGCCAAAGGTTATAACAAGGCACATGACATAGGGCTCTCCCAAATTCCAAGCACTCCCATCAGGGTGGCATAGGGAAGGGAAGACATTTGAAGGAAGGGCCAGCCCTGGTACCGACACTGATTACACACAGAAGCCAGAAGGCAGAGATTTATTTCCAAGGCCCCTGCCCCCAGGGGCCTGTCAGTCCGGGGGAGGGCGGCAGAAGGCAGCAGGACCCAGGAGTTTAGGTCCTCACCCTCGACCCCCTCCCACAACGGGAAGACCACCAGGTATGAGGGTGTCCCAGCTTTCCTGCCCAGGCTCAGCACCAGCTGAACCCCCAGCTCTACACCTGACCCGGGCAGCGGTGGCCCAGGGTGTGGGTCAAACCAGCTCTTTCCCCTCCGGCTCCTCCACCTCCTCCTCCTCGGCCCCTGCCGTAGCTGGAATGCCCTCGTCGTCCCACGGCGGTTCAGGCCCTGGGTCCGGGGAACACAGGGGCACCCCCATGGCCTCGGGGTGCTTGCGTTTGGCATGGCGCCGGAGCGTGTTGGCCTCCGTGAAGCGCAGCCGGCAGATGGGGCACTGGTAAGGGCGCTCCCCGGAGTGGACACGGTGGTGGTGGGCCAGCTCGCCTGCCTCGCGGAAGCGGCGAGGGCAGAGTGGGCAGCGGAAGGGCCGGAGGCCGGCATGGATGTTGCAGTGCCGCCGCAGGTGGCTGGACCGCTTGAAGGTCTTGCCGCAATCCTTGCACTCATGCGGCTTCAGCTCTGAGTGCGAGATGCTGTGGCGTTCCAGGTCGGAGAGGTAGGGGAAGGCCCGCAGGCACACCGGGCAGAAGTGCGGGGCCTTCTTAGGGCCAGAGCCCCCAGGCAAACCTGCCGCTGACCCCTCAGAGACCGTATACGGCACACCCTGATCATCGATCAACAGGAGGTCGCTGCCACCGCCGCCCACAGGGGCTGTCACTCCCTGTGCCAGCGGGGGCTCCTGCCCTGACTTGGGGGGGCGGCCCCGTTTGCGAGGGAGGGTGGCCTTGAGCGTCCGATTCGAGGAGGTGGCCCCCCCGGGACGCCGGCCTCGGCGTCCCCGGGGAACAGGAGGAGGTAAAGCCAGAGGTTTCTCTTCCTCCCCCGGCAAAGGCGAAGGCAACGGGTCTGGGCTGGGGGTGTCCATTGAGCAGTGGGGGGCTTGGGTCTGGGCACTGGAGCCGGGCTAAGAGGAGAGAGGGGGCAGCCGTCAGTGCAGGGAGGGTTTGGAGCATCCCTTGTCCCCCAACACCTCGCCCATCCCTTGGTCTGTGTCTCTTCACCTGGGCATGGCGGACATTCACCCAGATAGTTAGACCCACACCAGTGGGTAAAATGGCAAGGCAATTCTGTACCATTCGGTACAGAGGCCAAACAGGTGTCCCCTGAGCCTCCCTAACCCTTCTCCTATTAGTTCAGGGTCAACTTGAGCCAAAAGAGAGAAAAATCTTCATGGGAGAATAGGATAGAGTCCAACTAAGGGTAGGGGCCAGTATTTCCATCCTCGAAACAAAGAGCCCATGAAACGTGAGCCACGGAGGCCCAGAGATGTTTTGTGCCGCTTCTGATCGGCAGGGTGGGAGGAGTGGGAGTTCAAAACTAGAAGAAGAAAGGGACTGGTCCCACGTGATGTTTGTTTGGTTCCCAGGCGTGGATGAAGCAACGTGCCAGAACCGTTAAGAGTCTGGGCGCCCACGTCTGAGTTCTGAGTTCAGTTCCGGGGTCTGCCGCCCACTCTCTGTGTGGTCTGGGGCAAAGTGCTCATTTCTCTGAGCCTCAGTTAAGCCTTTTGCAAAATAGGACGAATAGTTGCACCTATTCACACAGACATGTCATGAGGATAACACATAGAGTGCTCAGCGCACACCAGTGCCTAGGAGCTAGCAGCCCATGTTATCCTGGTGAGTGGCGAAGCTTCCGACCCTCTGAATAGTGGTACATCACCCCCACTTTGCAACTGGGGAAACGGAGGCACAGGAAAGCCAAGTCAGTTGCCCCAGCCCTCTCTGCCAGTAAGCAGCAGGACCAAGACTCGAACCAGATCTCAAGGACCCCAATGGTCCAGAGAGTAAGAAGACATGGACCCAAGGGACAAGAGAACATCATGGAGTCCCTTACACCTGGGTCAGACTCCAGCTCTGCCCCTCATGAACCAGTGATTTTGCTTCTCTGGGCCAGTTTCCACCCCGGTAAAATGGATATAGCAGTGTCTTCGGTTGGTAATAGTAAGCACTCAATAAACGACCATCATCACCACCCCCACTACCAGAACCACCACCTCCGTCTTCAGAGCCTGGGACCACGAGACCGAGTTAGGGTGTCGTGAGGGGGAAAGGGAGAAAAGCAGACGTGCCGCTAAGAGCTGGGGCTGCAGGTGCCAGTGCACCCCCTTGGCACGGGCACATAGACTGAAGGCCATAGAGAGGCCACCACTTCCACGATCACAAGGTTCGCTCCGCTGGGAAGGCCTGGACTAGAACCCGGGTCTCTGGAACAGTGCCCTCGCCCCTTGCCCCTCCGCCACCCCCGTGCAGGCGCGCGCCCGCCGGCCCGAGCGCGCGGGGCGGGCCCTGCGGGGGCGGCGGCCAATGAGCGGCGCGCGGGCCGCAGACGGCGAGGGCCGCCAGGAAGGGGGTCTGCGCGCGCGCGCCCGGGCAGACTCCGCGGGGCGCGAGGTCGGCGCGCGCGCTATGGCGGGCGCGGGCGCGGAAACAGGTGTGGGGGCGCGCTCCAGGAGCGCGCGGCCCCGGGCCTCCCCTCCCTCCGCTCCCCTCTCCCCGCCCGGACCCCCGCCTCTCGGGTACCTCATTTGCATGTCGCCTGGGCTCGCGAGTGTGCGCGCGCGGGGGCGACGGGGCCGGCGCGTGGGAAGGGGCGGGGGCCAGGGGGCCCTGCCCCTCGGCGGCGCGCGCGGGGACGGCCCCGCCCCCTCCCTCCCCCACCCTCTCTCCGTCGGGCCCGCGCCCGCGGGGAACAAAGAGGACGCGCTGGGTCCTAAGGACCGGTCACGCACTCGCAGAGAACACGCGCCTGCGCGCCCGTCGCCCTCACTGGCCCCGAGCGGGAAATAATCCCACCAACACACTCCCAACCACGTAGAAATGTCTTTCCTCCCACAAAGCACCCAGCAGGGTGACCCAATCAAAGACAGGTACCGCAAGGATGAGGAGCGGGAAAATGGCTGCTTGTTCCCGTAATTAACATGGCGCCTGACAGGCTTCAAAGCCCCCTGGAAGGCTGATAAGATGGAACCTGCTCTTTCCTCTGAGCGCTACCACAGTGGCCGAACTTCAAGTTTTCTCTTATCCTGATGCAACTCTACCAGGAGGATTCTGCGGAAAGGGAATCAAATCTGCCGTGATTTACGTTAACAGCCGTCAGGGCAGGCAACGGAGGGGAAGAGCCCGCGCTGGGAACTTGTTGCCCTTAGTCTGTATTGCTCCGGGCGTCGCCCTAGGCCACGCCCCCACTTGCCCTCACCAAAGATGGCGCCATCCTAGCTTCTCCAACCTCCAGTGCTAGGGGATGAGACGGGAAAGAGGGAGGAGGGCGGGCAGTGGGGGGGGGGGAAGCCAAGGGGGCGGGAGAAAGGAGGAGTGTGGGGGAGAAGGGAGGCGAGGCGGAAGTAGAGGGGCCCCCGGGTGGAAGTGACGCTGCCCCCGCTGCCCAAAATGTCGGCGCCCAGAGGGAGGTGTAAGTAATTAAAGAGAAAAGCCGACTGACTTTCCCGGCCTCCTGGGGCCGCCCCAGGGCTCCAGAACCCCCGCTCCGAAAGAGCGAGGTGGACTCGCCCAGCTGCGGGTCCCGCCTGACCTGCTGCCGCCCCGGGTGCCCCGGGCCGCACCTTTTAGGGACGGGGGGGAGGGGTACAAAAGGCCGGTACTCGGGGCCTCGGTCCCTGAGCCGACTTGGGGGGGGTGGTAAACCCTGCAGGCGACTGGGTGGGAAGGAGGCGGGGCTTCGTGTTGGTGGGGGCGGAGCAATTGCGGGGAGGAGCTTCCGAGTGGGCGTGGCTTAGAGTGGAAATAGGCTGGGCTTGAAGGATGGAAGGGACCTACCGGGAGCTGAGTGGGGAAATGGGGCTCCAGGCGAAGGTGGGCGCGGCTTAGAGTAGAAGGGGAGTAGTTGGTCTAGGAGTAGGCACGGTGAGGTGATGGGATTGAGGTGTGCAGTTTGGCGAGTCTTAGTGGAAATAATAAGTCTTCATAATGTAAGTGCGGTGACGTAGAGGAGGAGGGGCTCCCAGGGGAAGGCTGAGAACAAGGAGTTGAGGGGAGGCTCTTGCAAAGGACGGGGCTTCCCTCCAGGCCAGGTTTCAAGGGAAACTTGAGTGGCGTTTTGGAGGCAGACCCTAGCGAAAAGATGGTGGGACGTAGGAAACTCAGCGGATAGCAATAATCAGAATAGCTTACCCACTGAGCCTTTGCTGCGTGTCCTAAGTGAGCGCACAGTGTGCACTGCCCCAGTTTTGCGTAATCTTCACCTCCACTCCATGAGGTAGGTACTCCTGTTCTCCCTAATTTGCGGATAGACAGATGCACGAGGTTCCAGGACTGGTTGTGGTCGCCCTGGAAGGTTGACTCAAGTGCACTTGGTCCCAAATCTTTGTCCTCTCCTTCCTTAGGAATGTGAATCTGTCTAAAGATGATCTTCACTCTTGAAGTAGAGTGGGAGGGCCTTTCAGAGGGGAAGGGTCTTGTCAAGGAATACAGCAGTCTTCGGGAACAGTGTGGGGACTTTGGGAGGAGTAGGTGGGACCAACAGTGGGCGGGGTTTAGAGAGGAGTGGGGAGTCCATTGGAGAAGAAGGGGAGAGGCTTAAAAACCGTCCAGCAGGGTAGGGTAGAAGCCACCTGGCACTGATTAGGAAGATTGGCAGTTGAGTGGGAGAGGGGTTTGTAGGGGAGTGGGAGGGGCTTACAGGACGGTTGGTGTGGTTTGGAGGGAAGTGGGAAGGGTTTCCAGAGGACAGAGGTTGGGTGTGGGAGTCCAGAGAGCCTGATGGAGAGGGCTTCTGGGATGCTGACTCCACCTGCCCTCCATGTCTCCTCCCTGCACCAGAGAGAGCCTCCGTTCGCCACTGCCCTCCCACCGCGCCATCATGGCTGATGCCCCGCTGCCAGTGCCCCCGGTCCCTGCCCCGGCCCCGGGCCCAGCACCTCCCGCTGCTGCTCCCCGGGTCCCGTTTCACTGCAGTGAGTGTGGCAAGAGCTTCCGCTACCGCTCGGACCTTCGGCGTCACTTCGCCCGGCACACTGCACTCAAACCCCACGCGTGTCCACGCTGTGGCAAGGGCTTCAAACACAGCTTCAACCTGGCCAACCACCTGCGTTCACACACTGGCGAGCGGCCCTACCGCTGCTCTGCCTGCCCTAAAGGGTTCCGAGACTCCACCGGCCTGCTGCACCACCAGGTGAGTCCCGCAGGCTGGACCCAGGCTGGCCTCCCCGGGCTGGACACACCTTTGGAGCTGCCGGGCAGCAGAGAGTACTGTGATTGCTCGTTTAGCCTTACCGTTCTCCGGGGAGGCACTAGCAATAGAAAGGACTGGACACTGGGAATCCCAGACAAAAGCCAATATCTACCTGTAAGGTACAGTCTTGCACGGTACACCAGCCATATTTCAAGCCCCTAAGAGCCATAAGTCGCTGGTGGCTGCCACCTGGGTCAGTGGCAGTTATAGAATATTCCCATCATTGCAAAAAGTTCTTTTGGACAGCTTTTGCTCTAAAGGTTTGGACATTTACCTTAAAAAGCCACCTCCCACCCCAGGGGATTATAAAAGCCCCTCTCCATCTTTCCCCAACATCCACTGCTGGAGAGCACATCAGAAAGGTTATCAGTAATTCTGATTTCTAGGAATTGAGTCGTTCTTTAGTGATGATTTTGTCCTGTCATCACAAGAACCATGTGAGGTGGCACGTCTTTTGTGCCCAAGTTACAGGGGAGCAAAGCAGAGTCCCAGAGATGATGTTTACTCGTCCCTCCACTTGTCACTGAGAGTGGAAGGCAGAGCTGAGATTTGAACCCAGATTTGTTAGTGCTCAGAGCCCTAGTACTTGGCCACTCCCCAGAGAGTCCCAATCTCCTAGGTGGGCTTCCTGAAAATGAGTAAGTTACTCCGGAAGAACGAGAGGAAGAGCCTTCCACCTTAAGTAACAGCATGTGCAAAGGTCCTGAGAATGAAAGGGTGGAAAGAATGCCAACATGACCCAAACTAGAGAAGACAAGTGAGAGGGTTGAAGCCAGATGGGGCTTTGTGGAGGAGGCCGGGAGCTTAGGCCCCATCCTTCTGGGAATGCAGGAATTAGACCCGCGGGCTAGCCCCTCAGCCCTGATGCTGTGCTCTCCCTCCTGCCCTCCCAGGTCGTCCACACTGGTGAGAAGCCCTACTGCTGCCTGGTCTGCGAGCTCCGCTTCTCCTCGCGCTCCAGCCTGGGCCGCCACCTCAAGCGCCAGCACCGCGGGGTGCTCCCGTCCCCGCTGCAGCCCAGCCCAGGCCTGCCGGCCCTGAGCGCACCCTGCTCCGTCTGCTGCAATGTGGGGCCCTGCTCAGTGTGCGGGGGCGCGGGGGTCGGTGGCGGAGAGGGCCCAGAGGGGGCAGGCGCGGGCCCGGGCAGCTGGGGGCTGGCAGAGGCCGCTGCCGCTGCAGCCGCCGCCTCGCTGCCCCCCTTCGCGTGCGGAGCCTGCGCGCGGCGCTTTGACCATGGCCGCGAGCTGGCGGCCCACTGGGCGGCGCACACCGACGTGAAGCCCTTCAAGTGCCCGCGCTGCGAGCGCGACTTCAACGCCCCCGCGCTGCTGGAGCGGCACAAGCTGACGCACGACCTGCAGGGCCCGGGCGCGCCCCCCGTGCAGGCCTGGGCGCCGGGGGCCAGCGCGGGGCCCGACCCGGCCGGCGACGTTGGTGGCGCCGCGGAGGCGGGCGACGCCCAAGCGGCCTGGGACGGGGGGCTGCTCCTGGGCCGCGCAGGGGGCAGCGTGCCCGAGCTCGCGGGGCTGCTCCCCGAAGGCGGCGGGGAGGCCCCTGCCCCGGCGGCCGCGGCCGAGGCGTCCGAAGACACCCTGTACCAGTGCGACTGCGGGACCTTCTTCGCGTCGGCCGCGGCGCTGGCCAGCCACCTGGAGGCCCACTCGGGCCCCGCCACGTACGGCTGCGGCCACTGCGGGGCCCTGTACGCGGCGCTGGCGGCCCTGGAGGAACACCGGCGGGCGAGCCACGGCGAGGGCGGCGGAGCGGAGGCGGCGCCGGTGGCCCCGGAGGGGGAGCCCGCGTCCGGCGAGGCCGCATCTGGCTCTGGCCGGGGCAAGAAGATCTTCGGCTGCTCCGAGTGCGAGAAGCTGTTCCGCTCGCCGCGCGACCTGGAGCGCCACGTGCTGGTGCACACGGGCGAGAAGCCGTTCCCGTGCCTCGAGTGCGGCAAGTTCTTCCGCCACGAGTGCTACCTCAAGCGCCACCGGCTGCTGCATGGCACCGAGCGGCCCTTCCCCTGCCACATCTGCGGCAAGGGCTTCATCACGCTCAGCAACCTCTCGCGGCACCTGAAGCTGCACCGCGGCATGGACTGACGCCGCCGGGCCGCGCCGCCGCCCCGCCGCCCCTCCCCGGGGGCCGCACTCAGGGCCCGGGGCCAGATCCCCGGGCCCTGTCGTCAGGGGACCCCGGCTGGAGATAGGGGGCCACCAGACACCCGCACGGGCCCCTGGGCTGGGGGCAGCAAATAAACAGGGGAGACTCCTCAGCTGCGGGGTCCGGGATCTAGGAAGAGATTCCTGAGCACCCCCAAATCAACAGGCCTCCCCACGCGGTGGGGACCTAGCAATGAGAAATGGGTCTCTGCAAGTACTTCTCATCTTGAGGACCCTAGTAATAAAAGATGGGCATCCTTCCCCCAAAGGGAGACTGCTCCTCTTCCCAAGAGCCATCATTCCCAACGACCTTGATCTGGAGAATGTGGGGGGACCATGTCCCCGAATTTCCCTGGATCCCCCAAATGCTACCCACCAGTCACTGGTACCCCCCAAAAAAGGATATAGCCGGAATCTGCCTTCCCCTAACCCACCCCATTTCATTCCTCATGCTGAAAGAGGACCAGGGTAGATGTCCCCTGCCTCAACCTCCCTCCCCAATTAGGTCTCCCTCCCCTAGCGCAGAATGGACCCACCCGAATGATCTTCCCCATCCCAGATACTAGAATAGGCTGGTTTGAAATCCCTCCCGCCCAGTAGAATGAACTGAATCAGTCACACACCCCTGTCCACTGGAATGGGCTGGTCCAGACTGTGGCCTGTACCCCACCCTCCTTAGGCGAATACGGCAGACACTCCTCCCTTCCTCTAGAGTTCCGGCCAGTCCCCATCATTCCCCATCCTGTGAACTCATCCGAGTGGGAGGTGACGGACACCGGGGTTTTCCTCCCGCTCTGCTGTAGCACCTGTCTTTCCATCTCTGTGGGTTTGTCTGTCTCTGTGTTCCCCCCCACCCCAAGGGGAAGGGGGGTTCGGCTAGGGGGGTTCCCCCATGAGCCTCAACCTTGCCCCTCGTCCCACTCCCTAATGTTTCCAGGACCCCAATAAACCTCGTCCTGTCAGTCACTGCCGTCTCATTTTCTGATCCGTGGCTCCAGAGAGCTGGGGGGCTTTCTCCCTCCCTGATTTAGGATGAGTTCCCTAAATAGAAACAGATCTTCCCTCCCTCCTGACAAATGTTGAGTCCCTTAGATAGACCATTGAAATCAGAGATGGCTTGAGTTTCATCTCAGTGGAACCCTGTCCCTTAAACACGAGCTCCACCTCCACTGGGCTGAACGTGCCCCCAAAGAACCAGACTTGCCCTTTAGACACCATCAATCCCGTAAGACATGCTCCCCCCAAAAAAACAAACTGTCTCCTTAAAGAAAAGTTCTACTCCTAAGAAGAGACCCTATATTTTAGACTCTGCCTCCAGGTGACCAAATGTCCACGTTAGACACTGTGTCCAACCCCAGCGATAGGATTCACCCATCCGGGCAGGAGTCAACCATTCCTCTTCTCCCAGGCACTAGATTACAGTTCTGTCCCGGAATTGTAACCCTCTCTGGGGATCCAACAGTGAAGAAAGAACTCGTGGGGCTCATATTTTAGTGTTTGGGTGGCGGGGTGGAGAAAAGTAAAGAAACAAGTAATTTCAGGTGGTTCTGAGCATGCTGAAGGAGAGAAGGAAAGATGTTAAGAATGCGAGTGACCCCGTGACCGCGCCATCTCAGTCCAGGTGTCCCGCGGACGTGTCTACAGAGACGGCATCTGATCCGAAACCCGAAGGGTGATGAGAGACCAGCGAGCGGAAGGGGCCAGAGGAGGGAGGGACGAAGGGAGGTGGAAGGGTCAGGTCCCACAGAGCCTGGTGGGGCAAGACAGACGTCTGACTGTGCCCTCCAGGCAATTGAAGCCAAGATTTTAACGTGGAGGGATGTGACCACTCTGCACCTTACAAAGTTCCCTCTGGCCACCGGGTTGAGAAGAAACTGGAGGCAGCAGGAGCTGAGTAGGAGCCTAGACCAAGGTGGTGGAGAGAAACGGGGGAGGGGGGAGGTTTGAGATGAATTCCGTAGGTGGAAAGTAAGTGTGTGTGTCATTGAAAGGGAGGGATCAGGAGGCGCGGGTTGAGTGATGGCAGTTTGGGTTAAGGCCAGAAAAGAGGAAGAACAAGTCTTGGTAGGGGCTTAGGGGGATCAAGAATTCCATTTCGAGCTTCTTCAATTTAAGATGCCTGGGCGATCGGCACACGCTAATAAGCCTGAAGATGTGCGTATCCTGCGATACAGTGATCCCACGGCTAGGCACGAGCCCTGGACAGACTCCTTCGCCTGCACCAGGAGACACGCTTAAAACGTTCCCAGCAGCAATCTGTACAGCCTCAAACTCTGAACAACGGATATGTCATTGCTGTGGTCTGAATGTTTGTGTTCCCAACGAAATCTCTATGTTGAAATCCTAAAGCCCAACGTGACGGTGTTTGGAGATGGAGCTTTGGGGAGGTGCTCACGTCATGAGAGCGGTGTCTTGATGCACGCAACCAGTGCCCTCATTTGAAAGGCTTCAGGGAGACCCCCTAGCCCTTCTCACCCTGCGAGGACACAGCAAGAAGCACGGTGCATAAACCCAGAAGAGGGCCCTTCCCTCGGAAGACAAGCATGCTGGTGCCTTGATCTTGGAATTCCGGCCTCCAGAGGACCGTGAGCAGTAAATTTCTGTTGTTTATAAACCACCAGTCTGTGGTATTTTGTTAGAGCAGCAGGGGCAGACTAAGACACCCGTCAACAATATAGCAGATAAATAAACGGAGGTATACTGTGCTATGGGATACTTCACAGTGTGAAATAAACGAGAGCAGATACACACAGTCAGGTGAATGAAAGTTACAAAGAAGCTTAAGGCATGAAACCAAATACATAGAGCGTGATCCCAACGTTCAAAAGCAAGCAAAACTAAACTATAATAGTGTTTCGGAGGTATTGTGGCTAGCGAACCGTCTAGAAAAGCAAGAAAACCTTCTCCCATAAAACTCGGAACAGTGGGGTTGGATGGGTTAAGCTTGGCATGGGGCTTGCCGAACCTTCTATGATTTGGGGGCGGCTGCTAACGTCCCATTTCTTAATCTGGCGATCTCTTGATAATTATTTGTTAGCTGTGCATCTGCGTCGTGCCCTTTTAGTCTAGGTGCCTTCTATTTCACAAAGGAAAACATTTAGAGGAGGGAGACATGTATTTGGGGGGGAGAGAAAACAAGAAGACATCATTGCCTGGAGATGCGCAGTCGCCCATTTGAAGGCTCCAGGTCAGCTCAACCTTAGGGATAACTTCCTCTCGGCTCTCCCACCCAGGAACCGGGAACCAGACTCATCCCCTGGGGCAAAAACCAAAACCCAAAAAACAAAAAAACTGTCCTGGAGAAACAAGACCCGCCCTCCTTAGATTCAGGCACCGCCCCAGGGACAAGGCCCGCCCACTTTGAGACCTGCTCTGCAGGAGCACGGAGGGTCTGGAAGCGGGCCAGGGTTGTCATGGAGATGGCCGCAGGCTAGGGATTAATGAATAGGGACCTCGGGAGGCTGAGGCTCCGCCCACCTCACCTCCAACCCAATCTTTTCGGAGACAAAAGCGACAGGGACTCCCCCATCTCCAGGCGCACCTAACTCATCTCGCTGTGGCCCCAATTTATAGATGTGCTAACTGAGGCTCAGAGGGGTGGGAAGAGTTTTGTTCTGGGGGCGATCCCAGCCTCTCCAGAGCGCCAGTTACTGGGCTGAAGCTGGGGGCTCTCACGTGCCTGCTGGAGGAGCCTACCTGGACGCTCGGCTGACCTCCGCACGTCCCCACCACCTGAGCCGCCTCCCTTCAGGGCAGTCACCCTCTCCTGAGGCCCCAGCCTCGCCCCTCCTCACTCGCTCCTCACCCACTTTTCTGGGCGCGGCTGGGCGCTGACAGGGGAGCGGTTAAGCAAACTGGCAAAGCCGACCCCTGCGCTCAGGGAATTTATATTCCAGCGGAGGAGGGACAGGCGATCCGCGGGTAATTTACGAGTAGCCTGCGGCTTGTTCGCGATAAGTACAGCTTGAAAATCAAAGCAGAGTGAGGACTACAGGGTGACAGAAGGGGTGTTTTAGCTAGGGTGGACAGGAGAGGACGTCGGGAAGAAATGAGGGCAGTAGGGTATTAAGGGACACTTGGTGGAAATCTAGGGGGAAGGGCATTCTGGGCAGGGGGGAAAGGCACGTTCAAAGGCCCTGAGTCCACCAAGAGCAAAGAGGGTGGTGTGGCCGGAGCAGAGTGAAGCCGGAGAGAGGTGGAGGGAGATGTGATTTCTGCGTGCGGGAGGCGGGCCGCGCGGTAGGGGCGCTGGAGGCAGGAGAGCCAATGAGGAGGCAGTAGCAGGGGGACTGGCACCCAGGAGTGCAGTCCGGAGCCAATCAGCGTTAGGTCCCGCCCCCAACCCGGCCCTGCTCCCCTCATCCCCAGGCGGGTACTGCCCAGGCCCCCTGTCTCACCTGGGCCCGCTCCCCGCCTCCTCCCTGCTCCCTGCCTAGGTCTCCCCTGCATCCGGCCCGGCCTCCACTCGGGTCCCACAGGAATTTCTCTAAAACACTAATCGGATCATGTGACTCTCCAGCTTAAAACCTTTTCAATGGCTTCTCAGTGCACTAGGAACGCGTCCAGCATTCAGCCTGGACTAAGAGGCCGGACACAGTGGCTCTGCAGCTCAGGGCCTCTCAGCACCACAGTGCCGCCTTTGATGTCCCAATCCAGGGCCGGAGTCTTCCCCAAGACAAGGTCTCCCTCCCCATCCCCCACTATGCTCTTCCCTCTGCTCGAAATTTTATTTCCCACCATTCCATTTCTGAATTTTCCTTCCTGCCTGCCCTCCTTCCTTCCTTTTATGGAAAAAAAGTTAAGCCTTTAAAATATAGATAATGAAATAACAACAGCACCCCCCACCCCCCGGCCAGGTATAGACTCAGAATTAAAAACAACCGTCCCAACAAAAACTTACACATGAACGTTCCTAACAGCACTATTCACAAGAGCCAAAAGGTAGCAAGAGCCCACATATCCATGAACAAACGAAAGGGCACAATGTACTATACCCACACTGTGGAATATTATTCAACCAGCAAAAGGAATGAACTGGATACATGCCACGACACAGATAAATCTCGAAAACACGCCAAGTGAAAGAAGATGGTCATAAAAGATTACCCATTGTATGACTCAATTGATATGAAATGTTCGTAGTAGGTAAAGCCATAGAGAGACAAAGCTGATCACTGGTTATCAGGGGCTGGAAGGAGAAGGAAATGGGGAGTGACAGCTTAATAGATCTAGATTTCTGTTGTGGGAGATGAAAAAGTTCTGAAACTAGATAGTGGGATGGTCCCACGACATGGAGAATGCACTAAATGCCACTATCATTGCCACCCCCCCCCCATCTACTGCTTATCAGCTTTGAAACATTACAGGTTTACCTAGCTCTCCGTAGGCCCCTCTGGGGTCTGATAGCTTCTCCCTGCTACAAGGTAACTCCGACCAAGAATTTGGTGCTTATTGTTTCTATGGATATTTTTAGACTTTCGCTCCTACGCATATATCCTTTAAAAATTAGTACTATTGACCGCGCTGTTAAAAGTCATGCTCTTCGCCTTCGTCATTTCTCCCATCTCTTTGTGAAATGCAAAGACTCACTGAGGCTCACTAGCTTGCAAATGTTTTGGCACCTCACTTTACGGCTCTTCAAACTGGGAGAACCACGTGATCGACTCCAAAAGGCAAGGAGAAACAAATGACTTAGTACTTGTAAAACGCTTACGAGACTAAGCTGGGGCTTATTTTCATTTTATTTATTTTTATTACCCTCTCCCTCCATTTTATTTCTTGTTCCTTTACTTTCTGGAGTAGGGAATGCATTCAGGTGGTTTCGAATTCAACAAGTACAAAAGGATAGAGTGCAGTAAGTTTCAGTTCTGGGAGTTAGACAATGTTTCCAGTTTCCTCTCTCTTCCTCCAGACACAACCCACTGATAAGCACAGAGAGTTAGAACAGGTTGCTGGCTGTTTTCCACCTTCCCTTCGGCACCCCCTTCCCTTCATGTTATCACTTGGAGCACTTCCATATTTTTTACACAGCAAGTTTCTTCTCCATTTTTTTTTTTTTTTTTTTGGCTACATAGCATTCCACTGGGCAGATCAATCACGATGCCACCTGAATTCCCTCCGGATGGGCATTTAGCTCATTTCCAGGCTTTTGCAGTGCTGTGCAAAAATACCGTGCTGATTTACCCGGTACGATGTCGTTTTGCATGTTTCTGAGCAGATCTGACAGATAAGTTCCAGGAATCGTTCACGTGTTGAGAGTGTTCCAAATCCCACCAGCCCAGGATGTACCAAAAGGTCCTTCTTCCCGCGCTTTTGCCCACAGTGTTCAGCCTGTTCTTCATCTTTAAACAGCGACAGGCTGCAGGCGCACGTCTGCAACAAGCCCTCCGCTGCTCGCTATCGGGCATTTGAGATGCGTCCGGGTGCACTTCTCTCTCCTTTCCATTGGCTCACCCTTCTCATCCCCAACTCCAGGCTTTCATCCTGCAGGTTTCAGCTGAAACACGGTTGCCTCCTGGAAGACCTGGAGGACCGCTCTCGCCCCAGGGGGACATCAGCTCAGGGCCTTCTCTGTTCTCTGTCTTCCCACCAAATCCTCTTTCCTGAGTTTGAGCACGTTTTCCAGGAAGGCGATGGGATCCACGTCTGACTGCCTCCTCTATCTGACCGGTAGCTTCCTGCAGACAGGGCCCCACAGCCTCGGTCAGTCGGCCACTGCAGCTCCAGCACCAAGGACAGAGCTAGCCCACAGTAGGTGCTCAGGAAACACCGGAGGCTTGGGATCCAGCGAGCTATGTAGGAAAATACTTGCAGAAGGGTTTAGGAGCACAGCAGGTGCTCAGTACATGGGGTCTCTTAGGAGCGAATGCATATCTGCAGGACCTGTTGTCGAGGGGCCACTGAGCCTAGGAGAAGGGCCAGTCGCTTGCTGGGGCAGCCAAGTGAAGGCTGGAGGCGGGGTTCTACTCCGGAGCGCCCCCACTTTGCCTGAGGCCTCTGCCACTGCCTCATTCACAACTCGCACACCCCTCCCTCGCCCAACACAGTGCCTGGCACAGACAGGACCTGATAAATGTGTATTTGTTGAAGGAATGAATGAATGTGTGTGTGTGCTGGGGTGGGGAGGGGAGCTGCGTCCAGCCTCCCAGGCCCCCAGCCCCCTCCCCGTGCGGGACCCAGGAATCCAAGCCGACCGCCCTCCCCGCCCCCTGGGTCCCCTCGTCCTCCCGCTTCCGGCCTTCCAGCCGGTCTTTCCTCTTTTGGGCTCGGTGGAGAGGCTGGGTTTCCGGGGGGAAGGCTTAGGCGGTGACACCGAGCCCAGCCTCCTCCACCCCCCACCACGCTCGGGCCCTCCCTCCCTCCCCGCCACCACCGTCCGCGTTCGGCCGGCCGCGGGGAAGGAAGAAAGGAGCGAAGGAGGCGGAGGTAAGAACCGGGCGCCGCGCGATCAGGGCCGAGTCCCCGGAGCCGGGCTCGGAAATCCGCGAGGCCTTGACCCGCGGCCCCAATTCTGCTGATCACGCCTGCGGGGAACCGCAGGCTGGGCCCAGTGGGGAGCTCGGCCCCCCGTGGGGACCTAGGGCTCCGGACCCCAGTAGCCTGGTTGGGGGGCAGGCGTCTGGAGGCCGGGCCCTCAGCCCCTCCTCGGTGGAGACTTCGGGCAGCTGAGCCCCCAGGCCCCTCCTCTCCCTTGTCTTAAGAGCCCAGCCCCCTCCCCCAATCTTCCCTGCCCCTGGGACCCAGGAATCCGTACCCCCCACCTACAGGAAGGGATCGCAGTCACCTCCCAAACCTGGGGTCCCGAACCCCAGCTCCCGCCTCTCTCAGTCCCAGGAGTCCAGGGCCCCAGCCTCTCCCCTGCCGCAGAGCCTGAGCCCTCCTACCCCTGGCCTCTCCCAGACCCTGGTCTGGGCACCCACACCGCATTCCGGGGCCTCCCAATGTTGAATTCCACCCCCTCCACTGGACCACCACAGGCTGGTTCCCAGCCCCTCCCAAGATTCTCCAGCAGGGCCCCTGGAGAAAAAGCAGTCGGCTGTCTCCCTGTCTCCTCTTCTGTCTGTATCTCTGGCTTGTCCCCTCTCTGCCTCTCTCTCCCTACCTGCGTCCTGCTGTGGTTCTTCTGATCTCTGGTGTTTGCACCATCTCTCCCGAAATCTCTTTGTTTTCTCTCCGTCTCTGTCTCTCCTGGGAGGCCCCATCTCTCTCTCCTGCTGTCTCCCACCACCCTGCCCTTACCGCTTTTCCTGCCGTCTGTCTGTCCTGGGGTCTTGGCCTGGGCTCTTTCTGTCTTACTGGCTCTCTCCTTCGCCTGCCTAAACATCTGACAGTCGGGGACTCTCCATCTCCCTCTGTCTCTGCTTCTCTGCCTCCCTCCACACATCTCCCTTTATCTGACCCACTCCACGCCCCCCCCCCCAATGTCTCCTTGTCTCCCCTTTCTCCCTACAGGCATGGACCCGCAGCCCCCCCCACCCGCCCAGGGCAGCCCGCCTCACCGTGGCCGGGGCCGGGGCCGGGGCCGAGGCCGGGGCCGAGGCCGGGGCCGTGGCAGGGGAGGCGCTGGAGCCCCTCGGGCGCCCCTGCCCTGCCCAACCTGTGGCCGCCTCTTCCGCTTCCCTTACTACCTCTCCCGGCACCGGCTGAGCCACTCCGGCCTCCGACCTCACGCCTGCCCCCTGTGCCCCAAGGCCTTCCGCCGGCCCGCCCACCTCTCCCGCCACCTGCGTGGCCACGGGCCCCAACCCCCGCTACGCTGCGCCGCCTGCCCCCGCACCTTCCCGGAGCCCGCCCAGCTCCGGCGCCACCTGGCCCAGGAGCACGCGGGCGGCGAGGTCGAGCTGGCCATCGAGAGGGCGGCCAAGGAGGCCGCCGAGTCGAGCTGGAGCTCCCAGGACGCCGGTGCGGAGCAGCCCACCACCGCCGCCGCGGGGGCCGCGGAGGAGGAGGCCGCGTGGCCCGAGACGTGGCCCGCGGGGGAGCCGGCCCCGCTGGCGGCCCCCACGAGCGCCGAGCCTCGGGAGTCGGAGGAGGAGGAGGCCGAGGCCGGGGCGGCGGAGCTGAGGGCCGAGTTGGCACTGGCGGCCGGGCGGCAGGAGGAGAAGCAGGTCCTGCTCCAGGCCGACTGGACGCTGCTGTGCCTCCGCTGTCGCGAAGCCTTCGCCACCAAGGGCGAGCTCAAAGCGCACCCGTGTCTGCGCCCCGAGGGTGAACAGGAGGGTGAAGGGGGCCCCCCGCCCCGCCCCAAGCGCCACCAGTGCTCCATCTGCCTCAAGGCCTTCGCCAGGCCCTGGTCGCTGTCCCGCCACCGGCTGGTCCACTCCACCGACCGCCCTTTCGTGTGCCCGGATTGCGGCCTGGCCTTCCGCCTCGCCTCCTACCTCCGCCAGCACCGCCGCGTCCACGGCGCGCTCAGCCTCCTGGCCCCGCTGCCCCCGGCGGGCAAGAAGGACGACAAGGCCTCCGGTGGACGGAACTCAGGGAAGGGGCCCGAGGGGGGCGAAGGGGCAGAGTGCGGGAGCGCCTCGGAGGGAGGAGAAGGCGGGCAGAACGGAGGGGACGCCGCCCCGGCCCGGCCCCCCGCGGGGGAGCCCCGCTTCTGGTGCCCCGAGTGCGGCAAGGGTTTCCGGCGCCGCGCGCACCTGCGGCAGCACGGGGTGACCCACTCGGGGGCGCGCCCCTTCCAGTGTGTGCGCTGCCAGAGGGAGTTCAAGCGGCTGGCCGACCTGGCCCGCCACGCGCAGGTGCATGCGGGGGGCCCGGCCCCGCACCCGTGCCCGCGCTGCCCGCGCCGCTTCTCGCGCGCCTACAGCCTCCTGCGCCACCAGCGCTGCCACCGGGCCGAGCTGGAGAGGGCGGCCGCGTTGCAGGCGCTCCAGGCCCAGGCCCCGCCATCCCCCCCGCCGCCCCCGCCGCCCCCGCCAGCCGGGCAGGAGGAGGAGGGGCTCCTGCTGCCCATCGCACACATCAAGGAAGAGCCACCCTCCCCGGGGACCCCACCCCAGTCGCCGCTGCCGCCGCCGCCGGCTCCCCCTGTCTTCCTCAGCGCCTCCTGTTTCGACAGCCAAGACCACTCAGCCTTCGAGATGGAGGAAGAAGAGATTGACAGCAAGGCCCACCTGCGCGGATTGGGAGGCCTGGCCTCCTGACCTTCACACCCACTCTTGGCCCCTCCATTTGGATCCCGGTTGGCAATATGGAGGAGGGAAGTCGAAGTAGAGGCGCCTCCTGTCTACCCACCCTTCCCCTTCCAGCCCTCAACACTAAGGAGGGGGGGAGCCCTGGGCCGCCCCTCCCTCCCCATCGCCCACCCCCAGGAGCCCCCGGCGCTGGCTCGGAACTACTTGTCCCAACAAGCCTCAGAAGGCAGGACGACTTGGAAAAGGAGGCGGAGGACGTGGGCCAGAGAGATGGAGACTGGGGGGGGGGGCGGTGTCCCCTGCCTGGCTGTCTCCCATTAGACACACTGGACACCGTCACTTCTTTGGAACTGCCAGACCCTGGGGGTCCCCAGTGAGCAAAGGTCCATCCCTGTCCTTTTGTCTGTCTGTGAATAAATGTGAGTTCGTGAAACGGGAGAGAGTGAGGCTGTCTGTGGGGGCCACCAGAGGGGGGTCTAAGGTGAGCCTAGATCCGGCCAGCGGGCTCTGAGCTTGCGCTCAAAGCTGGAAGGATCCAGGTTCCCACATCAGGGACCGGGAGGCAGGTGCTCTGCCAGCAGGAAACTCAAGAATCGGGAGCGTGATGTCACCGGTTATCATGCCCCTCCGGGCATCTTTGGGGAGCCCCGTGCGTTCTTCCAGCAGACGTTCACCAGGCACAGCAGTGGGCCCTGGGAACGCTGGAAAGGAGACAGCCACGCCCCCTTGGGGAGCCGGAGTTCTAGATCACCACTGCCCACTACAGCTTAGCCCCTAGCCATGCGTGGCCGCTTCTGTTAGACTTAGAATGAGTAAACTGATTTAAAATAAAATAATTAAAAACATGCAGTTCCTTAGTCACACAGTTTCCAGGGGTTAACAAGACCCTTGTGGCTGGTGGCTACCCTGCTGGACAGCACAGATCTAGAACATTCCATCATTGCAAGCAGCTCCCTTGGGCAGGGATAATAAGCCAAGATAATAAGCCATCTGCAAAAGAGCACCAGGCATTGGGGCTCCTGGGTGGCTCAGTGGGTTAAAGCCTCTGCCTTCGGCTCAGGTCATGATCTCAGGGTCCTGGGATCGAGCCCCACGTTGGGCTCTCTGATCAGCAGGGAGCCTGCTTTCCCCTCTTTCTCTGCCTGCCTCTCTGCCTACTTGTGATCTCTCTCTCTGTCAAATAAATAAAATCTTTAAAAAAAATTTTTTTAAAAGAGCACTGGGCATTAAGAAGGGCTGTGGGGTACGGAGAACACTGCCTGGCCTCGGGGGACCTTTGACCTAAACGAAGAACACGGTGGAGGGAAGAGCAGGGACAAAGGCCATGAGGTGGGCCGGTGTTGCATGTCTGAGAAACCACAAGAAATCGGGGGTGGGTGGGAAGGGTCATTTTCTGCCAAGCTTCTAATGGTTTTTTCCTTTGTCTGTCTATTTGGGTCTTAGGGAGTAGAGAGGGAAAGATGCATTCAGGCCATCTTCCTTAACCTCCTCTCTTTCCTTCTGTTGCCATTCTGCCTTCCCCAGCACCTTCCAGGGCTCTCTTTGTGGAGAGGGCTGAAAACAGAGGTTGGCACCGGTGAGGCAGTGGTTGCTGATGTTGCTTTGTTACCATTATTTCCCCAGGCTGGTGTGGACCCGATCTCAGGGAATCCTCACCACCCCACTGGGGGTTAGCAAACACCGTCATCACTTTCTAAGGGCAAGATAGCACTCGGGGAGTGAGTCCCCCATCCAAAATCTCATAGCTAGGAATTGGCGACATGGACATTTGAACCAAGGCTGGACCAACTCCGCAGCCTGCACACTGTTAGCCAGGCCGATGTGACACTTCGGATCAGCCCCCTCCTTACCTGTGTCCCCGCCGCCAAGCCCCGAGGCACCGTGCCCCACCCCTCCCCTCCCCCGCTTTCCCCCCACCTGCCTCCTCCCCACGGGCTTACTCAGCCTCGAGGCATCTGGAGAGAAACGTTCCTAGAACAAAACACAGAACTTAGGGTGAAATAAGGTCGCTAAGGATGGAGCCCAGTTCTCCCGTTCTGCAGACGAGCAGACTGAGCCCTGGCCACGTGGGACAGACATGAGACACGATGAGAACCCCCAGCGGTCGCTATTGCTGTGAAACAATAGTGCCAGTCTTCATGAATCAACGCTTGTAGCTTGCCTGGCCCTGGGCTGAGCATTTTACACACACGACCTCAATCACATGTTCACAGTCACATCAAAGAGTTTCTCGAGTACTTGGCCCATGGCTCCTTCGAAGGGGGTGGTGCGGGTCAGCTCCCCAAATCTCCACGACAAGGTCAATAGACAGACACCGTCAGGGGCTCCGTTTGTTTCTTGGAAACGGCTCGAGATATCGTTTGCATACCATCGAATTCACTCATTTCAAGGGCATTCAGTGCCCTTTAGTGAGTTTATAAGACTGTGCAACGATCCCCCAGTGGAAATGTTAGGGCGTGTCCACCCCAGAGATCTCCTGCGCCCGCTCATCGTCCCCTCCCATCCGCACCCATCGATGTACTTTCTGCCTGGACAGATTTGCCTCCTCCGGAAAGTTCCTATAAATTCGGCCTGCGATCCGTCGCCTTCCGCGTCTTGCTTCTTTCGCTCCACGGGCTGTCTTTAAGGCTCATCCGCGTTGGGAGTTTTATGACCGCTCCGTCCCTTTTTATGGCCGAGTAACATTCCATCGTACGGAGAGACTGCCTTGTGTTTACCCGCTCGCTCTTCTGTTGGCGGACGTCCGGGCGGGTCCGCTCTTTGCTTGTGTCACGGCTGCCATGGGGCGGCTGTGAACACGCACGGGGAACCAGATTTTATCCTCTTGGGCTGATGATGCTCAGGTAGGCTGTGCGAGCAGCTCATGGTACACTTTTTAAGAAACTGCCACGCTGTTTCCCAAAGTGGCTGCACCGTCTACGGTCCCATCAGGGACACGGGAGGGTGCGGGTTCCCCGTGCGGACTCCATTTCCGGGGGAAGGAAGATCACGCCGGGAGCTGACATGCCCAAGGCGCCCTGGCTGGTAAGCAACAGATCTGGTTACGTGTCCAGGCACCGTGATTCCAACGCCTGTGCTCTCAACCCTTCTACAAAGATTCGTTCTTCCCCTGTTACTCATTCATTCATTTGTCCTCAAACTATGGAGTCCTTGGCTTTGCGCAAAGCACTGCGCTAGATGTGGGGGAAACATCAGAGGACAAAGAGACAAGGTTTCATTTTGGCCAGAGACACAGACCGACAAATAGACCGAGGACACCGATTCCACGAGTATTTATTGGGTGTCACTACGTGCTGGACGCTGTGGCAGGAGCCGATCACCCTCTGGTTAATGAGACGAACACAAATCCCTGCCCGCACCCTCCAAAAAAGTTTTTAAGTAAACTCTACACCCAACAAGGGGCTCAAACTCAGGACCCCGAGATCAAGAGTGGCACGTTTCCACCGACTGAGCCAGCCACGTTTGGAAATATCACGACACACAGCAAATGGAAAGAATTAGAGACTAAATGCATATCCTCAGCCCCCAGAGTCCACAGAGAGCATTTTGCTCTATTTGTTCATAATGAACCTGGGCATCTGTCTATCCTGTCATTTACCAATGCATCAGCCTATCCACCCCTCATCTTTTAAAAATTTCATAAACTTTCCTTTTTGGAGCAGTTTTACATTCACGGAAAGATCGAGTGGAAATTGCAGATGGTTCCCGTGCATCTATCTTAAAAAAAAAAAGTTCATTTCAAAGCAATTTGCAAATATCAGGTCACATCACCCCTAAATGCTTAAGCATGCATACCATAACAAGATATCAAATATTTATTTAAGCTTCTTGTCCTGGGGAAAATATTTCGATACAGTGAAAGGCATACGTCCTACATAGTATCAGTTGAGGCGGTTTGAGAAATACACACTCCTGAATGGCACAATCCCCTCTCCTGGTTTGACAGATTCCCTCTGGCTCCGGTTTGGAGAATCAGTTGGCGGCGGGGGGTGGGGGGGTTGGGGGTGGGGGGTGCACGCGTATCCACGTGACTTGCCTCTGAGGCTGCCCTCCATCGCCCACTGAGGATGACCCCTCCCCCTCTCCCCTCGGTGTGCCGGAGTCACTGAGCGCAGCCCACGTGGAGGAGAGGGGGAAGCATCCAGATACAATTTTGAAGATTCTTGGGTCCCCTCTCCTTCCCCCTGTTTATTCACTTATGCAACCGTTTATTTGTATCGATATGGACTCATGATGTTTCTTTTGTCCTTTGGGGCGTGGACAGTCCCCTAGGACATTATTTCTTTCACGGAAGTCCACTAGTTTTATTTATTTTTTTTTTCCAAGAGATAGAGCACAAGTAGGCAGAGTGGCAGGCAGAGGGAGAGGGACAAGCAGGCTCCCTGCTGAGCAGGAAGCCCCATGTGGGGTTTGATCCCAGGACCATGGGATAATAACCTGAGCCGAACGCAGCTGCTTAACCGACCGAGCCACCCAGGGACCCCAAGTCCACTAGTTTTAAAGTCAGGTGCCGGCAAGAGAGAGCAGTGCTAACGGAGAAGCTGGGGTTTATGGCGGGAGCTGTGACGTCAGTCAGGTGGTCCTGGAGGGCTTCTGGGAAGGGGTAATTTGAGACTTGCTCCAGATGGGCTAGGGAACTGAGCGTGGGAACCAGGAGCTGGGATCCCCTCCCTTTCCAGAGGGGCTCTGAGGCCAAGGGGACAGCACCCCCCATCTGCCCCAGACATCCAGCGACGATGTGGAGCTTTGCCTCCCTCTGGGCAGCAGGCCCTGGGCAGCGATTTCCACTGCCTGCTCCTGGCCTCCTGGGGGGCGGTTTGGAATCCAGCTTCAGAGGCCAAGCCCCGCGCCTCCTGGGCCCCTTATCTCGCCACGCCCAGCACCGAGCCTGGCACAGACCTGCGCTGGGTAAATATTTGCTGCCACTCACCCAGCTGCTCGAGCCCCAGCCGCCCTCCTTTCCCACCGCGGGGGCTTTGCCCACGTTCTGCCCTCCCCACGCATCAGCTCTTTCGTCTCCAGGAGGGAGGGGGCATTGCTGGCACCAGGTGGGGAGCCCAGGAGAGGAAAGTGACCCACCCAAGGTCACTGGCCGAGGGGGGCAGGAGAGAGAAAGAGAGTCCTTTCAGGCTGGCCGCCTTCAGGCTTTAGTATCAGGATAATAACTGTAGCTACCCTTGACCATCACGCCTGTGCTCCGGGGGCCGTGGGCCACATGCATCAGCTGCAGGTTCCCAGCACCCGTCAGCCTTCCTCCTCTCACAGCCTCAGATGGCAATCCCTGTGCTGGGAACGACTCCCCTGACTGCCCTTTCAAGCCTCCTCTACGAGCCCTCCCTACCTCCCCCCGCCTCTCTCCATCCCTTGTTGTAGGCAGAATGCTCAGCTCAATCTCAAGATTCCTGCTCCCCCTGGTGCCCATGCACCTCCTCTCCTGGCCCATCTAGGAGCCGCTGGGAAAGGACTTTGCACACGGCACTAGGATTCCAAATGCACACGGTACTAGGATTCCAAGTCAGACGACTCGGATGGAGCGAGAGGGCATCATGCTAAGGGAAGTAAGTCCGACAGAGAAGAATAAATACCATATGATTTCACTCATATGTGGAATGTAAAAAACAAAACAAACAAAACAGAAACAGACTCACAAATACAGAGAACAAACTGGTGGTGGCCAGAGGGGAGGGGCGGTACAAGGATGGGGAAAATAGATAAAAGGGATTAAGAGCTACAAACTTTCAGTTATGAGAAAACAGTCCCAGAGATGAGGGGCACCTGGGTGACTCAGTCCATTAAGTGGCGGACTCTTGGTTTCGGCTCAGGTCATGACCTCAGGGTCCTGGGATCGAGTGCTCAGCACAGAGTCTGCTTAAGGTTCTCTCTCCCTCCTCCTCTTGCTCCTCGCCCTGCTCGCGTGCACATCCACTCCCTCCTCTCTCTCAAATAAATAAATATTTTGAAAAGAAAGTCACAGAGAGGAGAAAGTACAGCATGGGGAATAATACTGAATAATATCATAATAACGTGTGGCGGCAGTTGTGACGACACTTCTCATGATAAGCATCGTGAAATGTATAGAATTGTCAAGTCACTATGCTGTGCACCTGAGACAAATACAATATTTCATGTCAATTATATTTCAATACAATTTTTTTTTAAAGATTCCAAATCACTTGATTTAAGCTAGGGAGGTGATCTTTGGTGGGCCTGGTCTAATCAGGTGATTCCCTAAAAGGGACAGGGCTCTTTCTGGAGCTTGGGGGGATTAAACAAGAGGGAGATTCTCTGTTCTGAGCCTTGAAGGAGGAGAGGACCCCACCCCAGGGGATACAGGCAGCCTCTGAAAACAGAGTGGATTCTGCCCGACAAGAAGCAAGGAAATGGGAATCTCTGAGTCTTCCCCGAAGCAGAGAAGCCCGCCATTCTGTCATTCATGCCCAGGCTTCTGACTCACAGAAACTGTGAGCTAATATGGATGGGGGTGCTCTTCTAAGCTGCTTACATTTGTGGTCATCTATTACAGCGCACAGAAAACACATGCAATCTGTAATCTGTTTTGTTTCCTTCATGGTGTTTGCTGTCAAAAATCAATTGGTTTCTTTGTTTCCAATATGTCCATCCACCTGTACTAGTTTGCTGGGGTTTCCGTAACAAAGGATCACAAGCCAGGAGCCTTCAAACAACATTAATGTGTCATCTCACAGTTCTGGAGGTTGGAAGTGGAAGATCTCAGGGCCATGCTCCCTCTGAAAGCCCCAGGGAAGCCTTCCTTGCCTCTGCATCGCTTCTGGGCGTTTATCCACCATCTTTGGCTTGTAGATGCATCATTTCCTTCTCCACCTTCATCTTCACACACCGGGGGCCTCAGCGGGCCATCTTTCCACCTTTTCCTGTGAGAGAATCATGTAGGAACCCACCTTCCTCCCATATGACCTCCTCTCAACTAACTTCATCTGCAGCGGCGCTATTTCTGAATAAGGTCACATCCTGAGTTACTCGGGATTCAGCGGATGCTTTTTGGTCGGGGGGCACCCATAGCACCATCCCTATCCCCACGCACAGCCCGCCAGTGTGCAAATCTTGGCGCGGTGTCGCTGGGTTCCTGGAGCCTCGAGTACTGCCTGGCTCAATGTAGACGCTTAAAAAGACTTTGTTTTGGCTAAATCATCTGATGCATTATTTCTGAGAGCCTCTTCCCACGTCTTTCGGGTGAGGATAAAGTCAATGTCCTGTTTCCTTCTTGTTTGCTAATTTCTTTGGTTTCCAAATTGGCCGCCGACCACCCCTCACTGGAACGGAAAAGTGCCTGGGTGGCTCATCCCTGTGTCCCCAGTGCCCAGCACAGTGCCTGACACACAGTCGACTCACAGGAAATACCTGTCCAACAAATGAATGGGGTTACAATCTACGCCACCCCCACTCGACAGAGGAGGAAACTGAGGCTTACTTAGAAGGGTGAGATGAGTTGCCTGGCGTCACTGTCACTGCCCCCCCTTCCAATCTCCTGCCGATGTCTCCCATTGACTGAATCCAAACAGAAGACAGACGCAGCCCAGGTGCTGCCGTCGGAAGGGGTCACCTGGACAGAGAGGGGACAGATGGACAAAGGGAAGGTAGAGCATTCGGATTGCCTTCTGGGGAAGATCTCTCAGGGTCAAACACACCCAGAAGAGGAATCTTCAGACGGTGAGGGCAGGGGGCTCGCCACCAAAGCCCCAGGGCCCTCTTTCCTTCCCCACGTGCCCCCACTTCCTAACTCCTGCCGGTCCCGGGGAACCCCGCCCTCAGTGGTCCGCTTGCCCTGGAGGCAGGCAACAGGGCGCGGACTGGCCCCAGAGGAAACAGAAACAAGAAGACAAGTGACAGTCCACTTGTCACCGATGTCATGCCCCAGCATTTGGGACCAGTGTCAGTGAAACACACCCCTCCCTGAAAAATAAAACAAGATGAAATCGGAGAGGGAGACAAACCATGAGAGGCTCTTAACTCTGGGAAACAAACAGAGTTGCTGGAGGGGCGGGGGGGGGGGGGAGGGCGTGGGGGGGTGGGGGGGGTAACTGGGGGATGGGCGCTGGGTGCTCCATGCAACTGATGAATCACTGACCTCTACCTCTGAAACCAACAATGCCCTATATGCTAATTATTTGAATTTAAATAAAAAATACATTTAAAAAAAAAACCCTCCCTGCGAAACAGCTTTATTGGTCTAAGTTCCAAACGTTTGCTGCACATGTTACTGTGGAGTTTTAAATATATAATATATATTAAACATGTATGTATGTGTATGTACATACAGAATACATACGGACATGTATTTATGCAATGTGCATAGATTCATGTATATAATCAGGTTTTATTACTTTGTTCCCCCATTCTTTTTTTTTTTTTTAATTTTATTTATTCCTTTGAGAAAGAGAGACAGCACAAGCAGCGGGAGAGGCAGAGGGAGAGGGAGGAGCAGGCTCCCCACTGAGCAGGGAGCTGATGCGGGGCTCATCCCAGGACCCTGGGCTCATGACCTGCGCCGAAGGCAGCAGCTTCACCGACAGCCACCAGGCACCCCCAAGCTGTCCTAACTTGAGCCCCAGATAGGACAGGTCTCTGCTTGGAGGCCTCTTTCTCCCCCGCCCATCATCCCATCTGGGCCCCACTGTGTCACCTCCATTATAACCCCTTGTCTTATGATGGCTTGCCTCCTTGTCCTGGCACCTTCTGGATGCCTCCCCAGCAGGGACAGAGCCTCTCTGATGGTCTTTGCCTGGGCCCGGGCCCCAGGAAACGTGTGTGGAATTGGAACGGAAACAAGAGAAGTCGGCAACCTTGACACAAGTCCGCCCACACCAGAGAGGCCAGGGGAGAGAGGTGTGAAATGCCGAGTCCAGCCGTGCGCTGACCCCTGGCGGGACACCGAGCAAGGGCTTTAATCTCTGCGCCTCCCTTCCCTCAACTATAAAATGGAGCTAATAATAGGACCTACCTTTCCCGGCTGCTGCGAGGATTAGCGCAGGGGCTGGTAATAGGGAGTTCAGTAAATGCTATAATTATCGTTCATCACGTGGGATTTACGGAGCTGTCACAAACGCGCTCCGGCCACCCGTCGGTCTCGCCCCCCACGCGTTTCCTGAGGAGAGGGAGAGAGAGTCCGGTGTGCCCCCCGGGAACCGTGAGTCCTTCCGAGGGACTGCGGAGTTGGTGACATAGGGCGGGGCGGCTGCTAAGGGGAGGCAAGCGTCGCGCCCAGAAGGGCTCCGGGGCCAGGCCGGGGAGCTCGGGCTCTAGCCCATGGGTAATAGGGAGCCACGGGAGGCTCCAGAGGGGAGAGGCACGTGCTGTCTCTGAGCGGTGGACGCTCTGCAGGGAGAGACCAGAAGCCGGGAGGAAGGTGGGGTTATGGGCCACTCATGTGAGGGACCGTGGCCGACAGCCGGTGGATGTGGGCGAGGCGGTGGTTCGTAACCCGTGGTCTCTAGACTTCTAGAGAGATCCAGCCGCGTCCATCGCCCTGGACGCCGTCTGCCACGTCGTGTCTCCGTTTTTCCAAAAGTAAAAAAGAAACAAGGCGAAAACAATTTTGGTGCTTTCCTGGGTTTGGTGTAGGGTGTCTCCCTTATTCCCGTCTCCCGGGACACGCGGGTCCCCTCATCCGCGGTGCTCGCGGTCTCTGAAGTCATTGTGAGTGCAGATTCCGTGAAAATGAAAACACTTCCCCTGCGGGAAGGACGGGGTCCGGTTCCCAAGAGCCTCTAGGACCGTATTCTCAATAACCGGTCAGTACGTAACATTGTTTCACGTGGGTGCTGTTTAAAGACACCTTACTTGGGGCGCCTGGGTGGCTCAGTGGGTTAAAGCCTCTGCCTTAGGCTCAGGTCATGATCTCAGGGTCCTGGGATCGAGCCCCGCATCGGGCTCTCTGCTCAATGGGGAGCCTGCTTCCCTCTCCCTCTCTGCCTGCCTCTCTGCCTACTTGTGATCTCTGTCAAATAAATAAATAAGTCTTAAAAAAAAAGACACCTTACTTGATATACGCGGTTGACTCGCTCCCACCGAGCTCAAGGCCAACAGCACCGTTAACTCGGGCCCGAAGGAAACTTGCCGAACACAGATGTTTCTCTGTAAGACACATTGGCCCAGCCTTCCTGCTCCTGGGACCACCCGACAGCCCGCCGGCGCTGTGCTTGGGGGCCGCTTGCAACCACGGAGTCTCCAACAAGCAAGCACAAAACTGCGAGAGGGAGCTTACATTCTCCCTCGTGCTAAGTCTTTGAAGCCCGTGGTCTGTTTTGCACTCATGGGAGTTCTCCATTCGGACCAGCCACGGGTGAAGGGCTTGACAGCCACACGTGGCTGGTGGTTTCGGTATCCCACAGTGCCAGTCCTTATGGCTTTCATCGGATTCTCAGAGGGGCTTACAAACTCAAAAAAAATGACGACCATAGGTCAATGCCGGATAGAACACGCCCCCGCCCCGAGAGTGCACAACAGAACCAAAGTTGCACACAGCAGCGCGCGTGCGAATATTCTCTGCATCCCTGCTTATAAGAGTGCAGGATGGGGGAGACATAAAGGGTCTGGGGTCCGAAGAATGGGTCCCTAGCTTCACAGGCTAGAATATGCAACACCTCTGCAAGAAAAGAGCCCGAGCTCCAGGTACCCACATGGATGAAGTTCGCAAACACAGGGTTGAGCTGGTGAGGACCAAAGCCAGCTGTGGAAGGACGAGATAGTATGTATCCAACACTTAACCACAGGCACAGTGACCCTCCGTAGCAGCTAGGGCTTTACACGTATGTACCAAATGCATTTTTTTTTCATGAATAACAAATACCTCCTTAGTGATAGTGGTTAAGTCAGGGAAGGAGAGGGAAGATTTGGAGTGGGGTAGGGCAAGGCAGGTTCCAATTACAGTAGAAACGTTCGCTTTCTTCAACTGGACAGTGCTAGACACACAGGAGCTCCTTGTATCATTTGGCATGTTGTTGGCGCGTCGGCGAAAATACTGCATTGCAAGAGGAACTCACAGCAAGGTTTCATGGAGCTATGAAGAAGCAGGCTCCCTGCCAAGCAGGGAGCCTGATGCGGGGCTCGATCCCAGGACCTCAGATCATGACCTGAGCCGAGGGCAGACACTTAACGACTGAGCCCCCCAGGCGCCCCTCATCTATTATTTTATTTAGTAATGTTTATTCAATGTACATACGAGCCAAGGGGTACGATGGGGCACCTGAGGGAAAACAGACTTATGTTCTCAAACACAGGAGCGAAGGCAGCCCAGCCCTCATCACGAGAACAAGGGCGATTAAAAACCAAGATTTTGATTTACTAGTTTATCGTCCTATGCTTTCTAGACCAAACAAATCAATTTGATGTTACCACTTTTTTTTTTTCCTTTCTTTTTCTATTGACCTTTTTTTTTAGGCCTAAGATTGGGGCAGGAAGGCAGGATTAAGTTGTCAGGTGCACCATCTCTGAAGTCTAACTCAATTTTTTCATGTGATCTTTCCACATGTATTTTATTTAGTAAAGTTATTTGGAAAAAAATATAAAATATATAAATAATAGCGGCTCCCAGTTGGTTCAGATGGTGGAATGTCTGGCTTGAGCCCCACATTGGGGGTAGAGATTACTTAAAAATCAAATCTTTAAAATACGTATATAACTGGGGCGCCTGGGGGGCTCAGTGGGTTAAAGCCTCTGCCTTTGGCTCAGGTCATGATCTCAGGGTCCTGGGATCGAGCCCCGCATCGGGCTCTCTGCTCAGCAGGGAGCCTGCTTCCCCCTCTCTCTCTGCCACTCCCCTTGCTTGTGCTCTCTCTCTCTGTCCCACAAATAAATTTAAAAATCTTGAAAAATAATAATAATTTAAAAATATAGAAGATACATACGCTATGTATAAGATGATATATATTATACATAATTATTATACAAGGTAATGCAGGTTACATTTGTTATTCTGTGATACACAATATATAACACATTATAAATGTAGCACATACTATAAATGTCCAATGTTTCCCAGACGAGAAGGCTCTGGGTAGAACCTACACGGAGGGACGGGGGCAGTTGGACACTTGTGGGAGAGCACTTGCTGGGCCGGGAGGGACCAAACTAGGACAGTCACGGGAAGAGCCCTTGGGAGCAGGCGGAGGGGACAGGCGGGAGGCCTAGAGGCCAACTTTAATGAGGGCTGTGTGCACCCTGGGGCCAGGACTGGAGCCCCCCCTGCCCACACCTGCCTTCTCCAGGTCACTCCGGGTGACCCTGTGGGGCGGCGTTGCTAAATGGGGAGGTGCAAAGCTCCCCGGATCATCAGTGAGCCTCTTGGGGGCTGGGGAGGGCCCGAGGCCTGCAGCGTCCCCCCTTGCCCTCCTCCCCGCAGACCCAGGTGGCTGGGAAGCCTGACCTTCTGGCTCCAGCCCCATGGCTACTCTGCGGTCCCCGCAGGCCCCCTGCGTGCACACAGCCGGCCCCAAGGCCCCAGTGGAAGAATTCAGTTCTGGTCGGACACTGGGGGCTCTGCTTCCCTCAGGCTGCCCCGCCAAGGGACAGGGAGCAGCCCGGGGGCCCCGGACCCTCGTGCAGGCCTGTCTCTTCCTCTCACTGTCTGCGGGCCGCTGCCTCGGTTTCCCCACCAGTGAATCGGAAACCATCATTCTACTAGTCCGCGGCTTATAGGGCGGATTCCACAAAGTCTTAAATCAAAACGAAACAAAATTTACAAACCCAAGGTCTGGCAGCCGGTATCGGAGAAGCACTGAATTTGAATGCATCTACTCATTTTAGTTTGGGTTTTTGAATAGGTAATGGGGGGGTGGGAATCAAATACTATAAAAGGCACAGCAATGAAAAGTTCCCCCAAAGCCTGGTGTTGACATCGGTCACGACCCAACTACAGCAGCAAGAGAGGACTTATTTGGGCCAATTGGGGTGCACAGAGCAGGACTGGGTGGCGGCTGGATTTCCAGAATGATTGTTCAAGGCCGCCGGATGCGATCGATAAAAGCTTTGCAACTGCGCTGGGAAAGGACCTTACCGTCCCAGAAAGGGAGATCCCAGTGTGGCAGTGATCTCCATGCTGCCTATCCTGTATCTGACAACACTGAGTTCTTCCTGAGGACCAACGTCCAGCAGAACCCAAAATCAAGAGTAAAAGGAATCCCCGTGTTCGCACTTTGCAAGGGGAGCGCAGCCTCCCCCC
>CM052803.1:1775217-1828422 GCA_028533885.1 Nasua narica
GTCACTGTGGGGCTCTTTGGACTTTTCTGCACACTTGCAGAGGTTTTCACCATCAAACCTCCCCCCGCCCCCACCACCAAAATCAAAGAGCAGAGGAAGTTCTCTCTCTGCCAGCCGCCCCACCCCCTGCCTGGGTTCCCAGGGGCAACGTAGTCGCCAGCTTCCCCCGGGGATCCTTCCAGAGTCTGGGTAGCTTCATTGCTGTGTCTTTATTAATAGCAGGGTTGTAGTAGTAGTGAACCCAAGCTGGGCAGAAGTCAGGGCTGTGAGTCACTCGGACCTGGCTCGGGGCCCACCAGACGCCTCCTCCCGCTCCGACCTCGTGGAAGGAGGTCCCAGCTCCCAACCTCAGTCTCCTGCTCTGGAAACTGGGGATAAATCCCTACCCTTGCTGGATGGCTGGGAGGATCTAGGGGAAAGCTCTACCCTAGGCCCACCAGAACCAGGCTCAGGGCAGTGCTGAGAACACGAAAGAAGTCCTTTCCCCCAGTGCATCACCTGGCATTAGAGCTCCCGGGTCTGAGAGAGGAGGGGCTGGGGTCTGGACTCCTGGGTCTGAGGGAGGAGGCATTGGGGGTAGGACTCCTGGGTATGAGGGAGGAGGGGCTGGGAGTCAGGACTCCTGGGTCTGAGGGAGGAGGGGGCTGGGGGCCTGGACTCCTGGGTCTGAGGGAGGAGGGGGCTGGGGGCCTGGACTCCTGGGTCTGAGGGAGGAGGGGCTGGAGGCCTGGACTCCTGGGTCTGAGGGAGGAGGGGGCTGGGGGCTGCACTCCTGTGTCTGAGGGAGGGGCTGGGGGGCCTGGACTCCCGGGTCTGAGGGAGGAGGAGGTTGGGGTCTGGACTCCTGGGTCTGAGAGAGGAGAGTCTGGGGGGCTGGACTTCTGGGTCTGAGGGAGGAGGGGCTGGGGGTCTGGACTCCCGGGTCTGAGGGAGGAGGAGGTTGGGGGTCTGGACTCCCGGGTCTGAGGGAGGAGGGGGCTGGGGGTGGGGACTTGGTATTAAAGAACAGGGCTTTGGGAACAGTCTCCCTGATTCCTGGAGGTCAGACTCCCATCCCATGGAGGAAAGCAGAAAGCATGGTTCTCTGGGTCTCCCTTCCCAAGTAAGGTATGTGAAGGGTCCCGTCTCTCCTTTTTTCTCACTGCCGTCAGGCCTGGCCCTTGGGGGTTCACAATACGTTTTGTCCCCTCTGTCCTGGGACCAGAGCCCAGAGTCCAAGCTGGTCTAAGTTTGGAAGGGGGAGGGAGGGGGGCAGCGGGTCAGAGGGGGTGAGGGAGGGGTGTGGGGGGGACAGGATGTCTCTGAGCTGTCACACACACCCCTGTCCGGGGCCCAGAGAAAGGGAGGGACAAAGGCTCTGAGAGAGAGTCAGGAACAAAGACAGGAGGAGGGAGACAGAGAGACACTGGGGAGAGCAGGCCAGAGCGCAGCTGAGCGGGAGAACAGAGAAGGAGTGAAAGTGTAGGATATCCTGAACGACCCAAGTGGTGACAACAGTGGGGAGAGTTGGGGGGGACGAGACACAGGATAGGGAGACCCACCCGAAGAATCGAGAGCTGGGATAGGCGCGAGACAGCAGCAGGGAGGCTGGTGGAGAGAGAGTCTGGGAGATAGATAATCACACATAAGCAAAGACACCGCGAGGTCAGAGAGGGGAAGGAGGTGTGAGAGGGATCAGAGGGATGGCAGGATAGTACAGACAGACAGACATACAGACCGACCGGACTGACAAGGAGGGAGGAGTCCAGCAGAGGACGGCCAAGAAACCCTCCGGCTTGGACGGGCAGAGTGAGGCCGGGGCAGACCCTTTCAGACGGGCTCTAGACCTCGGCTGTGTGGGGCACAGTAGGACGTGGGTGACCCAGACGAGGGGTGCTTGCTCACGCGAGGTCCAGCTGACGCCGGGGGTCTCTGAAATGGAGCTCAGGGAGCCCGAGAACCATGAGGATGGGGACCCAGAGGTGAGAGACGGGAGACAGGGAAAGAGAGAGAGATGTGGAAAAACAGAGGCAGAGACAGACATGAAAAGGGACAGGGACAAACACACAGAGAGATGGAAGAGACAGGGAAACAGAGAAACAGAGAGACCCCGAATAACACCAACCCAAGGACACAAAGCAAGACTGAGGCCGCCAGGGCAATGGACTCAGAAACAAAGAACAGGAAGCACAGGGAGAGGATGGAGAGAGAGAGAGGAGGGGGCGCAGTGGGGGGTGTACAAGCTGAGGATGAAGTCCCAGCCGGGGCTGGGGGCTTCTGGTGGCTCCCACTGATGGGCAGGGTCTCTGAGACAATCACCCCTAACACTGCCAGGATGCAAAAACAGGTGGCCCAAGGCCGGTGAGTCACTGTGACTCATCCTCCTCCCTGGGGACAATGACCCCATTACCCTGGAACCCCACCCCAGCCCTGGGCTGGACCTCCAGTTTCCCCCACCGCACTCAGGAGGCCCCAGACTCACCCCCTCCCCACCTCTGCTCCTCTCCGGCAGGAGGACACAGCTACAGCCCTCCAACGGCTCGTGGAGCTGACAGCAACCAGGGTGACCCCAGTGAGGAATCTGCGTGTCCCATACCGCCTCATCCGGGAGCTCGGCTCCGGCTCCTATGGCCGCGTACTCCTTGCCCGGCCTCGCCAAGGAGGTGAGTTTAGCCACCGAAGGGCAGACTCCAGCACGTCCCCAGAATAGGGTTCTCGGAAGCCACTGAGACAAGGGGCATCCCCCGGGAGATGATGGGAACCCTGGACAGGGGCACTGAAAGTTAAGAGCTCTTTGATCTTCCAATAAACAGAGCTGACCCAAAGAAGGTTGACTTGCCTGAGGTCACAGAGCAAGGCAGGAGTGCAATTTGGGTTAGAGACCAAGTCACCATGTCCCCTACTTGATTCAAGAGAAAACTGTGGCTCAGAGAGGATAAAGCAGTCGTGCAAGGCCACACAGCCGAATAGGGAGTCCTCAGGGAAGGTCGTCTTCAACCCCCCTTCACGCAAGAACAAACTGGAAGCAGAGAGACGTCAGACACTACTCCCTGCCCCTCTTGTTTTACACATGAAACATCTGAGGTTCAGAGAGGTTAAGCAGGTTGCCTAAGGCCCCACAGCAAGATCAAAGCTCCCTGAGTTCCCTTCTGCACCCCTCAACCTGGCAGGTCCGGCCGTGGCCCTGAAGCTCCTTCGCCGGGACTCAGTCCTGAGAACCACTTTCCTGAGAGAGTTCTGTGTGGGTCGCTGTGTCTCATCACACCCAGGCTTACTGCAGACCCTAGCAGGACCCCTGCAAAGTCCCCGACACTTTGCCTTCGCCCAGGAGTACGCGCCATATGGGGACCTCAGCGGGATGCTGAAGGAACGGGTGAGGCGGGTGGGGAACAAAGGTCAGAACAGCTTATCCTACGTACAACTCTGTCCCTAACCTATTTCTATCTCCAATCCTAACACCCAAATCAGTGCTCAACCCAGCTCTGCCCTAAGCCTCCAGACACCCCCCTTATCTCTAACTCTCAGTGCAATCCCACGCCTAACCCTAACCTAATCCAGCCAACTGTCCCAACACGAGTTTGGGCAGGGGGTTGGGGTTGGGTTGGAAATGAGATTAGGGGTGGGATTTGACTAGCACCGGGACTGGGAGTGTGAGCATGGGTGGAGTTGTGTGGGTTGATTATAGGTTGGTAACGGGCGTGGAAAGCATGGATGGGGTTGCAGAGGGAGACAGGGATGGTTGAGGATTTGTATACAGAATGAGTTAGAGATCGGCTGTAATGAGGTTCTCTCTGGTGAGGAGACCAGGTCAGGACTGAATCCATGAGATTCTGGGGGTACATGAGTTTGAAGATAAAGGGGGAGCCAATTTTAGGAATAAATTTTGGATTTGAGATAGGGTTAGAGATAAGCAGAAGGAAAGAAAGAAGTGAGGAAGACAGATGAATGGGTAGAGGAATGGATGGATAGATGGGTGGGTGGATGGGTGGAAAGATGGGTGGATTGATGGGTTGATGGATGGAAAGATGGATGGATAGATGGATAGATGGATAGACAGGTGGATGGATGAAAAGATGGGTGGATTGATGGGTTGATGGATGGATATATGGATGGATGGATGGATGCATGGATGGATGCATGGATGGATGCATGGATGGATGCATGGGTGGATGGATGGATGGAAGGGAAGATAGGTGGGTGGGTGGATGGTGGATGGAAGGAAAGATGGATGGATTGATAGGTGGTAGATAAATGGAAAGAAGCAAGGAAGAATGAATTGATGGATTTTGGATAGCAAATAATTGAATACATTACTGGTGGAATGGAAGTTAAGCAGAAACCCTGCCGTGTAGACTGCTGACTGGATGAGTGGTGTGACGGATGGCTTGCTGGCTACCCGGATGGATAGATTTATCGATCCAATGATGAAGTAAACTGACTTCGGAATGGTGTCTGAGTTAGGGACACCATCCAAATTAGAAGGAACTAAGATTGGGATTAAGGATGAGATTTGGGTTCCCACTGGAGATCTGGGTGGTCAGGCTAGAGGAGATAAGAAATGCAAGGAGAGGGTTTGAGTGTAGGGTTAAAAGAGAGCTTGGTGGAAGCCCAAAGAGCTTCTGGTTTGGTCTGGGGTTCCAGTGATGACATACTGGGGGTTGGAGTACAGAGGCTGTAGCAGAGTGTGGCCGAGGATAACCTGGAGAGGGTGTTGGGGGACACTAGAGGTAGCCACTGGTCTGAGGTTCTGAATTCTTGAACTCCAAGAAACCAAATAAAGAAGGAGCCAAGGCACCCTGACCTTCATCTCTCCTTGACCCCAGGGCCTCCCGGAGCTGCTGGTGAAGCGGGTGATGGCCCAGCTGGCCGGAGCCCTGGACTTCCTCCACGGCCGGGGGCTGGTCCACGCGGATGTCAAACCAGACAATGTGCTGGTCTTCGACCCCGTCTGCAGCCGTGTGGCCCTAGGTGACTTGGGTCTGACCCGGCCCGAGGGCAGTCCAACCCCTGCCCCACCCGGGCCACTGCCCTCCGCCCCACCTGAGCTCTGCCTCCTGCTGCCTCCTGAGACCCTGCCCCTGAGACCAGCTTTGGATTCCTGGGGCCTGGGGGTGCTTCTCTTCTGCACCGCCACCGCCTGCTTCCCTTGGGACGTGGCGCTGGCCCCCGACCCTGAGTTTGAGGCCTTTGCTGGCTGGATGACCACCAGGCCCCAACCCCCTCGGCCACCCGCCCCTTGGGACCGGTTTGCACCCCCAGCTCTGGCACTGCTCCAGGGGCTCCTAGACCTGGACCCCGACACTAGGAGCCGGCCGCTGGTTGTCCTGGACTTCTTGGGAGACGACTGGGGGTTAGAGAGGAACAAAGAGGGACCTGGGGGTTTGGGGGGCATGTCTAGTGAAGATGGGGCAGAGGAGGAAGAGGGGGGAGCAAGCCTGGAGGAGTGGACAGACGAGGAGGAGGAGGACGACAAAGATGGCAGGAGGATGGGGACAGATGGGGGAGCTCCCTGACCAGGTGACTGAGACAGGTGGTCAGAGCCTGGGCCAAAGGCCCCTCCCCCAGTGCCCCCGTCCCCGCCCTGGCCACCTGGATGGAGACAGCTGCTCCCGGGAGGACAGAGACGGGACACATTGTATCCCCTCTCCCTGCTGAGGGCTGGGCTGGGAAGCACAATTCCCCTCTCAGCCAAGGGCCTGGGAATCCAGACCCCCAGCCCCCTCTTCCCTCACGGATCCTTCCTCTTCCTTCCTTCCTGAATGTGTCTTCTGGAAGGAAGTCGCTGCTCCCCTTTAGACACATTTCCGCAGTGCGGAGCCCTGCCAAGTGCCTCGCCCGGGCCACGCATCCCCACCGAGACCGGCTGACTCTCGCCATCCCTGGCACGAGGTCTGGGCTCTCAAGATCCAACACCGCGGAAACCTCACTCTGCCTCTTCCATTTCCCTGGCCTCCGGGTGACGCTGGGGCAGTCCCCCGTCCCGTCTGGACCTAAATCCTTGCACACGACGCACGCACGCACGCGCTTTCCCGCCACGGGCCCTCTGCACGCGCGCGTCCTCCCCCGACAACGCCTTTCTCGCGCCTCCCAGCCTCTGCGGCCTCATTAGAACCCACCCCCGGGCGGCGTCTCCCATCGTTTTCGGCCTCACCTGTTGGGCTGTCCGGGTTGGACTTGGTTTTCCTCCTTCCAGTTCTGCTCCCGCCCAAGAGGGATTGCCGTGCCAGCTCCCTACCAGCTCGGAGCGCGAAGGGGGTGGGGGGGCGTCCCCGCTCCGTGGGCCGCGGAGCCGCGCTGGGAGCCCCGCGCGGCGGGACGAGCTCGCCGCACCTGCGCCGCGGCCCGTGCGCCCCTCCCGCCGGCGGCGCCGGCCTGATGCCTGACGCTTCCCACCTGCGGGGCATCCCGGGGGCCGCTTAGGCTCCCCCCTCCCGGGCCTCTGTCCCGCGTGCTTTCTAGACTCAAAGGAGTGGGTTCACCAACGCCGTGCGGGGTCCTGGATCGGACCCCGGGGCAGAAGGCGGTTGGCGGAACCGCTGCCGAGGCGCGCACGGTCTACGCCGCCGGACCCATGATTTCTTTGTTGGGACACATGTGCCCTTGGCTGCGTGAGGTCCCGTCCTGCCCGGGGAGCTGGGCCTGGCCCGGCGGTGCGCCGCACGATCCTTCCAGCTGTTCTGGAAATGGAAAATTATTTCGAAATAAAAGGTTTGTTTAAAAAAAAACCAAGGGACTTGACGGTGGTCATCTTGCTGCAGACCAAGGAAAGGATGTGAATCCCGGGCCCCCAGCCCCTCCTCCATCAGGCCCAGGAGTGCCTGCCTCGCCCCCCAACTTTGAAGTCTGCAGATGCAGAACGAGGACGCCCCTCCCTGCCCCTCCCAGTTGCTCCACCACCTGCTTCCCCTCTGCCCCAAGTCTGACATCATCTCTCACCGCATCATTCTGGAATCTGGTTGTCTCATCCCTTCTCCAAACAGGACCCCAGTGTCCCATCCCCTGGACACCCCTCACCAAACATTTGTGTCTGACCTGTCAATGGGGCATTGATGGGGCAGCTGGGTGGGGTCACCACAGGGTCAAACTAGAGAAATGATTTCATCCTCCACAGGGCCTTGGACTTCTGGTCTAAAGGAGGAGGGCGCTGGAGGCAGGATTCCCAGGTCTGAGGGAGGAGGGGGCTCGGAGCCTGGGTCTGAGAGAGGAGGGGCTGGGAGCCTGGACTCCTGGGTCTGAGGGAGGAGGGGCTGGGGGTCTGGATTCCTGGGTCTGAGGGAGGAGGGGTTTGGGGCCTGGACTCCTGGGTCTGAGGGAGGAGGGTCTGGGGGTCAGGATTCCTGGCCTGAGGGAGGAGGAGCTGGAGGCCTGGACTTTGGGGTCTGAGGGGGGAGGAGACTGGGGGTCTGGACTCCTGGGTCTGTGGGAGGAGGCGCTGGGGGTCTGGACTCGGGGTGTGAGAGTGGAGGAGGCTCTGGGCCTGGGTCTGAGACAGATTTCCGGCGGCAGCCAGTTCTAAGAGTCAACGCACGATGTCGCTCTGGGCCTAGTGGGGTAGAAGAGGCGGGTCCGGGGGCGGGGCTTACGACCCCATAGGTGGGGGCGGGGTCTGCTCCAGGGCAGGCCTCTGCTGGCAAGGGATCCAGAGCTGGGCACTGACCATAGCGGGCTGCGAAGGGTCAGGCAAGCTTGAAGAAGGTGAGATTTGGAGGTCGGAGCGCAGGTCAGGAGGAGACAAGGGTTAAACAGCCTGAGGTGGGCAGCACCTGATAGTGAAGCTGCACAGCTGGCCAAAGTCCTGGGTCCCTCAGAGGGTCGGGGGCTGAATTTCGAGGCTGTAGAGGGGTTGAGTGTTAGGGAAACAGAGTCTGGGAGTCCTAAGATGTGTGAGTTGTATAAGGTTCCAGGAGACGTGTGGGCTGGTGGGCCAGACTCCTCCTCTAATGGAGGAGGGTGCTGGGGGGCTGGACTCCCTAGTCTGAGGGAGGAGGAGACTGGGGGGTCTGGATTCCTGGGTCTGTGGGAGGAGGAGACTGGGGGCCTGGGCTCACGGGTCTGAGGGAGGAGGGGGCTGGGGTCTGGACCTCTAGGTCTGAGGGAGGAGGGGGCTGGGGACCTGGGCTCCTGGGTCTGAGGGAGGAGGGGGCTCAGGGCCTGGGTCTGAGGGAGGATGGGGCTGGGGCCTGGACTCCCGGGTCTGAAGGAGGAGGGGGCTCAGGGGCTGAGTCTGAGAGAGGAGGGACTGGGGGCCTGGACCTCTAGGTCTGAGGGAGGAGGGGGCCGAGGGGGCTTGGGGCCTGGGTCTGAGGGAGGAGGGAGGAGGGGCTGGGGGCCTGGACTCCCGGGTCTGAGGGAGGAGGGAGGAGGGGCTGGGGGCCTGGACTCCTGGGTCTGAGGGAGGAGGAGACTGGGGGCCTGGACTCCTGGGTCTGAGGGAGGAGGGGCTGGGGTCTGGGTCTGAGGGAGGATGGGGCTGGGGCCTGGACTCCTGGGTCTGAAGGAGGAGGGGGCTCAGGGCCTGAGTCTGAGAGAGGAGGGGCTGGGGTCCTGGACCTCTAGGTCTGAGGGAGGAGGGGGCTGAGAGGGCTTGGGGCCTGGGTCTGAGGGAGGAGGGGCTGGGGGTCTGGACTCCTGGGTCTGAGGGAGGAGGGGCTGGGGGTCTGGACTCCTGGGTCTGAGGGAGGAGGGGCTGGAGCTCTGGACTCCTGGGTCTGAGGGAGGAGGGGCTGGGGGTCTGGACTCCTGGGTCTGAGGGAGGAGGAGGCTGAGGGTGTAAGAATTGGATCCCAGGCATCTTGAGGACTTGGTGCTTCCAAGTGCCTGCTCCCATCCAGGTCCCAGCCGTTCCCTAAAGCCCTGGTGTGCGCAGCCGCCCTCTCTGGCCTCTGGAGGCAGAGAGCACCTGTTTGCTCTTAGGAGAAAGAGGCTACTCATCCACCCCCAGGGCCCAAGTGTTTGCTTTGGAAACAAGGTGGGGGGTGTCTCGAGTTATCTGGTTCATCTTTCACCCTTGGGCCATTGGGTGGCGCCAGGATGTGGGGGCGGGGGCAAGAGACATCTGCGACCTGAGGCTTGACCTTACTCCAACCAGCAACTGGTCTCCCCACTCCTCAGATGCCTCTAATGAAGAGGGAGACTGAGTCACAATGGAAAGTGCCATTGAGTCCCTAGCCCCCTCCTCTCTCACACCCAGGAATCCAGACCCCTAGCCCCTGCTCCCTCAGACCCAGGAGTCCAGATCCCCAGCCCCTTCCTCCCTCAGACACAGGAATCCAGACCCCTAGCCCCTCCCTCAGACCCAGGAGTCCAGACCCCAGCCTCCTCCTCCTCCCTCAGACCTAGGAGTCCAGACCCTAGTCCCTCCTCCCTTAGACCCAAGAGTCCAGACCCTAGTCCCTCCTCCCTCAGACCCAAGAGTCCAGACCCCAGCCTCGTCTTCCCTTAGACCTGGGAGTCCAGGCCCCCAGTCCCTCCTCCCTCAGACTGGGGAATCCAGGCCTGGAACCCCCTCCTACCTCAGATCCGGCCCCAGCCCCCTCCTCCCTCAGACCCAGGAGTCCCGACCCCCAGCCCCTCCTCCCTCAGACCCACGTCTAGCAGGACCTGGGCCCTGGGTCACTGTCTCTACTCTGCCCCACAGAGATGCCTGGCAAACAGTCAGATGAGGAACAGGTCGAGGCAGGGGCTGCCGAAAACGTAGCGGAGGAGGACCTAGGGGGCCTCACAGCAGAGGAGCTCCGGCAGGGCCAGGAGGCAGCCCTGGAGCTAGAGGACATGATGGCGCTAAGTGCGCAGACCCTGGTCCAGGCCGAGGTGGACGAGCTTTACCAGCAAGTGCGTCCCCTGGGCCAGGGCCGCTTTGGCCGGGTCCTGCTGGTCACCCATCGTCAGAAAGGTACCAGGACCTGGAGACAGATGCAGGGGGGTCAGGGGGTGGCGGAATGGGCCACGACAGGTGCCCGCCGAGGCCGGGGAGTCGGTCAACAGAAATCTAGTGTTGCCTCGGCCCCCCACCCCCAGGCTGTGTGTTCTTAGGACCCTCCCTTCCCCTCTCGAGCCTCAGCCGCCTCCTTCGAGAATGTGGGTGATCGAGCATATGTTGATGGCTCTAGTTCCAGACAGAAAGAGAAGCAGACAGAGCCTTCCCCTGTGGCCCTCCTCCGGGGGCTGGCTTCACCTGGAACTTTCCGGCCAGGCGCGCACACATCCTCTGTCGGTCCCGAGTCAGGCACGGTGTGGATGGAACTCAGAGGCAGCGTCAACGCGGGGCATGCCTAGCAAGGCCGCCTGGGGGGCTGGGCCCCGTCCTCAGTGCTTGGTGCTTCGAACCCAGAGCTGAGTCTGTGAGGCCTGCCTTCAGGGTGGAGCTCTGGCCTGCACAGGGAGAGCGTGCGAGTGCCCCCGGCCAGCCAGAGCCAAGCGGGGCCGCTGGGGTTGGGGTGGAGGTGGGGCTTAAACAGCGGGAGTTCATCTTTTCACACCTCTGGAGGCAGAAGTCCCCATCCAGGTGTCCCCGTGTGTCCACACCTGCATGTCTGCATCCGTTTCCTTCTTCTCCAAGGACACCGGTCACAGTGGACCGGGGCCCACCCCAGGGCCCCATTTTACCTTTCAAGACTGTCTCCAGATACGGTTCTATTCTGCGAAACTGGCCGTGAGGACTTCTTCCAGCTCTGGATTCGGGGAGGGGGGTGCACCGTTCAGCCCGCATCAGAGACCGATGCAAAGAGCAAGAGGTCCAGACATGGGTCCCCGACGGTGGAGGCGCAAAGCCTAACGGGGGGCCTGGGGACCAGAATAGACAGTGGCACGTGCCAGGGTGGCAGGGGTCCAGGGCGTCCCCGACACTAAGAGAAGGACACTGCTGCATCCAGCTGAGGGATGGAAGGACAGTGGTCAGTATGTGAGGCGAGGAGGTGACCTCTGTCCCACACTCCCGGGTTCCCCGCGAGGGCGTTGGGGTCCTGGAGGCCGGTAACCCTGCAGGTGAAGAAGCCAGAATTCCTGCCCTCAGGGGACTTACACTCCCTGTGGCGTTTGTGTGACGGTCCCTGCAGGGATGGTGTCCTGAGCGCAGAGCATCCCTTCCGCATTCCCCGCGGCTTTGGGCTCAGGTTTGCTGGAACCAGGTCATCTGAAGTTCTGAGTCCAGTTTCCCCGGGTCCCCTCCATCTGCCCCCATGTAGCAGAGAAGAAACTCACCAAATGCTGCCTTAGTGTTGTTATTCATTCCATGGACAGCGTTTCCGTGGCCCAGCGGCGTGCAGGGTGGCGTGGCAGGGAGGCGGGGTTCGGAGGAGGTGGCGTGGGGGGAGAGAGTCGGGGGTGGGGGGGGCATCCAGGGTGACCCTCGGCTCCCACACTCCCTCCACTCCTGTCCCTGCTGCCCTCAGGCACGACCCTGGCGCTGAAGCAGCTCCCGAAGGCGTCCACTTCCCTCCGCGGCTTCCTGTACGAGTTCTGCGTGGGCCTCTCGCTGGGCACGCACCCGGCCATAGTCACGGCCTACGGCATTGGCATTGAGTCGGCCGACTCCTACAGCTTCCTGACAGAGCCCGTCCTGTACGGGGACCTCATCAGCTTCATCCAGCCCAAGGTGGGTCGGTGGGCCCCTGCCTGGGCTCCTCTGGAGTTCACGGACACCACAGAACCAACGCTGTGCTCTAGTGAGGCTCACCCGCCCCCACGGGCTTAGCCCAGGCCTCGAGGGGGTCACGCTGGGCCTCCCCAGGGCAAGTCTGTTGGAGGTCCTTCCTTGTCCCGGACGCCCCGGGACCGAGGAGCAGCCGCATGGCCTCCAGTCCCCGGCCTGCTGTCTGCAGGAGGCCCTGACGCCCGTCCCCCACAGGTGGGCCTCCCACAGCCGGCAGTCCAGCGCTGTGCGGCCCAGCTGGCCTCAGCCCTGGAGCACATCCACTCCCGCGGCCTGGTGTACCGGGACATCAAGCCCGAGAACGTGCTGGTGTGCGACCCGGCCTGCCAGCGGGTCAAGCTGACTGACTTCGGCCACACGAGGCCGCGTGGGACGATGCTGCGCCTGGCCGGGCCGCCCATCCCGTACACGGCCCCCGAGCTCTGCTGCCCCCCGCCCCTGCCCGAGGGCCTGCCCATCCAGCCTGCCCTGGACGCCTGGGCGCTGGGGGTCCTGCTCTTCTGCCTTCTCACCGGCTACTTCCCCTGGGACCAACCCGTGGCCGAGACCGATCCCTTCTACGAGGACTTCCTCATCTGGCAGGCATCTGCCCAGCCCGAGGACCGTCCTCAGCCCTGGGTTGGCCTGACACCCGTGGCCGACAGTCTCCTGTGGGGGCTGCTGGACCCTCACCCCCGGAAGAGGAGCCCTGTGAGCTCCGTCCGGGACTACCTGGGGCGTCCCTGGAGGCAGCAGGAGGGGGAAGCTCAAGAGGTGGAGGAGGGGGACGGCAAGGAGGACGGCGAGTGAGGGGGCCTGAGCCCACCTTGCCTGCAGAGACTTGGGAAGGGAACCGCCAGGGCCCCGTGTCCTGAGGCCGCCTCCACCTTCTTGTGCTGGCTTTTGGCTTCTCTTTTGCCCGTTTCCCCCTTTCTGCCCTCCTTACCTCCCACATGGGCATTCTGGGTCCCCCCTGTGGCCTAGGGGGCCCCTGAGACAGCTGCGTGTCTACCCTGCCGTCGCCGTCGTCCCCAAGGCTTTGGCACCTGCTGTTCCCCCTGCCTGCGGTCCTGTGGCTCCTTCCCTCACCTCCCGCACCCCCTGGGCGCCTTGGCTGCCCTGCTCAGTGAGGCCTGCCCTCGGCGCCCAAGGCCCCGGGCCCGTGTTCCCACCGTCTCCCTCGCCCCTGCTCCCTGCCCTCCAGGACGCTCATCCCCTTCTAGCTGTCTGCTTAGGTCCGTGTGGTTCTTCTGTGTGTCCTGCGGGGGGCAGGGGTCCCGCCCGTGCTGTGAGGTCCCCCGGCGCGGTCCTGGCCGACAGAAGGGGCCCGCAGATGTTTGCTCAATAAACGCAGCCATCTGGTTCTCTGTCACCGCCTCCGTGTCCCTGTCTTCCGGCCCGTCTCTCCTCCCCGGCCGGCCAGGTCTCACCCACTCCCCCGGCCCTGCGTCTTCGCCCCCAGGCCGGGCTGTCGCCCTCTTCTCTCACCCAGTTTCACCCCGCACTTAGGTCTCCGCGGTGCTGCTGGTCTGTCCCCGTGAGGAAGGGCGGACGGTGTGTTGTCAGGGAGAGACCTGCAGAGGCAGAACGCGGTCCCCTGGTGTGGCCGTGCCAGCGGCCGGTGGCGAGGACGCGTGTCAGGACACAGGGAGAGCCCGTCTGGGCGGAGGCCCTGAGCACCGGAGCCGCCCGTGGACGGATTTCCACAGACGTGTGTGTCCGTGAGCCCCTGGTCCCCGGGGGGTGCACAAGTCGTGAGATGGACACGGAGGGGGTGTGACTGTCCCGCCCAGTGTTTGAGCCTGTGCGTGAGGGAACGGCACGGAAGTCTGCGTGCGCCTGGCCCTGCGTGGGGACATCAGGCCTGTGTTGGTGTGTCCACCAGACCTTGAGCGCGTGTGTGTAGCCAGAGGAGAAAAGTCACCCAGGCGCGGCTGCCAGCCGCCAGCTGGGCCCCTCTCCTTCACACCTTCCTCCCCGTCGTCCCGGCCCCTTCTTGGCCGCTGCCCTGTTTGCAAACACTCTCTTCCTCTCCTCGCCTTCTCTGGCCTCCCGCCCAGAGCAAGGCTACAACTCAGAGCTGGATCGTGTGTCACTCTCTCCCAGGCCCCTATTCCCCCCCCGCCCAGGGCCCCTGCTGTGGCCTCCTAGGTGTTGCCTGGACTGGGGAGGTGGGTATTAACAGCGCCTGCCGTGTGACCCCAGAAGACCCTTGAATCTAGTTTCAATCCAGAGGACTAGGGACACCAGCCCCCGTCCTGGGCAATCCAGGTGGGCTTCCTGGAGTAGGGGATCGTTGGAGAGAACAAGATAGGGAGGTACATAAGTTGAGAGGGAAGCCAGATCAGGACCTTCTGCCATCTTATCCGTGAATGTGAAATAGCCGGAGCCATCAGGCCAAGAATGTGTCCCAAAAAAGCTGGAGGCAGCTTGGGCAGGGTGGAGCTGGGAAAGAGGGGAGTGGAGATGGGCAGGGGCAGGCAGGGGCAGGAAAGGCTGCAGAGGGTGTTAATTGGTGGCGGCAGCTGAGGATTAACTGGGAGGTGATAATGACCCAGTGGGGGGCCCCAGCGCTGGACCGAGGAGGAAAATTCCCAGGCAGGGCCTGAAGGGGGCTGGGGCGGTGCTAATTAAGTATTGGTTACTTAATTAAGTAAGACTTAATGCTAATCATAATACTTAACACTGACAAAGCCACGGGCTCCTCGGGCAGCCCCCCTGGCAGAAACATCGCTCACCTGCTAGGACCCTCCTCAGTTCACGGGTGGGGGCCTCGCGGGGGGCACGTGAGCTCCCACCTGGGTCAGGGGCAGGCGCAGAGCCAGGAGCCGAACCCAGACTGGGTCCCGTCTAGAGTCCAAGGTCTTCAACTTCAGGGTGTCCTGCTGCCACCAGTGGCCAAAGGGGTCCCACACGGGGGACTGAGGTGCACGTGAGGGGGTGTGTGTCAGTATCCGTGTACGCCTGAATGTGCAAGTCGGAGTGTGCATGGGGAGTTGGGAGGCGGCCGTCCCTCCGTGGGAGGACACGGGCATTGGAGCAGGTAAACCATGGGGATAGAAGGAGGGGGCCCCAGAAGCCTCCAGACCCACTGACACGCACTACTGAGGACGTGGAGAGTCTAGAATCCCCATGCAGTGCGGTGGGAGTGTAAAAAATGGTGCGGGCGTCATGGGAGACAGGCCCGCGTTCGTCAGCTCGTTAGACACAGAATGACCACGTGGCCCAGCAATTCCGCTCCGAGGTTTGTGCCACCAGCAACGGAAAGCGTGTGTAGCCGCACAGATATTCATAATGACACTACTCACAGCCAAACCACAGAGACAACCCAAATGTCCGTCCACGGACCAGCAAACACGAGGCGGCCCATGCAGACTCTGGCCAGGGAAAGGAGCGAAGCCCCTAACCCATGCCGCATCCCGGTGGGCCTCACCGACTCCGGGGGAAGGGAGAGAGAGGCCGGCCGGCTGTGGAAGATGAGCCACTGCAGGCCTGCATTCCGAAAACGTCCAGAACAGGCAGATCCACAGAGGCGGGAAGACTGCTGGCTACCGGGGGTGCGGCTGGCGGGGGGAGACGGGGGATGGCTGCTAAGGGGCGCCTCTTTTCTTCTTGGGGGGCGGAATCGTTCTAAAATTAGATTCTGGCGAGTGTTGCACAACTCTGAATATATTAAAAAACCACTGAATTGTACAGGGGGGAAAAGGGTGAATTTCGTGGCATGTAGATTTCATCTCGATGAGGTTAAATTAAAAAACCACAAAAGAAGCATTTCCAAGGTTCTCATGCCTTGATCATTTTCTTTCCTTTTCGGGGCCTCTGAATTCCCATCAAAGAGAAAAGAGAAAACGCTGCCCTCCTTCTCACAGCTCAGAGTTAACCACAAACCAAGACCTTAACGCCCTCTCCCTACTCCTCCGTTTTACAGAAAAGACCACTGAGGCCCCAATGGGGACGAACCTACTTTCCAAAGACCGGCAAGTCTAAAGGTGGAAGAGCCTGAATTCAAAACCAGCTCTTGCCCGATTCCAGAGTCTTTGCCCTTGACCTTAGCCCAGCACCTCTAAAGAGTACCCGAGCTGGTGGTCGCCAAGGAAGCTCTGCACCCCCCAGCTGGGGGCCTCAAGCTTGCAAGCAAGACCATGAGGTCCAGTGCAAAGCGAAAATGTGGGGTTTCTTGCTTCAAGAAAAGTTTTTCCTTCCCTTCTCCCTCTCTGCCATTTGCTGGTGACGTCACGCCCTCGCCTTGGCATGGGACATGGAGCTACTTGCTGGGGATGGGGCCAGGCATCCCGCGACCAGAACCCATCAGGGAAGTGACTTTGCATGAGCCTGCGCTCCCGTCCCATCGACTTCACTTAGAAAACACAGAATCAAAAATCATGAAGAACGTCGGCAGAGCGGTAAACCAATCCAGCTGCACCCAACCTGCACCCTGCTTGCAGCGGGGAAGGGGCCTGCCCGGGGCCAGAGGGGGCCAGCCAGGCAAGGCCTCTGTGAACACGCTCTGGAGCGGGGAGTCCCTGCAGGGGGTTGCTGGGGCACAGGTAATGCAAATGGCTCGAGCGGCACTTTTCAGATGTGAACAGCAGCGAGCCACGAATCACCTGCCACCTTGCTAAAACGCGGATTCCGATCCAGGGGGCTTCTGAGGCGGTGCTGTCGAGGCCCATGCTCCCAGGGCACGGGCCACACTTGCTGGTGCAAGGGACACAATTTTAGAGTACTGATCTCGCGTCCTCGGTGAACTCAGTATTAGTAACGCTAACCATTTGTGTGCTGGATGCTTTGGGGTCTTCTACGTGGACAGTCATATCGCCCAGGGGAAAGGACAGATCTGGGTCTCTTTCCACTATTCCCGCAATGAAGGAAGCCTCCTCTGCTCCTACTCTGCTAGGAGTGTGTGTGTGCGTCCACTGTGAATGCATGTTGGATTTTGTCAAACGTGTTTTTCTACATGGGTCAAGCTCGCTAGGCCGCTGCAGCTACCGTTCTGGGCTTGTTGCAAGCTGGCAGGCACAGGATAGGGCTCAGCTGTCCCGTGGGAGGTGTCCAGGGCAGGGCCAGCAGTAGGTGGGGGCTGGCCACCCACCCTGGCCCTGGACCCAGGGGCCAGATGTTTGGGCTTAGCTGCCTGGCCAAGTAGGGATAAAGTGACCGGATAATTAAGCACCCGCTTCTTCAGGGCTGGCAGAAGGTGGCAGAGGGTGGAGGGACCTGAGGCCAGAGTGCCTAAGAGCCACCCCCCACAAGTCCAGCTCACAGTTGGGGGCCTGGTGCCTAAACTGCTAGTGGGGCCCTCAGGGGGCACCCAGAGCGGGGGTGCACCTGCTCCCAACTGGAAATGGGAAAACTGACCCTTTGCCTCCAGGTCGGTGTGCCGTCCTCAGAGCCCCTGACTGCCCAGGAGGGCCAGGGTCAGGCAGGCAGGGGCCCTCTCAACCCTCCCTGTTTACTAGTCAGCAGTTATTTAAGTCTGGGGCTTAATGAGACCTGGGGAACAGAATTCTCTGCGTGCTCCGTTGCCTGTTGGCGGGGGCAGATGGTCCATCTATCAGGACCCCCGTACATTATCCCTCCCCGCCCCCAACACGTAACTGGACCCTGCTGGCCTTTGCAGGACTGTGGGGGCGCCAGCTCCATGACCTTCCAGGACCTCTGAGCCAGGCTCCAGACTGGGGAGAGGAGGAGGAGGAAACGGTCTCCTGTCCGAGGCTACAGCAACCAGAATCGGAGCTGCTTGCGGTCTTTCAAGGCAGCCCCCAGTTTACAAGTGGAGACCCAGAGAGGGGAAGGGGCTCATCCAAGGCCACTCAGAGAGGGGCCGTCATGGGAGGCCTAACCTGGAACCCCAGGCCAAGGTCAAAGCAGAGGAATTTGCATCGCGTTATTCTGGGTTTGAGTTCCCACTCTGCTGTGCGGCCTCAGGCAAGGCGCTTGCCCTCTCTGAGCTTCACTGTCCTTTCTGAAATGGGGATCAAGGTCCTCCTTCAAAGGGCTGTGGTGAGGATGGGATGTAGTGTGCTAAGGAGCCACACTGGGTCAGGCGCAGAGAAGCGCAGTCAGGAAGGGATCACAATCATTCTTGTTAACTGAGCACTGGACACCCTGAGCTCCGTCCTTGCCCAGGCTACCTCACCTAATCCTCCCCACCACCACGTCCTCAGAGACACGTGCTGTTACTGTCCCCATGTACCAGTGACGAGACCGAGGCTCAGAGAAGGAAACAAACCCCCAGAGGCCCACTGCCCGGAAGCGGGCTCGAATCCAGGACGCTCCGACCTATGAGCCAGGCCCCGGGTCAGACGGGCCTGGGTACCACTCCCGGCTCCACCACATCTTCCCCGAGAGACCTGGGACCTCAGTGCCCTGATCTGTAAAATGGGGACAAACGGAACAACGGCTGGCCCAGAGCGAGCGCTTACCGAGAGCCAGGCCCCGTGCAAAGCGCTCTAACCTACGCGTTAACTTATCAGTCAGCACAGCAACCCGCGAGGTGGGCTTCGTGGCTGGAAGAACTCAGACCAAGCAGCTGGGCGTCTGGCCCAGGTTCGTGCCCACAGGCAAGCTCAGGCCTTCGGGCTCCACAGCTCAGCCCTTCTCTGCCGCTGCGGCAACAGTACCCTCGTCAGCAGCTGTTCATGAGGACGAAGTGACGTCATGCACACAAAGCCCTCAAAACAGAGCCTGATCCAGACGCTGTACTCAACAAATACTAGTCATTATTACTGTCATGCACTCATTCATTCAAAAGGTATTTAAGACGTGTGCGCTCTGCGTCAGGCTCTAAGAGCTGGGCATTCATCTGTGAACGAGACAAAGATCTCTGCCATCGGGGGGGCTTCGCCAGTGCCAACGGTGGCACCCTCATCACCACCATCTCCATCATGATCGTCATCACTCCAATCACCGCAATCACGCCCATGATCACCTTCGTGATCGCCACCGCGATCATGGCGAACATCACTTCCTTTGCCATCATCGTCGTCACCACAGCCATCATTAAGCTCACCGTCATCCTTCTCGCTACCGTAATCACCACGACCGTCATGGTCATCACCCGGTGTCACTGACGCCATCACTATAAACGTCATTGCTTCGCATGGTGCCCGTAGGATGCACAAATCAAGACCGAGCTTGGGATGCCCTCTCTCTGGAGTTCCCCTAGATCCCACAAATGCCACGGAGACCTTGTTTTTAATTAGATACTATGGTTTCCATTTTTTGGTTTGGTGTGTCTTAGCCCCTCAAATCCCATAGAGGGGTCACACATCTCCCCTCAGAGGCCTTTCTTCCTCCTCTGGGGTGGTGGTGGTTGGCGCAGATGTGCTGGGGGGCCGGGCCCCCTCAGCCAGTCTGTTTACCATCTCGCCCAGCTGCCCTAGGTGCCGGGCGGCCTCCACCAGCTGGGTGAGCCCCAGTCCCAGGGCTTGGCGCTGCCGCTGCTCCTGCTCCAGGACCTGGGTCAGCCTTTGCAGCTGGCCACCCACGGCCCTCACAGCAGCCACCAGCTCTATCAGGGCAGGCGGCTCACAAGCCATGACCTTTACATGTGCTGTTGGAGCCACACACGGGCCAAGGGGGTCTGGGCTCTGACCAGGGGTTGGTCTCGGGGTGAGATGGTCAGGGAGAGGCGGATCCAAGGGGTGGATCGTGGAAAACAGGTGGAGGTCAGAGGTCACTGTGGGGTCAGAGGCTGAGTGTGGGGTCTGGGTGGGTGGCGGGCTTGGTTTGGGACTCTGGCTTTTTGGTGGTTTGAAGTCCTCAGTGGGAAGTGTGTCCGTGCTCGGAGCTGGAGAAGGCCTGGAGTGGCTGGACTCTGAGGCTAGAAAAGGCACCAGGCTTGATATCTTGGATGCAGAGAGATGAGAGGACCCCGTGGAGGTCAACCAGGGGTGTAGGCTAGACCTGACTCTTGGTGCTGGAGTGGGAGAGAACAGTTCTGTTCCCAAGGAAGTTAGAATGGACTTAGTAGTGATCACAGGGGTCGAGGTAGGGTCAGCCGTCACGGCGGGGTGAGCAGAGGTGGTAGAAGGAAAGGTCAAGGCGGGGCGAGGGGTTGTGGCAGGGCGAGGGGTTGTGGAGGGTGGAGCGGCAGTGGACTGAGGGGCTGTTGTGGCCTGAGGGGTCGTGGTGGGTTGAGGGGTCGTGGTGAGGTCAAGGGTTGTGGTGGGCTGAGGGGATGTAGTGGGTTGAAGGAATATGGTGGGTTGGGGGAGTGTGGTGGGTTGAGGGGGTGTGGTGAGTTGTGGGGACGTGGTGAGTTGTGGGGTTGTGGTGGTGTGAGGGGTGGTCGTGGGTTGAGAGGTCAAGGTGGAGTGAGGGGTGCTAGTAGGGTGGGGGCTTGTGGAGGAGTCTGGGGATCTGGAATGATCTGGAACTGTGCTGGCATATGGAGCTGTGTCCAAGTTTGGGGTTGTGTCAGATTCTGGAGTCAACTCTGAGGTAGAAAAAAGGTGGGTCACCACTGCCGGTGCAGAGGGGTCAGAGGTCAGTTCTTTGGGCAAGGCGGGTGGTGGGGTGGGTGAGAGATCAGATGTCAGCGCTGGAGTCACAGCGGCCTCAGGGGTGGACAGAGTGAGGCCAGGGGTTGTCAGAGTGAGGTCAGAGCTCGTCTGCGAGGCCAAGTCTGAGCTGGATGGCAAAGTGTCAGGAGGGTCAGAGGTCACCTCTCGCCTTGAAGCTGCCTCGGGAATAAGCCGTGGTGCAGAGTCGGGGGTCACCGGTGGGCCAGGGGGCTCTGGCGAGGCTGATGGAGCTGGGGAAACGGCAGGGGGCGCCGTCCTGGCAGCTGTGGGACGCTGCGGCCGACGCTGGGGCCACGGTTTCCTCAGGGAACCTGGAGGAGGAAAGACAGATGGCCGAGGTCAGCTTGCCCCGCCCACCCCCTTGGCCTGCCCCGCCCCTCCACGGAGGAACCGACCAACGGGAGGGTGCGGAGCCTTGTGACATCACGGTTCCCCAGCAGACTTCGCCCCGCCCCAGCGCCCCACCTCCCCGCCACCTGTGATGTCTCCAGACGCCACCTGGCGTCCTCCACTGCGGGCGAGGGAGCTCGAAGGAGATGAGGGGTACCGCGGAAGATGGGAGGGAGCGGAAACGTGGGGGGCAGGAGGGGGAGGTTGGAGGAGGTTGTGGGAGCATGAAGGAAAATGCGGGAGTGTGGGGGACGAGCAGGCTTACCTGGGGGTGCGAGAGGGGCTGAAGGGCAGAGGGGATCTGGGGGCAAAGCGGGGCAGAATGTGGGAAAGGCCAGAAGGTGCAGAAGCATGAGGGGAGATGCAAGAGGGTTCTGGGGGTCATCTCAGTGGTCAAGATTTTTACGTCACTTTTTATTTTTATTTTATTTTATTTTTTTTTAAAGATTTTATTTATTCATTTGACAGAGAGAGAGATCACAAGTAGACAGAGAGGCAGGCAGAGGGAGAGGGGGAAGCAGGCTCCCCGCTGAGCAGAGAGCCCCATGCGGGGCTCGATCCCAGGACTCTGGGATCATGACCTGAGCAGAAGGCAAAGGCTTTAACCCACTAAGCCACCCAGGCGCCCCTTTACGTCACTTTTTAAACAAAATTATTACAAAAGATCCACTGTGAACAAAAAAGTCAAAATTTTCCCCCGACAGGATCTGACTGGGCCAGGATTAGGGAGTCAAGTGAGGTAGATGGGATCCTGCCTATAGTTAAATTTTTGATGTTTAGTTCATTATAAATGTTTTACATTAATTTTGATTTTTAAAACTATAAAGACATTTACCTTGATAACTGTGTTTTGACGGCCCCTCACATTTAAGGGTCTGAGTGGAATGAGGAGGCTCAGCCCCTTCCTGGCTCAGCTTCCAGGTATATGAGAATTTTATCCTTTTTTGCAGATGAGGGGAGTCAGGCCAAGAGGGAAGGTAATGTGCCATGGTCTCACGTAGATACAGTTTGCAAGTTGTGGGGACAAGATTTGAAGCAAAGTCCTTTGCATTCAGAGTCTGGGTCGTTAAATATCACTCTCAGCGATGGGTATGATAACATGCGGCCACTGAGTACCTGAAATGTGGCTAGTCCAACTAAAGAAAGTTTCATTTTTAAAAAAAAAAAATTTTTGGTGGGCAGCAAAGCAAGATTTATTGAAGGATAGCGAAGTGATAATACAACGCTCCCAAGGAGGGATGGGACCCGAGGGTGTTGCCCTTTTTCACATTTTTGATTCATTTAAAGTAAAAAGCCACCTGTGTTGATAGCTACCATATTGAACGATTACAGCTCTAGAGAATTCCAGTTTTCCTGCAGGATTTTGGACGTGCATTCTGTTCCCGCCATTTGTTTACAGCATCAGAGAAGTGGGTAAAGGAAGGGGTTGGCTTCCAGCCGAGCTGCCTGGGCGGAAACCCCAGATCTGTCGCTTCCTAACTGGGTGACCATGGACAAGTTATTTAACTGCCTTGAATCTCAGCTTGTGGATGATCACCCGGCCTCCCTCGCACAGCTGTGATGATTCAGGGAGCTCCTGGGTATGCAGACTTAGGACAGTGCCTAGCATGTAACAGGCACTCTTGTGATTAATACTGTCGCAGTCATTGATGTCCATACCTCAATTTCTCTCATCTGTGAAATAGGCATAATTAGTACCTACATCATAGGGCTCCTGTAGATGTTACGAGAGCGAAAGGGGTAATATATATAAAGTGCTTAGAATAGTACCCAACACATGGTGTGTTGCTCAGTAACTATTAACTGGTTTAGTTATTCTTTCAAGAATCTCAGGTTGCTTAAATATTGTAGGGGTTTAGACGCCTAGAGTGGTATTTTTAATTTTTCAGACCCAAGGTGCAGAAAGCTAAACTAATTATACTCTTCTGTACATTGTCATCAACAGCCCAGCAATGTCTCTTCTTTTTTCTCCTTTTTCTTCCCTGCTCCCCATCCCTCTCACTTTCTCCCACAGCTCCTTCCATTAATGTATTTGACGTGTCCTTAAAGATAGGACCTTACACAAGACCTTATAAAATACAAAAGGCATGTATGTATGTTAATATATTAAGTGTATGTGTGTATTTTTGTGTTTGCACTTTTTAGTTTTTGCAAGTCGCTGGAAATTTCATTCTGTTCTTTGTCTATATGAAGTTGCTCATAGTGCCCTGTGTTGCTGTGCGCGCAGCTGGTCACTACTTTAGCTCCCGCATGGGCCCCCAGCACGTGCACCCGCTCCATCTCTCTTGTACCCACTGCTGGACACGTAACCTGCCTCCGAGTCCCTGATATCACAATGTTCCAAAGAAAACCCTCATACAGGTTTCCCTGAGAAGCCTGTTCAAGAATTTTTCTGGAATATAGGAAGTGGACTGCTGGGTCACAATGTACAATCACACCTAAATTCACTAAATCGTCTTTCTCCGATACCTATATCCAGTGGGGATGTCTGTTTTCCCACATCCTCACCCACACTTGATATCACCTACCTTCCGAATTTTGTCCCTGCTTGTCATCATTTTAATTTTCCTGAGTCCTTATGAGTGTGAATGTTTCTACATAGATTTAGTGGCCATTTGGGCTTTCTCTTCTGTAAATCACCTGTTTATAACTGTTCCCCATTCTCTTATAGGGTTCCCTGTCATTTCTTTATTGATTTGTCAGAGTGAATTGCATAGCATAGGTTTCAGTTTCCCCAACTGGGCATTACTGATACTTGGAGCTGGATGATTCTTTGTTGTGGGGGACTGCCCTGTACATAGTAGGATATGTGACGACACCTGTAGCCTCTACCCATTAGGTCCCAGTAGGCTCCCTGCCCGTAGTCACGACAATACCAAACATCTCAGATATTGCCAATTATTCCCAGCTGAGGGACACGGGTGTAGATAATAACCCCTTGTATCAGGATGTATTTCTGTTGGGTCTCTGGGGTGAGAGTGGGGTCCCCACTGGGGAAATCGGGGTCCATCTTTCTACCCCACAACACAAACAACCTGGTTGCCCCAGCTCCGTGCCTCACCTGTGTCTCCACGGATCCTTGGAGCTGGAGAGGGATGGCCTGGGCTCCGGGTCGTAGCAGTGGTAAGCGTGGACCCAGGTCTGCCTGCGGTGGGTGTCCCCTTGGGCAGAGCCCTTCCGGAAGGTGTATCCCACGTCAGGGAAGGCTCGGAACTATCCTCATCACCTGGAGAGGTACAGGGAGAACTGAGACTCGCTTCCCTTGACTGTGACCCTCTGCTCCTCTTGGACCCCAACTCAGGCCTCATCCTGTCTCAACTGGACCACCAGCCCCATCTCCTCCCTGACCTCACAGCGCCCCTGGTGACTCAGCTGAGATGCTCTGAACTACTAAGAACAGAAACTGGGACTAAACCAGCTTATAAAATAAGAACAGTTATTATTTCAATGTCCTGATGTCCCTGCTCCTACTAATTCTTTATTCTTCCCTCGGGGGAAAAACCCTGTAATGTCTTTATTAATGAACAACCAGGAACATTTCCATACTCTTTTCCCTATCTTTTTTGGATAAATACACTTTGATCATCTCTACATGACAACAGTTTTATGTAACATATAAACGTGTAATATACAGTGACCCGTGAGCACCACAGGTCTGAACTACGCGGAGCCACTTGTATGTGGATTTTCCTCATAAATAGTACACTAATATACTGTACTTATGATTTTAGTAACTTTTTTCTCTAGCTTGCTTTATTATAAAAATACAGTGTATAATATATATAACCTAAAAAATATGTGTTAATTATTTATATTATCAGTAAGGTTTCCAGTCAGCAGTAGGCTATTAGTAGTTAAGTTCTGAGGGAGTCAAACTTTCTCATCTATATGTGGATTTTTGACTGCATGGGGGTCAGTGCCCCTAACCCCCATGTTGTCCAATAGTCAGCTGTGTAATATAAAAATTTATTATTTTATAAGTGTAATGTAAAACTAAGAAGGTGGAGTCTGATGAAGTAAGACTCTGCTAAAAAAAAAAAAAGTATAATGTAAAATAGAACGTAAAATACACCATTTTAATTTTTTTTAAGTTTTTTTTAAGATTTTAATTATTTATTTGACAGAGAGAGAGATTACAAGTAGGCAGAGAGGCAGACGGAGAGAGAGGGGGAAGCAGGCTCCCCGCTGAGCAGAGAGCCCGATGCGGGGCTCGATCCCAGGACCCAGAGATCATGATCTGAACCAAAGGCAGAGGCTTCAACCCACTGAGCCACCCAGGCGCCCCAAAATACACCATTTTATATAGGGAGAATTGAAAAGTTGAACTCAGTCTTCCAGCTTGGTGATCAAAAAACTCGTTTTAACAATAGCTTTATTGGGCGCCTGGGTGGCTCAGTTGGTTAAGTGTCTGACTCTCAATTTCAACTCATGTTGCGATCTCAGGGTTGTGAGATCCAGCCCCACGTGGGCTCTGTGCTCAGCGAGTCTGCTAGAAGTTCTCCCCTTCCCCTGCACTTGCATGCACACGTGCATGCTTTCTCTCTCAGTTAAATAAATAAATCGTTAAAAAAAACCCACAAGAGCTTTGTTGAGATATAATTCACATACCATATCATGTACAGTTCGGTGGGTTTGCGTGTATTCACAATGTTGTGCAACATAGTTCATGTTCCTCACCTCCCTTCATTAATTGCCCCCTGCCCACCTCTCCGACACCCTCTCTCACCACACTGTCTCCCACACGGTGTTGGGGCTCACACCAGAACCCAAACCTGGAGGTGTTGCCATCTAGCCTCGATGCACCTCTGAGCCTTTGCCCGTGCTAGTCCCTCTACCTGGAATTCCCTTCTCCACCATAGACATTTTCCCACTCTGCATGTGAAACCAGCAGAAGGATGGTGTCTGACACACTAGGCACATATGTCCTGGTCACTTTGAGCTCTGCTGCTAGCTGTCCCAGTTGCAGAAATCCCTGGCTTGGTCACCTGCTAATAGATTACACTCGAATAAAACATGGTCAATTTTCACCCTCATGCCCAGCACTGCAAATACCTCGTCACGTCTCCCTATTATTAAACGTTCTTAATTAAATACCTTCCCCATGCCTGTCAAGTTCCTTAAGAGGATAACTATGAAATCCTACCTGACAGTCATACTCATTAGGAATTTTAAGAACCATTAGTCGTACTATTAATTTAACAAATTAAAAATGGAAACAAGCTTAGAGGGAAAAAAAAAAGAAACCACTAGGGGGGAAGATTTCTTTTCAAGATGCTGGGTTTTAAGAGAATTCCATTGAGAACACAAATTGAACCCCGTTAAAATGTCAGCCCACCGGGGCGCCTGGGTGGCTCATTGGGTTGAAGCCTCTGCCTTCGGCTCAGGTCATGATCTCAGGGTCCTGGGATCGAGCCCCGCATGGGGCTCTCTGCTTGGCGGAGAGCTTGCTTCCCCCTCTCTCTCTGCCTGCCTCTCTGCCTGCTTGTGATCTCTCTCTCTGGGTCAAATAAATAAAATCTTAAAAAAAAAAAAAAAAAGTCAGCCCACCAACTGCAGGCATACTCCTTGGGTCTCTCTGTGTGTGTGTGTGTGTGTGTTTAAAGATTTTATTCATTTATTTGAGAGACAGAGAGAGTGAGAGAGAGCATGAGAGGAGAGAAGGTTAGACGAAGAAGCAGACTCCCCGTGGAGCTGGGAGCCCGATGTGGGACTCGATCCCGGAACTCAGGGATCATGACCTGAGCCGAAGGCAGTTGCTCAACCAACTGAGCCACCCAGGCGCCGGGTCTCTGTGGTCTTGAATGGTGCTCTAAGATATGGTCCACCCGCTCACTGTCCATTAGCTTGGGACCGATTTGATTTTTTTTCACTAAAATATGCATTTTTAATTTAAGAAGCAGCATTGCAGAGTTACAGCCCTTGGGAGGCCCAATCACCTCCCTTCCCCAAAGGACTCTCTGAGGTCAGATTGTTTCTCCATGTGTTAGCTTCCTAAGTTGAAGACTTTGCCCATCTACATATATACTGCATACGTCCTTTCGCAGCTTGGTTTGTGGGTGTGTCCCTTCCTAGCTGGGTGAGCCAAGTCACTGAACTCCTCCATGACTCAGTTTCCTCGCCTATAAACGGTGGTCTACTCCATGGGGTCACAAAGCCTGACATGTGTAAGCTTATTCTTTGAATTAAATTCATCTCTCTCTAGCTCCTTTTTAACCTTCATTTACTATTCTGTCGTATGAGGACACAATTGTTGATTCGTCTGTGCCCCTGTTGACAGGCAGTGTTAGACTGAGGCCAATGTTTTGCTGTTACAAATACGGCTGCAGTGAACTCCTTAGATCTGTGACCTTGGGCTCACGAGTAAGAACTCCTCAACACCTAACTGTAGAACTGCTGTGTGGAAGGCAGAGGCATCAGCTAGGTATTGTTAAACTGCCCTCCTAATGAGGCAGATGCTCATGCCCACCTTCATCCCACAGCCTTTGTGCTATTAGACATTTTAATTTCAGGCAATCTCATGGGGAGAGGGTGGGTGGAGAAGCTGCCCTCTTGCTACAGATGACCAAACTGAAGCCCAGAGAAGGCAAGAAACTTTCCCAAAGTCACACAGCCAAAGAGCAGTGTTAGGCTTCAGACCCATGCAGGTCTACCTGGTCCTAAATGGAGATCTCTTTCTCTCAGGGTGCAGATCTACTGAGCCTCACCCCACTCCTCCCCTGGTGAGCTTTTATTCATCCTTCAAGATTTTATTAAAAGGCCTCACCCCTTCCCCCCTCAATGAAGTCATGCCCTGCTTTATGCTTCCTGGGTTCTTCAGAGCTAATTCTGTCATATGCTCCTTTCCTGTCTCCGTGGCTAGAGTAGTTAAGAGTGTAAATCCTGGAGTTAGAATCCAAGCTCTGTTCTTTGCTATACTGACCTCTTTGTACCTCAGTTTCCTTATCTGTAGAACGTGTTAAGGATAGTGCTGATCTCATAAGGTTCCTTGGGGGAGGAAGAGAGTTAAGCCATGGGATGCTGGTGGATGGTTCCTGACACATGTGCGCATTCACTGAATACTTGCTATGATTGTTAATATTATCATCCAACTGCTGAATTTAATCCTGCATTTACTCTTGGATCCCCGCCCTCTGCATGACCTCATGCAGCCATAACATACAGCGGCCCAAATCCATGAGTCATCCCACCTTCCCAGCTGGGTATGAGAGGCCCATCAGACACGGCTGGCTGTCTGCACAGGCTCATCCATTCCCACAGCTCCACATTCCATCCTGTCAATGTGTGTCTTCAGCCCCGGCGCCCCGCAGAGCTCCAGGACTGTGTATCTAATGTCCCCACTCGGGTGTGTCAAACTCATCACCAGTGGATCTAATATTCCCATTGTGGATCCTGTGGATCCAGCAGCAGTGTTCCCTGATCCAGTAAAAGGTGGGTCCCCATCTCTCACCTCCTCTTCACACCCCACCCGATCCACCACTCAAATCCGTCAACTCAACTCCCAGAATATGGGAGTTAGTCTCCCCTGCCACCCTGGCAGAGACCACTGTCACCTTTCCAGAGACCTCTCAGTCTCCTTGGATGCACTCTGGCTCCTCCAACCATTTCCCATGTGGCATCCTGAGTGACTGCTTTGAAAATGCACACATGACCACGTCCTTCCTAGCTCAAAATGCTCCACCAAGGGCTTCTCACTGCATATAGAATAAAACTCAAGTCTAGGCCTCTCCTATCACTCTCACCCTGCCTGGCTTACTCTGCTTTCGCCACACTGGCTTTCTTGCCTTTCTCTCAAGGTCTCACCACAGGACCTTTGCATGGGCTGCTCCTTCTGCCTGGAATGTACCTTTAGTTCCATCGGGGCTCCCCACTGCAGATCTCATCTCCTGCCATCATTCTCATTGAACACACCATTTCAGCCCCACTGACCGTGAGGCCATTTCTTGAACCAGCTAAGCACAATTCCACCTCAAAGCCTTCGCATGCACTGTTTCCTCTGTATAAAATACTCTCCAATCAGACGTCTGCATGGCTTTCTCCCTCTCCTCCTGAAGGTCATCACTTAAAGGGCACTTTCTCAGTAAGGCATCTCTCGGACATCCTATTCTAAATTGCAAATCTCAGCCGCCCTTTCCCTTGCTCATCAACACTATGTTCTCAGGGGTTAGTATTCATGCCTGCCACACAGCAGGTATTTGACACACAAGTCAATGTCTGCGTCTCCAAATTCTGAGAGGCCTCGAGAAATGTTACTTCAATGAACCAGAAAGTGAAAATTCAACCTTTTAAGCCTCTAGCTTCAGCTGTTACATTCATTCAATAAACATGTAAGTCTCTACTGAGTCTCTACAGCATAGATTCGGTGGTAGACAGAATAATGTTCCCCCAAAGATGCCTGTATCCAAATCCCCAGAACCTCTGAATAGGTTACCTTATGTGGCAAAGGGATATTGCAGATGTGATTAAAGGTCCAGACCTTGAGATGAAGAGATTATCCTGCATCAATCCAAGTAGGCCCAATCCAATCACACAAATCCTTAAAATTAGGACAGAGACAGATGTGAAGACAGAAGAAAGGTCAGAGAGGTGCAACATTGCTGGCTCTGAACATGGAGGAAGGGGCCACGAGCCAAGGAATGGGGGGGGGGGGGTTCTCTAGAAGCTGGAAAAGGTACAGGAACAGATTTTCCCCTACAGCCTCTGGAAGGAATACAGCCCTGTTGGACTTCTGACCTACCAAACTGCAAAGAGAGCTTGTATTTACTCGAGGCAGTACGTGGGTCGTTATGTCAAGGTAGCTACAGAAACAGACACAGTTAAACCCACAATGGAGCTAAGGGTCCAGGGAGATGACTGTCTTACAGGCGATGCCGTTGCTCGACTCCAGCCTTTGCTCCTCTGAGAATTCCCTTTCCCTCGTGTCTGCCACTCGGTAATACCACGTCCTCTGCAAGGGTTTTCGTGATTGCTCTACTAGAAATAACAGCTTCCCTGGGATCCTGCAGCTGTTGTTCATTTACGGTAAATCAGTCTAACCACCAACGTCCTGTGGTTTTAAACTATTTCACACACATTTTGTTCATGGGATTGGGACCCGAGGTCACCCAGCTACTTCTAATCTTGGTGCAGCCACAAGAGTTGGACTAAGCAACTCGCTGCTAATTAACTCGGTAATGCAGTAATCTTTCCCAATCCAAAGAGCAAAATGTGTGTGAAATCACGTAAGATAGACCTTAATAGCGGCTTCTGAGTTTAAGTTCGGAGTCAAATTTTTTTCCCACCTGAAACCAGGGCATTCACAGCAGGACCTAGGCCTCCTGGTGGCCGGAATCCTGCGTGCCCAGCACGAGTTAGCTCTGCTGGGCTGTTTTTCCAGAGGAAGAAACAGGCTCAGAGAGGTGGAGTCATTCCTTTCAGGGTCACCTTGCAGTGAGGAGAGGAACGCACGTCTGTCCTTTCTCCCACTCCCCATCTGGCCTCCTTATTACTGGATCTGGGACCGCCCCGACATTTCCCATACGCGGAGCGCAATGCCGCACTTCTCGGAGCTCACGAGCTCACGTCATCGACTGCCCCTCACCCCGAGAAGGAAGACCTCCATGCGCCGCGTCTGACCGCCTCCGCCACGAGGGGGCGGCAGAGGACAGCCAGGGGTCTGCACCAGGCTGCAGAGAACAAAGGTTCTAGAACCCCGGCCGCCCTGCACCCAGGAACAGCACCTCCGACAACTGGACAGGACGAGCCCGACCTCACAACTCCGATCCCCCGTCCTAAAGCGCGGCAGCCCCTCGGGCCCGCTCCTCCCCTCCGATTCCCCGCACAACGAGCACAACCTCGCGGCCTGGTCACCACTCTGGAAGCTCACGCAGCGCTTCCCCCGCCGGCTTTTATTACCGCGGGCGTGGGTCAGTCGGCCAATCAGGAGGCGAGCGCACCTGTGACGTCACAAGGCGTGAGGCGGCTTGGGCCTACTCCTCCTCCGAGTACCACGCGTGGTACTGAGCGCCAGAAAAAGGCGGGAAAATGCCCGCGGGGCGGAGCGCCGCGTTCCTGAGGCGACGAGTCCCTCAGGAGAAGACAAGCAGAGGGATGCGGGGCGACAGGCAGAAGGGGATTCTTCGGGGGTGGGGGAGCACCCGGAGAAGGAGGGAGAGGGCAGCGAGAGGTGAAGGGGATGCAGCAGGCTGAGTGGAGTGAAGAAGGCGGGGCCAGGGCAGGAGGAGGCAGCCGTGAGCGGAAGGCGAAGGAGTCCGCGTGCGAGGCACGGAGGGGCGGTCAGGGGCAAGACTGGCCAGGGCGGGGGGGCGGGCAGGGGACGTTCGGAGGCCCAGAGGAGGCGGAGGCCAAGAGAGCGAGGACACGGGAGGGTCGAGGCGTCGACTGTGGGAGAACACGAACCCGGGCAGTGTGCGCTGGACGCGAGCACACGACAGCGACGGTGACAGGAAAGCGGACCACCAGAACAGGAGAGCGACAGATACACGGAGGGGGGGAATGGAAGAGAGCGAGCTGGCGGGCAGGACAGGACGGAAGAGCCGCGGACGCGCGTGCGCACACACATGCTCAAGGACGCAAGGCGCAAGGTCCGGAGAGCCTGGCAACCCACGAGAGAACGCGCACATGCGCAGGGACGCAGAGCCGGGCAGAAGCCACGGGGAAGCCCGAGAGAGCACGCGCGCATGCGCAGGGACGCAGAGCTGGGCAAACACCAAGGGGAAGCCTCGGAGAGCACGTGCGCATGCGCAGGGACACGGGGCCGGGGAGGTGCTGTGGGGGAACTCGCATGAGCAGCACACGCAGGGAAGCACAAGGGCAGGGACACACCGGCTCCGGGTGTGGCCGCAGGGGTGGAAGGACACTCGGGCCGCACGGGCCAAGCTCTAGAGGGCTGACGGATGAGGTGGTGACCTCGCCCCGCTGGGAGGTCTCGGGGCTCTGGATGGAGGGGCCCAGCCTCAGGTGTCACGGCTGGTTTGCGGGAGAACCATGGGCTCGGGCCGTGCTGAGCCTGGTCTGATTCTCAGAGACACACGGGGGTCTCCTCTTTGAGGCTCTCGAGGGGAGCCCAAGGAGGGAACGTTTTAGGGTCTCTGGAGCCGCAGAGAACTTGTCTGCGATCTCCGACACCCAGGCCAGCTCCCTTCAGGGTCTCCCAGGAAGCCCTGCTGGGAGGAGCACACAGGTTGCCGGGGGCCCCATCCACACCCTGCCCGCGCACCTCACCTGTGTCCGGAAGACACCTTGTCGCAGGGGAGGGGGTCCCTGGGCTCTTGGTGGTGCCCCGGGAAAGCGTGTGGCCAGGTACCCCTGCAGCGGTGGTCAGCTTGGCCAGGTCCTCTCCCGAGGTGGGATCCCACGTCCAGGGGGGATAATCATCCTCATCGGCGTAGCCTTGGGAGAAAGTGGGGCACGGGTTGAGCCCCGCCCTGCCTCAGGTCCTTGCTGCTGCTCCAGATACCCTTCCAGGACCTCCTGGAGTGACTCTGGGTCCCCCACCCCATCCCCAGTACCAGTGCAGGTGAGCCCCACGTCTTCCTCGTGGTCACAGTTGTGCTGGCCCCACGCCCCAGCAGGGCAGTCACTCAGCGAGGCCTCGATTCCCTTGCAGCCCACGTCATCCAGCCAGATGGGGCCGGTCCCAGGGCCGTAGTGGGTTTTGCCCACTCGGGACCGGACCCTTCCACAGCCCAGCTCCCAGCAGGCCACGGTACTGTCCCGCAGGTCCCAGCTGTCATCGCACACTGTCCCCCAGCGCCCAGCATGCCACACTTCCAGCCGGCCAGCACACCGGTTGGGCCCATCGGCCAGACGCACCCGGAACGGGCCTGCTGGTAGAAGACCCCAAGTCAGGAGGGGTCAACAGGGGTCAGCCTCACCTGTTCATGTTCCCCCCACTCACCTGATCCCCCAGCGGTGCTCCCAGTGGGGGAGGGGGGTGGGTCTCTGGAGGACTCTGGAGAACCTTGTGCTGGGGTCTCAGCGGACGGCTCCGTGGAGGCCAGAGGGATTCGCTTCACCGTGGCCTCAGAGGTCATTTCTTGGGGACTTTGAGTGGTCGGTGTTGCCACGGTCTTGGCGGTCCGTTCTCGGGGGGCCCGGGGAGTCCGTGTTGCAGTAGTCTGTGAGGTCATCCTGTGGGGGACCTCAGTGCTCAACTTGGCGGTAGACTCAGAAGCTGTTCTTCGGGAGGCCTCAGTGGTCAGGGTTGTGGTGGTCCGTGAGGTCAGCTCAGGGGGCCTCTGGGTGCCCAGGACCCTGGAGTGTTTAGTGGTTGGCATCGCGGGGGGCTGAGTGGTCGGTCTCCTTGCATTTTTGGTCACCCACTTCTTAGTACTCTTGGGCGTTTTCCCTGGGGCCTTGGTAGTGGTTTTCTCGGAGACACTGGGGGTCAGCTTTGCAGGGGGCTTGGTGGCCAGCTCCCCAGGGAGCCAGGTGTCCGGATCTCTACCCAGACCAGAGATCCAGCTCCAGCTGAAGGGGTCTGAGATGGAGTCCAGGCCAGGGGTGTCTGGAAGGTGGGAGGAGAGGACACGGAAAGTGGCAGATTCCATAATGACAAGGTAGTCTTTTCAATCCCTCCTTCTCCCTCATCTCTTTGCTCATTATTCATTCACTCGTGCATGTCACCGACATTCATCATCTTTTCTGACCCAGGCACTGTGCCAGACTCTGGGGATACAAACCTGCTGGCCGGACACACCACCCCCTGCTCCTTGGCTTTTCCAGCTGGGACGTGCCTGACCGTCTCTGCCCTTCCCACATCAACCTGTCCTCTTCATCTCGCTGGCCACCCATGGTGTCACTTCCTGTAACTTCTGACAGTCTCCCTTTCTCCCTCTCCAGCTCTCACCAGTTACCAGAGCGGTACCAGGTCTGGCGGGTCAGCCCCCAGCTGAAAACCCTTCTGTGGCTCCTTGGCCTCGGGAGGAGAGGGAAAGGGCCTTAGCTTCCGTGATGCCATCGTGTGGGCCAGCGCTCTTGTCACATCTCTCTGATTAGCACGTGTGCAGTAAAGTGTCACCTGTGCCCAAGGGAAGGCTTGGCCCCTGGCTCCTGAGGCTACAAAGAGGGTCGGTACCAACACTGCGGCTCACGGGCAGCCAGCGGGCAGGTGGCCACAGGTCGCGGCCGAGCTCCTGTAAAAACTCTGCACCCGAGGCTGGGGGAACGTCTGTGCCCGGGAGTTCTGCTCTTGTGCGGTCACTCGCCCCTGCTGGGAGAGCTAAGTGCTCTCTGCACGGCTCCCGGGGGAGGAAGGCCTCTCCCGCACCGGCCCCTGGGCTTCTGCCCTCAACCGGTTTTTATGACGGCTTTTCTGATTTTTGGAGAGTCCTTCTAGAAAATCATAGAACCTGAGGCTTGGTCTCGGGGCCCTTCCGAATGACGCTGTGTTGCACAGGTTTGCCGTGATGTGTTGGTGCGTCTCTTTGTGTCAGTGAGCTGTGAGCGTCCCAAAGGCCGGGACTGTGCTCCCTGCATCCTGAGGCCCCAGCACCAGCTCAGTGTCCGGCACTCCATAAACATTAGCAAACCAACAGCAAACTGCAGCTGGCCCTCACCTTGGCTTCTCTCCAGCTCCTGGCATCCCTGTCTCTACTTCATTTACCTTGGGGAGCATAAATGGGAGGAGGAGAAAGAATCCCAACTCTGCCACTTAGTTGCTGTGTGACCTTGGGCGAGTTACTGAACCTCTCTGTGCCTCGGCTTCCTCGATAAAATGAGCATAACGTCCACCAGCTTGTACTGATTGTGAAGCGTGAGTGCAGTCATGTATGGGAACACCCAGCTCAGGGTGGGGGCTTAGGAGACATGCATTCGGTAGATGTTAGTGCAGATGTTAGTTCCCATGCTCTCTTCCAGGAAGTCCTCCAGGAGCCAGCAGGTGGTCAGGGCCTCCTTACCAGTGCAGGTGACTCCAACGTCTTCGTTGTGAGCGCAGTTGTGCTTCCCCCAGGGCGAAGCGGGGCAGTCCGAGAGTGAGGCCTCGGTCCCCAAGCACCCCACATCGTCCAGCCAGATGGGGCCAGCCCCCCAGCCGAAGCGGCCAGCCGCAGGGTCCTGCTGCCGAGCTCTGCCGCAGCCCAGCTCCCGGCAGACCACGGCTGAGTCCCGGAGGTCCCAGCCGTCATCACACACCGTCCCCCAGCGCCCATGGTGCCACACCTCCAGCCGGCCCGAACACCTGCTGGGCCCCGCCACCAGGCGCAGCTGGGGGGACCCTAGGGTGGAAGAGATCCAGAGAATTAGGAAACCATCCGGCTCTCGGAGTCCCTCTGCCTGCCTTGCATTCACCCACCCATCCGTCCACGTGGGCTTCCCCACATCCATCCATCCTGGCGGCAGGCACAAGGGATAGAGTCAGGCACGGTCTGGGATTCCTCGAAAAGCTGAACACAGAATTCCTATATGATCCCGAAATCCCACTCCTTGGGATCTACCGCCAGCAAGGGGAAGATGGCTATCAGACAGATACTTGCGCAGAAACATTCACTGCACTGTTCACAGTAGCCCGAGGATGGACACAGCCTGAGTGTCCATCCCTGGAGGGAGGGACAGCAGAGGGAGGCCTACGCACAAAATGGAATAGGATTCGGCCTTTCGAAGGAAGGAAATGCAGCCACCCACCCCACACATGAAGCCAGAGGACATCAGCCCAAATACTGTAGGATCCTAGCTGCATGACGTCCCTAGAGGAGTCCAATTCACTGAGACAGTAGAAGGGTGGGAGCCTGGGGGGGGGGGTGATGGGGAGTCAGGAACAGTGACAAAGTCCCACAGCTGGCTGGTGGTGGCTGCCCAATCTCATGAGTACATTTCATGCCACTGAACTTACACTTAAAAACAGCTGAAGTAGACAATTTTATGCTACGTATAGTTGACCGCGATGAACCAAAAAGAGAATGTGAGCTCTGGAATGGGCCGCCTTCCCCCGTGTTTTAGCCCCCTGACCTGTAACATGGACATCACGCTGGACCCACGGCCCACGTGGCTGGGAGCGCCCCCTGATGGAGACACGGAGCCTGGGGGCCACTGCAAGGGTCCCACACAAGCTCGTGAGCGCTGAGCGACCCAGGACAAAGGGGAAAGCAGCCTCCAGCAGGAACACGTCTCCCACCCCGGAAGAGTCAGCTGTGCAAACCAGGCCTTTTTTCTGTCTGTCTTTTTTTTTTTTTTCCAAAGGTTTGATTTATTTATGGGGCGGGAAAGAGCACAAGAGGGGGAGGGTCACAGGGAGAAGCAGACTCCCTGCTGAGCGGGGAGCCCAACGTGGGACTCGATCCTGGAACCCCAGGATCAGAACCCAAGCCGAAGGCAGTCACCCAACCAACTGAGCCACCCAGGCGCCCTATTGTCTGGGTTTCTGACACTTTGGCCTCTCGGGGCCTTGCTGACCCTGGAGGGACGGCCCCTGGAGGGCCAGCTAATTTGGAGACAGGAAACCAGCGGAGGGTGCCTCCTGTCCCCACGCCAGCCAATCCAGAGCCCACCCCCCACCCAGCACCTGCTCTGGGATGGGGGGCTCTCCGCTGTGGGCCTGGTGTCCCACAACCAGGGGCAGCCCCTGCGCCCCACAGCTCGCGGAAACCATCCAGGCGAGCCGCCCCTGAGCCGGCTTACTTGGCCTTGCCTTCTCCTTCCCACAGAAGCCGCAGTCAAGGCTCCGGCTGTGCTCCCCCCACCCCGGCCCCCCGGCTTCCCCTGCCTCCTGGCCCACGCCGCCAGCTCCTTCCCTGCGTGGCCCCTGTGGCTGGAAACCCACTCTCTTTCCAACCGCAGTCCCGTCCTGATCTGCTGCCTGCACTGCACCTGAATGACACCAGGGTCTGTGTTTTACAAGTGACGATGACTGTGGATGCTGTCCTCTTGGTATTTGTGAGCTGACCCCCTCTCCAAAATCACACATTTCAGGACAGCAACGGCGGAGTGTTCAACCAAGCACAGACCCTCCTGGGCACGGGGCTCGGTTCCCTCCTCCACCCTTGTCTTTGCCCCTGATGAGACCGTCTTAGCAGGGACAAAGGACCCCTGACCTGGGGGCTGACTCCAGGGGAGGAAGCAGTCGGTAAGACCCTGCTTTCTGGGGGGGTTGGGCAGAATGGACTCACCAGCTTCCGGTCCAGGCTCCCGAGGGGCAGTGGGGGAGGCAGGAGGAGGTGCGATGTCCGCCGTGCCTGGCACAGGGCTCCCTGTGGGGGCCGGGGGCCTGGACGCTGCCTCCCTGGGCAAAGAGCGGTTGCCGCCCACTGCCGGGGCCGTGGGGGGGACATAGCCCAGAGGCATGCCTGGGGCAGGGAGGAGGCCATCACCACCACGCTGATGTCCAGCGGTTCCCCACACCCCCCATCCCACGGACGCAGAGTGAGGGGTCACGGGTCAGGACAGGAGAGAGGGGCGCATGGGGTGGGCCTTCCAACGCCCCACCAGCCCCCCACTTCCTGTGCCTCCGCCTGAGGCTCACACACCCCCAGCCTCTCCCTCGCGTCCTCCTCACCATCACACACGGCCCCGGCGTCCTCCCGGTGGTGACAGTCGTGCTGGCCCCAAGGCCGCGCTGGGCAGAATCGCAGGGCCGTCTCGTTACCCCTGCACCGAAGGTCGTCCAGGAGGATGGGTCCAGCCCCCTCCCCAAAGAAGGCGCCCCCGGGGGCAGCCAGCGCGCCCCCGCAGCCCAGCTCCCGACAGGCCACGGCGGCGTCCCGCAGGTCCCAGGCGTCGTCACACACGGTCCCCCAGCGGCTGCCGTGCCACACCTCCAGGCGGCCCGCGCACCCGTGGGGGCCATCGGCCAGACGCAGCCGGGGGGCCGGGCCTGGACGTGGGGAGAGGGGGGAGGGGAGCAGACAGACGGGAGACTGCGATGGATGAGCGGTGGGAGCTCCGAGGGCAGGCAAGCACACGCGCATGCGCGGCTTCTGGAGCCCTGGGTGGGGCTGGGCTCCCCGCCCACGACGACGCCCGATAGCAGGCACCCCACCTTCCGTTTGCAGATGGGGAAAAGGCTCTAGGATGGGAAGTCTCTCCCCAGAGTCCAGCTCTGGTCTGTCCACCTCCCAGTGCCCCTGTCTGCACAGTGGTGAGCCCTGGGGACACTGACCCTGACCCCACGCCCAAGCTGCCTGCCCCCGTCCCGCTCGGCAGGCTTCTCTGCAGGCTTCTCTACCGACATGGGGGGACTGCGGGGGGGGGGGGCAAGCTGTGACTGCAGGATGTCGGCAGCATCCCGGGGCTCCCTCCCCACACATGAGGACCATCCAATGTGACAACCAGACTTGGCCCAGTGTCCCCTGGGGGAGCGGCGGGGGGGGGAGTCACACCCCACCCTCCCCAAAGAACTGCTAGTCTGCCGCCTAACCTCTTGCTGACTTGAGGGTACATATCTGTTGGGTCTCTCTGGGTCAGAGGCCATCTTTCTAACCCCTAGTTTGGGGAGTACAGCACTGCCCCCGGTCTGTGCTCTAGAGAAAAGAACTGACCAGGGGAGGGATCGGACACGCCTGCGGTCACATCCCCTCCTTGTGCCTTACGGGGCTGCTGTCGGTAAGGCCGCAAGCTTCCCCAGGCACCTCAATAGGGCTCACTTCTTTTCCGCAGCTACTTAGCCCTCCTGGGGGCCTCGACTTACCTCCTGGGATCTGGGCTTCTGCCCCTCCGTGCTGCCCACCCCGTGCCCAGGGCCCCAACCCCAGTGGGAAGTGCCCCTCCCCGCCCCCCACATCACACTGCGGACATCCGGCCTGGCCAGTCAAGTGCTGGGTTTGGGGCTGAGTCCGTGGCCTGGGCCGTTTGCGTTCCTTCTCTGAACCTCATTTCCACATCTGGGAAGAGAGGGATGGGAACACCCACCCCAGAGGCTGTCCGCGTGGGGGTCAGGCTCAGACACAGCCGGGAGGCGCCCAGCACGCTGCCTGGCACAGAGCGGGGACTCGGGGGAACGTTCTTCCTCTTCCCGTTCACATCCGCCCATGGAAGCACTGCCCACCCCCTGCCCCCCACCCCAGTCTGGCGGGCACCCCCTGGCCACCTGCAGCCCCTGTGCTCTCCCACCACTGTGGGCAGCCACTGCCATGTGCCTGCCGGGTCCTGCAGCAGACCCACTGCAAACCCGTGAGAGCGAGGACTGGGTCTCATGCTGTCTGCCCGGCCTGGACGGTGCTCAACTGGTATTGGGGCAGGGTGGAGGGGAGGCGGGAGGGAGGGTGGGAGGGAAGAGGGGGGAGAACTGGGGAAGGAGAGAGGAAAGGAAGAGGGGGAGGGAGGGAAGGAAGAGGGCGGAGAACTGAGGAGGGAGGGAAGGAGGGAGGGAGGGAAGGAAGAGGAGGGAGGGGGAGGGAGGATGAGGATGGAGGGAGGATGGAGAAGAGCCCTAGAGAGCAGGTGCAATGACTGCAGGGGGTAGGGGGTGCGGGCAGGGGACATACCTGTGCAGACCAGCCCTGCGTCCTCGCTGTGGTCACAGTTGCTCCGACCCCAGGGGCTTCGGGGACAGTCCCGCAGAGCCTGCTCTCCGCCTCCACACCCCACATCATCCATCCACACGGGCCCCGAGCCCGGGCCAAATCTGGCGGCTCCGGGGGCAGCCAGGGCGCCCCCGCAGCCCAGCTCCCGGCAGGCCACGGCAGCATCCCGCAGGTCCCATCCGTCGTCGCACACGGTCCCCCAGCGGCCGCCGTGCCACACCTCCAGGCGGCCGGAGCACCCGTGGGGGCCTGAGACGAGGCGCAGCCGCTCTGGGGGGGGGGGGGAAGGGCAGGGAGGGAGCCCTGGTGAGTCTCGTGCGAGGCAGTTTGGGAAAGGCGGATTCAAACACCCTTCATTTTCCGTCTGGGAAAACCGAGCCCCACCTGCCAGCTGGGCCTTTGAGAGCCGGGGTCCCAGTGGGGGCTGGGTGTCTGGGGCAGGGAGCAGCGCCTGGGGCCCCTGATTGGGTGGGGGGCACGACGGGAGCCCGGGCCCAACCCGAGGGATCCGGTGCATGCTGGACCCCCTCAGGCACCCGCTGGGAGGAGGGCACCCCGGGGGTTCCCAGGTCGGGCCGGGCCGGGCCAGGTCCCGTGACGGGGAGGTCTGCAGGGAACGTACCCTGTCGGGGGCCTCCAGCCGTCAGCGCGGGGGCCCTGGTGGATTTAGGTTGCTTGGCCGGTCGCGGGCTCTTCTTCCTGGAGTTGTTCTGGGGGGTCCCAGCCGGGCGGGGACCTGTGAGCGACGGCGGGCCAAGCGCGGTCAGTTAGGGTCAGCTGGGCCCGTCCTGTGCTACCTCAGGGTCCCCGAGGGTGCTGCGGGGGCTGTGACAGGGGCCCTCGAGGGGGTGAAACCAGTGCGTCCGTCTGTCCCCCGGGAGATCTTGGTGCAGAAAGCCCCTCTCCCCACAGCTGGACGCGCGGCTAGGCGGGCTCACCATGGGTCACGGGGGGCTCCTCAGAGCCGGGGCTCGGCTCCCCAGACAGCCCCGGCCAGGGGTCCCCCTCCAGGATCGAAGGCGGATGGTCCCCGTCCCTGGAGTTGGCCACACGCTGACCTGCAGGAGAGCATGGGACCCTGGTGGGGCCAGCCCTGACCGAGACAGGCACGGGGGTGGGGGGAGGGCAGTGGCCAGCTGGGAGCCCTGCAGGGAGACTCCTAGTTTTGGAGGGGGCGTCCGGGGTGGGGGTGCCTGGATGTCCAGACCCTCCGAGTCCCTGGGTCACGGCTGTAGGAGTGCCCCCAAAGGAGGCTCCTGGCCTCTTACCTGCACAGACGACGCCTGCGTCCTCCTCGTGGGAGCAGATGTGGGCCTTCCAGCCGCGGTGGGGACAGAGCCCCAGCTGCCCCTCACTGCCCCGGCAGGCCAGCTCGCTCAGCCACACGGGCCCCGCGCCCTCCCCGAAGAAGGCGCCCCCGGGGGCGGCCAGCGCGCCCCCGCAGCCCAGCTCCCGGCAGGCCACGGCGGCGTCCCGCAGGTCCCATCCGTCGTCGCACACGGTCCCCCAGCGGCCGCCGTGCCACACCTCCAGGCGGCCCGCACACCCGTGGGGACCATCGGCCAGACGTAGCCGCTCTGGGGGACAGAGGAAAGACTGGGACATCTGGGAGGCCCGGGCCCAGGGAAAGGCAGGGCCAGGGGCTGGCCTGCAGGGTGTGGGGCGAGGCCACTGGTGGGGGCCCCAACTCCTGGGTCTCCAGGAGAGCGGTTGGCCCCCATAGGAAGTGGGGGGTGGTCAGCAGGGATTCTGGAGGGAGCAAGGTCCGAGGTCATAGGTGCCTGCGGGGCCGCCGGGGGCCCCCCTGGAGGGGGAGACTGGACAGGGGTGGGTTGGAGCTGGGCAAGGCCAGACAGGTGCTCAGGGCCACTTACCAACAGCCTGGATCCCCATCAGAGCCGCTGGAAGGGAGGGTGGAGGGGTGGGGTAGAGTGAGGGCAGGCCCCAAGGGGGTGCTTTCTCCCAGTCTTAAATACCCCAGCACACAGGCATGCACACATACACACACACACACACACCCAGAATCTGCACACCTCGGAACCAGAAACCCCACCACGGGGAGGCAGGACTCTGGGCAAGACTCAGGTCCCTGAGCCGGGCGGGGCCCCACATGCCTCGGGTCAGGGCTGGGAGCCAGGCCCTTTGTGCTTCCCCAGGGGCCTGGCTAATGTCAAATGGCGAGTGACCCCCCCCAAGGGTTAGGGCCGGCGGCGCGGGGGGGGGGTGAGGGGGGGCGGGTAGTCCTTGAGGTCTTCAGAGGGTGGGTCCCTCGGGGGAGCAGGCGAGGACGACCAGATGTCCCTTATCCCAAACACTGGAGGCAGGGCCCCGGGAGTCGGAGTCGCTTAAGTGTATGAGCTCAGGGGTCAGGGGTCCCTGAGTCCCCAAGGAGAAGGGGTCACTCACCGATAAGGCAGGCCAAGACCCTCATGTTTGCAGACTCCAGGGCAGGGACGGGGTGAAAGGGGACGCCGCCCGAGCAGGAGAGGGGAGGAGGAGGCTGCGGCCACCGGAGGGAGGGAAGGAGCAGCGAGGGAGGGAGGGAAGCGCCTGCCAGAGGCGCCCTGGACCGGAGGAGCAGGCGGTGGCTGGACTCGGCTCTGCCAGAGGGAAGAGAGGCTGCCTGCCGAGGAGGCAGCAGGGGACAGGAGCGGGGGCAGGGAGGGGGCTGGCCGCAGCTGAGGCCTGGGGGGGGGGGCGGTGGCGGCGGGGCGGGAGGGTGTCCAACTGCAAACTCCCACAGGGAGCCCGAGTGGCCAGGCCAGGCGCCCTGCTGTGCTTAGAGATGCTTCGGGGAGGGCGGGCTGCAGGAAAGGGACCGTGGCAGAGGCACGGCCGGCTGCTTCCTCTGTCCCTCTGTCCGGCCAGGGGATGCGGTGAGACCAGGGTGGACCCGGTGGATCGCAGATCCAAATCGGCAGCAAGAGGGCTTGCAGCCAGACACCAGGAAGGACTTCCTGGATTGGGAAAGGAGACTGAGGAAGCCCTCTCGGCTGGCCCTGGCGGGGCTGGATGCAAAGCCTCCGGGCCCCCATCCAAGGGGCGCTGGGTGAACCCCAGGGAAGCTGGATTTGGGGGGCAGGTGCTAAGTGCCGAGTCTTGGGTGAGGGAGGGGGGCTATACACACACACATACACACACACACACACACACTCACACTCACTCCCCCCGTCCCCCACTCTCTGCACCAGGCAGCTGTGAGGCGGAAAAAATTCGGTAATGGGGAGCGTGAGTCAGAGGGCTGGCAGGGAGCGGGGCTGCCGTGAGCTCATTGCCTCCCCTTTTCCCCGTCCAGCACCCCAGCAACAATTAATGTCAAGTCGGGGAAAGGAGAAGCTAGACAGTAGGCGGGGGTGGGGGGGGGGGGGGCGGCGGGAGGCGCTCAGAGACAGACTGGAAAAGGCATCAGAGAGAGAGCTCGGCGCACAGCAGTTTCAGGCTTTATTAACAATCGGGTGCAAAAAACCAGATGGGTCTGGCCACCCCTCTCGGCTCACCTTCCGGGGAGGGGCCTGGCGTGGGCAGCTGGTGCCCACCCTGTCCTGGCCGGGGCCTCTCTCCGGGTAGGCTACCCTCCTCTGCAAAGGCTCCGCTCACCCCCTCCGAGCACTCACCAAACCCGTCCCCATTCCCAAGGAGGGCCTCGTCCCGTTTTGGGGTGCCCCAGCCACAAGTCCTACCCCGCGGGGGCGGGCCTGCTCTCCTCCTCCCCATCTCTCTCCAGGGCTCGGCCCGGAACACAAATGGTGCAACCTTGGCAGCCGGATGGAGGAGAGGTCTCAGTGCAGACAAAATTTGGGTTGGGGGCCGGACAGTTGATCTCTGTGAAAAGTTCAGACACTACAGACGGACAGCGGCCTGCAGTGGGGTGTCTCGCCCTCTGCAGGCCTGCTGCTGCGATCCACCGAGGGAGAACCTGCACACAGTCGGCACTCACGCAGTGCTCTCCCCTGCACACAGTCCAGAGTCACAGGTCCTTGCTGAACTCCCTCACCAGCGTGTAGCCCATGCAGCCCCAGCTCCCCTCGGCCTGGTAGCCACACCCCTCCAGCATCCCCGCCACGCCCCACGCTGCCACGGCCACGGGGACCACGAGCCGGGCCCGGGGCTCCCCCATGCCGCCCGCCCAGGCCCGCACCCGGGATTCGGCAAAGGCCAGCAACCGCCGGCCCACACCCCGGCGGCGGTGCCAGCGAGAGACAGAGAGGCGGGTGACCCGGGCCCCGTCCCTTGCGCTGGAGCCTGGGGCCAGGGCCAGCACCCCGCACACATCCCCCGAGCTGCGCACGGCCACCCAGGGCCCCCCCAGGCCGCCTGGCGGAGGCAGGGAGCCCCAACGGGCCCGCAGGCCTAGCTTCATGGCTGCCACAGCCAGGAACACCGGCAGGAGGAGGGCCAGGGCGAAGGAGGCCAGGACGAAGCGCAGGCCGCTGCTGGCCGCCGCCAGGAGGAGCAGGGCTGGGGGCCGTGTCAGCGCGTGGAGGGCCACACGGTTCTCCGTGTCCTTCACACCAGCCTGCGGGCGGAAGGCGCTGTCAGAGCCAGGGGCCTGGGCCTTGCGTCCCGCCAGGGCCCCCATGCTATGGGACCTCTGGGAACAGGAGAGGGGCTGTGCTGTGCCCGGGCAGGGGCACAGGCAGAGGGAAGGGAAGGCAGTGTGATAGGGCCTCCAGACCCACGTCTGCTCTAGGCTCCAGTAAAGAACGTCCAAGAACACTGGGACCTGAGCGAGCGGGGTGGGAGCTGTGTGGGGCACCCGATTCGGGAGAGCCGCAGGCGTGAGGGTGGGGCCAGAGCAGGACGGGGGACTGGCCCAGTTCAGAGTAGGAGCATGCTCTGGACAGCAGGAGGTGGCCCTGGGGGGCGTGGGGGTGGGACCCAGCGCCAGGCCGAGCCCCAAGGGCTCCCCTTGAAGAGTGCTGGGGAGGAGGTCAGACGGGCGCAGGGCGGGCTGAAGTCTGCAGACGGGGACAGAGCTGGTGCCACGCGCATCTCACCGCCTTCCAGCTATGAAAACTTAAGTAATCTCTACACCCAAAGTAGGGCTTGAACTTACGACCCCGTGGTCCCCACTGAACCAGTCAGGTGCCCCTAAAACCTTTCTGAGCTTAGAGGTAGGAAGAAGGCACTAGGAAAGGAAGGGACAGAGCCAGGAAGCCTCTTAGGAGGAACAGACCCCGCTCCGGGAGTCCGGGGCTGGTTCACACAGGTGTCCGGAGCCGCGCACGAGGCGTCCCCGCCTGGTCTCACCTTCAGCATCTCCAGCACCAGGGCTCTCTCATCTTCCCTCATCTCCCGCACTGACAGGTGGCCTGCGGCCATGGCAGCCCCCAGGCTCCCACGCCCCCGAAGGGAGCAGGCGTGCACCTGGTGAAAACAAGCAGGCCATTGTCAGTGAAGGGCCCCTCTCGTCCCCACAGCGCCCCAGGCATGGGGACCAGCAGCAGCAGGGTCCAGGTGGGGACGCTGGGGGGTCCCGAGCGAGGTCCCAGGCAGGACGGGATTCACCCTCCACCCCGCGACCTTTCTCAAGTCTCCCGGAGCCCCCCCGCTCCGCCCGCCGCGGTGCTCGGGGAGTTCCCCCCAAAAGCCCCGCGGACGCCAGCACCCTGCAGCCCGGGGCTCCCTCCCAGGCTCCGGGGCTGCCCTGGGGAGTCAGCGGAACTCCCTCCCCAACAGCCAGGGCCTGGACCACGCTCCCCGTCCCACAGGCGTCCCCGACCCGCGTCGCGGGAGCAGGCACCGCAAGGACCTCTGCAGGTCGCCTCAATCCTTCCACTAGGTGTGGGGGCAGCAGGGTCGGGAAGGCGGGGGGGGGGGGGGGTCGCCTGCGGAAGTGACGTCACGCTCGCGCACGGAGGGGGCGGGGTCGGCACCCTGCCTTAGCAACGGTTGCCAAGCGTCCTGGCCGGGGCGGGCCGGGAAGGGACCGCAGCCGGGCGCAGCGACCCCGGCGGGGTTGGGGCAGAGGGAGGAGCAGTCGCGGCGCGGGGCCGGGGGCGGCGGGTCGCGGCGGGACGGTACTTACGCAGCCCGCGGAGGAGAAGCGCGCGTTCGCTTCCTGACCTTCCCCGGTTGCTAAGCAAGCTGAGAGGCGGGTGCGGGGGGCGGTGATGGGAGCGCACCAGTTCTCATTGGCTCCGCGGCCTTCGCGGGAGGGGCGCATCCCCGGCTCGCGGGCTCCCAAACTCCCACCCCAGGCTACCTGGGCTCTCTCTTAGGGACCCTTCGGGACAAGGATTCCCGGCCACCCATTTTCCAGATGGGGGAGCGGTGGGGTGACTGACAGCGAACAAGTGGCAGAACCCGGATTCTAGATCCCGGCTCCTCCCTACTCCAGTGACCACCGCGTCCCTTTTTTTGAGGACAAACAGAACCTCACATAGGAGAAGTGGCTGGCTCCAAATCGCAAAGTCAGTCCCCTGAGAGCCAGGAAGCAAGAGAAAACAAGCCCCCAAGCTCCCAAGCGGTGGCTATGGCCGTGACACCACCACCCCCCACCCCCGCCACCCCCAAGAGAACAAAACAGCGGAGAGGAGATTCTGGTCTTTATTAGCAAGCCCAGCCTGCAGCTCCCCTCCCCGCGAGCGCAGCCCGGCCAGGCCGAGCAGGGAGTCCCGGGCTGTGTGGGGCCAGAGAGAACCCAGTGGTTCTACTCAAAACGTGTGCACCAGCTGGACGGCGGGCAGAGTCTGCACAATCTGGATGGAGGGCAGGCCCTGTGGGGTCATGCCTCCAGGGGCAGCGCCAGTGGGTACCACTTGTACCATCTGGGAGGTGGGAGCCGTGGAGACACCCACTGGGGCGGAGGCTTGGCCCGGTGGTGGTGGGGTCAGCAGCTGCAGCGTCGCAGCGCCCCCCCCACCGGGGCTGTTCTCCAGCAGCTCCGTGGCCGGCGCACTGCGGATGATGAGCAGTTTCTGTCCCGGTGGGCCTGGGGCAGGAGGCTCGGCCAGCCCAGGGGGGAGGGTCTCTACCTCCTGCACACACAGCTGGGTCTGCTCGCCATCTGCCCCGCTCAGCACCAGGACGCTCTGCAACCCCTCGTCCGTCTGCAGGGTCTCGAAGAGCACATCCTGGACGACGCCAGTACTGGCGTCACCATCGCCAGGCTCCCCGGGGCCAGGACCCGCCAGCAGCTCCTCGGCTGTACCACTCTGAACCACCAGCAGATTGGGGGCCTCAGTGGTCACTGCTCCCCCACTGGGATTGGACAGCTGGCCTGCCACAGGCTGCAGCTGGACGGTGGTCACCTCCTGAGCCGGCTGGAGCTGGACCGTGGTCACCTCCTGGGCCGGCTGGAGCTGAACAGTGGTCACTTCCGGGGCTGGCCGGAGGGGCTGGAGCTGGACCCCACTCACTTCCTGTGCCCCTGCCTCCCCACCCCCTACATTCTGTAGAACGATGAGGCTCTGCCCTCCCCCGCTGGCCCCTGCGTTGCCCCCTCCCTGAACCCCCAGTCCCCCAGGACCTGGCAGCCATACTACTCCAGGCCCCTGACCAGATTTCCCCGCTGCTCGTGGGCCCTGCCTACCGCGGCTGCTCCCGACACCAGTACTGGACGAGGGCAGCAGGATGAGCTTGGGGGGAGCCGGTGGGGGCGGGGGCGTGGGGGGCTGGACGCTGCTGGGGATGAGCTGCAGGCCCTGGGCCGTCTGCACCAGGAGAAAAGTCTGGGAGTTGGGGGTTGCCTGGCCTGGGGGCGGGGCCGGGCCCCCTGCCACCTCCAGGGAGAGCGTGGCCTGGAGGTGCGGGAGAACGTGGACATCTTGGGTGGCAGACGCGGCTGGGGCGGCGGCCAGAGGGGCGGGGGGCTGGGAGCCGGCGGCGGGGACTGCGGGGCCGGTGGCGGCCGTGGGCGCGGGGGCGTGCGTCCTCAGGTGCCGCTGCAGGTAGGCGGCCATGACAAAGCTGCGGCCGCAGACGGGGCAGGCAAAGGGGCGCTCGGCCGAGTGCGTGCGCTGGTGCAGCAGCAGGTTGGACGAGTGCGTGAAGGTCTTGGGGCAGAGCGGGCAGCGGAAGGGCCGCTCGCCAGTGTGCACGCGCTGGTGCTGCCTTAGGTTGGAGGTCTGCGCGAAGCTCTTGCCGCACACGCCGCAGGCGTGGGGCCGCTCGCCCGTGTGCACGTGCCGGTGGCGCCGCAAGCACGACGTGTTCCGGAACGCCTTCCCGCACTCCCCGCAGGCGTAGGGCCGCTCGCCCGAGTGCAGCCGCAGGTGGTACTGGTAGTGCGAGGACCACTTGAACGTGAGGCCGCACTGGCCACACGTGAAGGCCCGCAGGCCCGTGTGCACGCGCTGGTGGATGGCCAGCAGCGACGAGCGCTTGAAGGCCTTGCCGCACTCGCCGCACTGGTAGGGCCGCTCGCCCGTGTGGTCCCGCAGGTGGTAGCGCAGCCCCGAGGAGCCCTTGAAGGCCTTGCCACACTCGGCGCATTTGTAGGGCCGCTCGGCGCTAGCGGGCGCGGGTGCAGGCGCAGCTGCGGGCGGGGCGGAAGCGGCTGGGGCCAGGGGCTCCTGGGGACAGGTGACCTCGGCGGCCTCCGCCTGGGGGGGCGGGCGCCCGGCAGCCGCCTCCTCCACGTGGCACTGCTGGTGCGCCAGGAGGCTGGCCAGCTGCGGGAAGGCGCCGTCGCAGCTGCCACAGCGGAACGCCTGGCCGCCGGCCGCCCCGTGGCTGTGCTGGTGGCGGGAGAGGCCAGCCACCGTTCGGAAGGACTTCCCGCACGGGAGGCAGGCGAAGCCCGGGGCGGCGGCGGCGGCAGGCGGGGGCTGCGGCGCGGGGACCGGCGGGGACTGGGAGGGCGGCGGGGCGGGGTCCGCCTTAGGCGCCGAGGTGGCGTGCCCGTCCTGGGGCGAGGTGGCGGCCTCGGGCCCGGGGCAGGGCTGGTGCTCCAGGAGCAGCTCCTCGCTGCCGAAGCCCAGCTCGCAGCCGTCGCAGCGGTACACCAGCTCCACAGTGGTCTCGGCCGCGGCCAGAAAGAGCTCGGGCACCACCGGCGGGGGCGCGGGCGGCGGCGGCGCGGGCGCGTGCAGGTAGGCGTCCGACACCAAGACCTTGGCGCCGGGCTCGTGCTGCGGAGGGGCGGGGGCGGCGGCGGCGGCGGCGGGGGTGTTGGCTGGGGCGCCGTGCGTGCGCTGGTGCAGCAGCAGGTTGGACGAGTGCGTGAAGGTCTTGGGGCAGAGTGGGCAGCGGAAGGGCCGCTCGCCCGTGTGCACGCGCTGGTGCTGCCGCAGGTTGGTACTCTGGGTGAAGCTCTTGCCGCACACGCCGCAGGTGTAGGGCCGCTCGCCCGTGTGCACGTGCCGGTGGCGCCGCAGGCTGGACGAGTTCTTGAAGGCCTTGGGGCAGTCGGGGCACGGGTAGGGCCGCTCGCCCGTGTGCTGCCGCAGGTGGTACTGGTAATGCGAGGACCACTTGAAGGCCAGGCCGCACTGGCCGCACGTGAACGCCCGCAGGCCCGTGTGCACGCTGCGGTGTATCTGCAGCAGCGACGAGCGCTTGAAGGCCTTGGGGCAGTCGGGGCACTGGTAGGGCCGCTCGCCCGTGTGGCCCCGCTGGTGGTAGAGCAGGGCGGACGAGCCCTTGAAGGCCTTGGGGCAGTCGGGGCACTTGTAGGGCCGCTCGCCCGTGTGCGTGCGCTGGTGGTGGAGGAGCCGGGATGACCACCGGAACGACTTGCCACACTCCCCACACTCATACTGGGCCGTCGGGGCGGGGGCCGTGGGGCCGGGCTTCTCCCCGGGCCCCTCGGTGGTAGAGGCGGGCGCCATGTCTGCGTGGGAGCCGACCATCACACCTGGCGGGGGATTCCGGGTCAGGGGAAGGCGGGAGCTCCCCCCACCTCCACCCAAACACCCCATCTTCTCAACCTGGACGTACACCTTTGCCCCTCCCCAGCCCCCCGGCCCGGGATAGGGAGACTCCCTTAAGATCAGGGCCCCCAGCAGTCCAGGTCTGCCCCAGTGCAAGGCATTAGGTGCTGAAACAGAAAGATCTGGCAAATTGGGACGCATGCTCACCAGCCATAGATGCTGGCCATCCCCTCCAGGAGGCTGGACAAGTCTGAGAAGCTGTGCATGGTCTTAGGAGGCCCAGCACTTCCCCGAGGGCTAAGCTCCTGCCCTCAACAGATAGGCACTGCCCTTGAAGAAGCCTGGGGTCTCTCTGGCACCTGATCCTTCACCCTTCTCCCTCTAAAACCTCATCTTCCACGCTGCCTCATCACCAGCTCTCACCAGTTCCCACTGCCACTATAACTAAAGCCCTGTGAGCATTCCATTCTCCACCACCCCCATGCTGCTTGCCTACTCCCTCTTGGGTATTCATCAAAGGCCCCTGATCTCCCCCATGGCTCTGCACCTGCCACCCCATCCACATCCTCACTTCCTGCCTGGCTGCAGTCTCCCTTTCTAAAAAATGTTTTATTTTAAGATTTTATTTTATTTTGCTTAAAGGTATATTTATTTATCTGAGAGAGAGAAAGAGAGCGCACAAGCAGGAGGGGCAGAGGGAGAGGGAGAGAGAGAATCTCAGATTCCCCACTGAGTGTGGAGCCTGATGCGGAGCTCAATCTCATGACCCTGCAATCACGACCTTGGCTGAACCAGGAGTCGGTGGCTCAACTGACTGCACCACCCAGGTGCCCCGAGATATTATTTTTTTAGGTAATCCCCACGCCCAATGAGGGCCTTGAACTCACAACTCTGTGATCAAGAGTCAAGCACTCTACTGGCTGAGCCGGCCAGGCAGCCTTGACTTCAGTGTCCCTTTGCATCTCAAAGTTCTCTAGTCCATTCAGCACACACACTCCCGCCCAACAGGCGGTACCAGACATGCTCCTGTTCCCCTCAAACCTCTCTCCCTACCCCCCTCCTCTTAGCAGGTGACCTTGCCATTGGTCTGGTCACTGAGAACATAAAAGCAATCACGAGAGAAGGTTCCCATGTTCCTACTACGATACCAGTGATTCTCAACGACAGCAACGGACTCTCCCCTCCCAGGGGACATCTGGTGATGCCTGGAGACTGGAAAGTTGGCGCCTGGAGGGGCTGATACTCCTGGCGTCTAGTGAGGGGAGCCCAGGGATGCTGCTGGACACCCCCAGTGCACAGGACAGCCTTCCACAGCCCCAAATAATCCAGTGCCGAACTCCACTAGCGCTGAGGCTGAGCATTCCGGCACCACCCCTGCCCCCTGCCTGCCTCTGGCCCACGGACTCTGACTTCCCACCTACAACTTTTCCTTATCTCCTGGACTGTTTCAGTGTACCCACAAGCTGCGTCTTCCATCTTTAAAAAAAACCCAAACAACAAACCCCTTCACCCTACCACCCCCTCCAGCTATGGCCTTATTTCTCTCCACCCCCTCTACAGCAAAGCAACTCAAAGTGCTGTCAATGCACGCTCTTTCCTGGGGCGCCCCAGTGGCTCAGTCAGTTAAGCATCTGTCTTCGGCTCAGGTCATAATCTCAGGGTCCTGGGACCGAGCCCCACATTGGGCTCTCCGCTCAGCAGGGAGTCAGCTTCTCCCTTTCACTCTCCCTCTCTCAAATTAAAACAAAACAGAAACGCGCTTTTTCCCATCTCAAACCCCATCACTCAGGTCCTTCTCCCCTGACTCCACTCCTGGCCTCCCTGGTGTTAACCTGTGTCGTCTCTGCTCAATCCTCAAGGGGTTCCTCCCTCCTCAAGCCCCTCTCCTCGCCTTGGGGCACTAGTTCCCTTTCACCTCCCTGACCTGTGAATTTAGGAGAGCCCAGGGCTCTGCTGATCCTTGGTCCTCTTCCTCATCCACACTCTCTCCCCGGGAGCCCCCACTCATTCTCAGGATCTCAGTCTCTATCTCTTTAACACCTCTCCTCTGCACTCTAACCCCCCTGCTACAGTGTGCCATATGGACGCCTAACAGAAAACTCAAACGTAACGTGCCCCCAATCTAACGTGGTGGGGTTTTATTCACTCCTGCTTGTTTCCTTCTTCACCCACAATCTCCATCCCCAAAAACCACTCGGTCCTTCCTCAGCCATCGCCCCTTTCTCTCAGCACCTATGCCCAACCCATCAGCGGGTTCTCTTATCCTAGCAGGAACATATCTGGAATCTGGCCACTTCTCTCCGAGTCCCCCATTGCCACCTTTGTCCAGGGCCTTCCTCCTGGGCAGCTGCCACATCCTCCACCCCTGTTCCTCATACCCCCAGTAGGCGCCCAGCACAGAGGCTGCACGGAAGTTGCCAAAGGCCTCTACAGCTCCCATTTCGGAGAAGACAAATCTCTTGCAGGAGCCTGCAGACTTCCCGTGCCCATGGCCTCCTCCCCTCCCTGACCTCCCGCTACCCTCTCAGACTCTCATGCCATCCAGTCACCACCTGGAGCTCTCACACAAGCCCCGCCAGTGAACACCCCCTTCCTGCCAGTGTGCTTGCTGACATGTCTCCTCGGGGAGGCATTCCCCGCACCGGCCCTAGATTTGCAACCCCTTCCAACACTCCCTGTTCTCTAGAGTACTTATCACCTGCTAACCTGCTTCTAACCAGAGTTTCCCAACCTCAGCACTTTTGAGATGTGGAGCTGACCAGTGCCGAGGGGCCTGTCCCGAGGGCTGTGGGGCGTTCAGCAGCATCCCGAGCCCTCTACCCGCTAAACCGAGTGACATCTTAGTCACTGTCGCACTCCAGCGCCTAAAACAACGTCTGGCACAGAGCGAGCACTGAGAAGACATGTCCTGAATGAAAAAAGGCCGGGCATCCCCTTTGGACAGGCTATAAAGATTCCCTTTAATAAGATGAGCGTCCTCCTTAAAATGTAAGTAAGTCCTTTCACGAGAAGCTGCACGAGCCTCCCGGAAGGCCAAGCATGCCTTAAACAAGACCCGTCCGCCCTCTGCCAGAGCCGGACCCATCTTGCCCAATGAAGGGCACCCCCTTCCAAAGCCGGACCACACCCTTCCATCAGGCCCGACTTCCCCTTTAAGAGGCTGCTCCCACTGCCCACCAATCTCCACCTTTGTTGAGCTAAGCTAGTGTCTGCTTGGAAGCCACCAGGGCTCAGAAGCTATCCCGTCGATGTCTGGGACACTGTCTGTGACCTTTCACAAGATGGTCCATCCTCAGAGAATAAAAAGCGGGAAGCCGCGGGGAACCGCAAAACCTGACCCGCCCCTCTAAAAGCAGCCCCTTGCCCTTTAAGAGGGCGGAGCCGGCCTAGCGGACCGAAGTCGGAGGTGAAGTAGCGCCCTTCCCTTTAAGGCATCCCTTCCGGTTTCACGCTCGCCGTTTCCCCAACGTCTCCGCCCTCCGGTCCCTCCCCCCACCCCCACCCCTCCGGTCTCTCACCTGCGGCCCCGACCGGGGGAATGAGCGGGGGAGACCTAGGGCCTTCCCGCGGGGGCCGACGGGAAGACGGGGCCCCGGCAGCGGCGGGACAGGAGTGGGGGCCTGAGAGGGGGGCGGGGGCGCGCTCCCTCCCAACAGCCCCCGGCGCGAGGCACCCAACCTTTATCGGCGGCCTCTCGCGCACACAAACCCCGACGTCGCCGTTGGCGCGTCACGACGCCACGTGCGCCGAGGCCCGGCCCCGCCCCTCCCGTTGGCCGGCGGCAGTCGTTCCTTTCCCGGCGTAAGCGGCGCGCGGCATCATGGGAGTTGTAGTTCTTGCCCGGCCCCCGACTGCCTAGTCGTTTCGGAAGTCAGCAAAAGTCCCCGGGAAGGACGGGCATGTACATGGGGTGGCCTGTTCCCCTTTTTGACTATCGATTCTCCCTCTCTGTCATAGAATCCTTCTACGGCAGCTTGGTTTCCGAACGACCTCGCCAGCCAGGGCTGTGGTCCTTCCTGGCCCAGCCCCCACGCCCTGGTCTCTAATTGCCCCGTCGGGGAAACTGAGGCCCAAGAAGATTCCTGCTCCCCAGAGGTCCCAGGCACTCGCGGTTCCCGGGCATCTGCTGCGTGCCCGCGTGTGTGGTTGTGCAGGAACCTGGGCCCAGCTATGCCTTCTCCTTCGTGGCCTGGGGCTCAGGGAACCACCCAGCTGTCCCTCCTTTCCAGGACAGCCCAGGACGGCTTCAGCCTTTGAGCCATACTGGCACATGCAGGTCATGCAGCCTAGTTTCTCAACCACGGCACTAGTAACATCTGCGCCGGACCGTTCCTTGTTGTGAGGGCCATCCTGTGCCTTGTAGGGGGGTCAGCAGCCCCCCTGTGCCTAGCCTTCACCTTTTCTCCCCC
>CM052803.1:1828522-1863981 GCA_028533885.1 Nasua narica
AACAACCAGCAAGGTGCCTGATGGGAAGCAAGCGCTACTCTTTGTTGAATGAGCCTCCCAGGTGGTTTCCCAAGGCCCCCAGGCAGGCCCAAACTCAGGTGTGACTGGAGCCAACTCGACCTGCCCTGCCCTGCAGGATGGTATTTGCCGTCCCCAGTGAACTCCTGCATGGGGATCCTAGGATTCCAACTCAGCCCTGCATGGGAATCCTAGGATTCCAGCTCAGCCCTTTGCTTCAGCTTTCACCGCCCCGGCCGGAATGGAAGCTGCCCAGGGACTGGCTGGGACACATGAGCAGAGCTCTGAGCTACTGAGGAATACAGAGGGGAAGGCAAGGGGAAGGAGAGAGTTGCAGGCATCAGGGTAGAGTTAGGAGGCCCTGCCGGGGCTGGGGGCGGGCTGGGGGCGGGGGGAGGGCAAGTCGGTCACCATCTGCTTCTAGAGCTCCCCAACCCCCTGAGGTTGCTCTCAGATGGAGGGAGGATTCCACACTGGGTCAAGGTGTGGATGTGGAACGTACGGCCCAGCTGGCTGTGGGGAGACCGTGGGCCCACCTGCTTCATCTCAGGCCACTGGGGTCCCTGCGATAGTGAAAGGAGCTCTCCATGCCAACAGAGCCCCAGTGAGCCCCCCTCTACCTGCCAGTCAGGGGGTACAATAAGAGAGGTGAGAAAGCACAGTCCCAGCACCTGCGTTTTTCGGCCATCCCCTACTCTGGAGCCAGAAAATAAACAAAGGTTTTGAACCCAATGGCCTCAAGCAACTGGCTGTGCAGGTTTAACTGGCTTTTTCCAAATAGTAGTAGCCGGACTTCTCATGTAGAATCTTCTGCAAGGGACCTCATGGGGCCTCGTGCAGACAAGCAAACTGGGAGTCCAGGCGCCCGAGACACAGGTAAGATCACAGGAAATCATCAGAGGAGCCCAGGCCAGGCCCTGTGGCGTCCAGACCCTCCGTCCTGATCCAGGCCCCTCCTGGGTCTTGTCCTCAGAGCTGGGGACAGAGCAATCGAGTGTGAGGGCCACAAAAGTCCTGTCCCGGTGAGTTTATAAAATCTACAGGGGGTGAGGGATGGCAATAAGTAATAAACAAGTGATAATGTGTGTCCCATTCTACATGCTGCTAAGGAAAATAAAGCAGGAGGGGTACATATGGGTGAGTGCAGACTTCCAGGAGTTTAGATGTGGAACCTAGCAAACACTGCTGCAGGCCCCTGGCACTCTTGTTTCTGGCCAACACCCCCTGCTTTTGGGGGAGACTAACGCTCTCAACTCGACCAGGCATCTTCTCCAGCCCCAGGCCCTGTGAGCCCCTCCACCTTTCCGGCCGGACGAACCATCCATCCCGGAGGACAGAGCTGGGAGTGGGGACCACAGGCTCTGAAGGTACCCGAGACCTACTTGACCCTTCCCAGGGACCTCGGCTGTTACTCATGCCCCAAAGGCCACCCCAAAGCTGCCAGCCAAAAAAGGGTGGCAAGGGTCTACACCCACCCACCCCCGATTCCAAAGAAAGGCACCCCCGCCCTCACAAGTGGTCGAAGGAGAAGAGAGACCCTGGGAGGAATTGGGGACCTTTCCCTCTTCCTCACACTCCCCCCTCCCTTCCCTCATAGCCACACTGTGGGTGCTGGGAAATGTGTCCTGGGCTTCTGGAACGGTTCGGCTCCAAGGTGGCCCGGCCAGGACCAGAGTCTGGGCCTGCCCTCTTTGATCACAGGGTGGTTCCCCCACCAATGCTCCTGGTCTCCACATGCTCGAGCCCTCCGATCCACAGCCCTTCCTTCTGGAAGGAGGGGGCGTGTGATGTCGGGCTACGTGGAATTCGATTATGGTTTGGGCCACTCAGCCCGCTGTCTTGTCTTCGTGAGGGTACCACCTGGGCTCCCTAGAGAGGAGAGGATTAGGGACTGGGGTGACAGGTGTCCCTGGAGCACCTGCTCCCCCTACAGGCACAGCAGGAGGTATCGGGTCCAAAGACAGGACTCCCAGGGCCAGAGGCAAAACGTAAAAGAACTTTTTTCACCTGAGTGCAGGAAAGAGAGCAGGGATGCACTTTAAGCAAGGTGGGGGGGGGGGGGATGGGCAGGAGCCCAGGGGGTGGCCTACGCCTCCCACAGATGAAGGACGGGGCTCCCATGGGTGCCCAGCCAGCCCTGCCCGAACGGGCCTGTCTCAGGGAAGGAGAGGCATCCCCATTTGACTGGGGGGTAAGTAGAGGTCCTCTCAAGTCTCTTGGCCAGGCACAGAACCAGGAAGGGATCCCTGCAACCCAAAAGTGATGTAACCGGGAGTGTCTCCAGCCCGAGTCCACCCCCATCCAGGGCCCGCCTAGCAGGTCCCCACGTGCGTGGTCACAGCCCCACGTGGGGGCCAGAGGAGACCCACCCCGGCTGGTCACACTGGGTCACACAGTCCCTTCTGTAAGGAAAAAGACATCCATCCGTTCTAAGTTCAAAAATGTCGACGGGGACGGATACGCAGCCAATCCCCCCCACGCCCAGGAGTGGCCGCGGCTTTCCACGCCGACCCCCGGTGACCCACGTCCTGTGCAGGAGGTGCCTTTTCTTCAGGCGGCCAGCATACATGACGGACGTCACTCCCGCGATAGCTTATGTGATATGGTGAAGGTGAAGGGTCTGGGCAGTGCCATGAAGGCTCCCTGTCAGTTGACGTTAATCAAAAGGAAATGTTAACAGTTAATTTTAATGTGTCTACCTGACTGAGGCACCGGAAGCCCAGGTATCTGGTTAGACTCGACTTCTGAGTGTGTCTGTGAAGGAGTTTCTGGAATAGGGATAGAATAGACACAGACATAGATCCTATTGGTTCTGTTTCCCTGAAGAACCCTAATACAAGGTTGTCCGGGGGAGAGAGGGGCTGATATAATCAGGCAAAGTCTTTGAAACTGGGGCTAGAGGTCAGAGATGTGAAATGTCAGTGATTCTCTGCTGACCTTGACGCCACCTGCTTCCAAGAGTTCTACAGATGAAAGAAAATGAGTTCTTCCGCGTGAGCCCAGAAAAGGACCCCAACCTCGGACGAGACCACAGCCCCGGCCTACACCTTGACTGCAGCCTCATGAGGCCCCGACCACAGGACCCGGTAAGCTATGGTGCCTGGACTCCCGACCCACAAGAACTGTGAGAAAATCAGACTACGTGATTTTAAGCCATGATAATCGTGGTTCTTTGTGACACAACGTAGATAACTAATACACTTCTTGTGTTCGTTCGCTGGGGCTGTCCTAACATGGTCCCACGGGCTGGGGGGCTCGAATAACAGAAATTTATTTTCTCAAGTATGAGAAGTCCAAGATCAAGGTGTCGGCAGGGTTGGTTTCTTCCAGGGCCTGTCTCCGTAGCTTGTCTTCTCCCTGTGTCTCCACTCCTGTCCGTGTCCGAATTTCCTCTTCTTATAAGGGCACCAGGAATATTGGATTGGGCACAGATATCTGACTTGAGTTTTGCTTAATTACCCCTTTAAAGACCTTATTTCTGAATACAGTCACATTTTGAGGTATGGGGGTCAGGACGTCAATGGATGAGTTTGGGGAGACACAACTTAGCCTGTACCATGGTGTGAAACAAATATGACCAGAGGGTTGGCCTCTGGGGTCTTGGTTGGGAACACCAGGAACCTGCCGCCTGTAAATTTTCACAATAAGTTTTAAGGGAAACAAAGTCCCTCTGGGACTAGGTACCGAGCTTGCCGATGAGCAGGATAGAAGCAGGGAGGGACAAGTTTTGTCTGGGCTCCTGGCCTGATCCTGACACCCCAGTTTCCCCCCTCTGCATATTAGAGGGGGATTTGGGAGTGGGGTCTCCACATTCCAGGTGCAACGAGGACAGGAAAGGAGGTTTGGGGCAGGGCCCTGAAGTCTAGGCAGAACCTCAGCTTCAAAGCCTGCTTAGCTCTTCATCACTCTTGCCTTCATAACCGAACTCCTACCTAGCCTATGAAGCCCTGGGGCTTCTGCCCATTTCTCTGACTTTACCTCCTCCTCTCCTTCCCTCTGCCTGCGAAGCTCCTGGCTGCCCCCTCTTCCACTCAGGCTACAGGACAGTTGTCACTTTCTCAGAGATGGCTTCTCCGCCTCCCTCCCTCTCCACCCAGTCCCCATCCAACCTCCAACATCCTGGACTGGTCTCTTCTTGTGTGTGGGCAACTCCCTCCCGGATGCCTCCAGGGACAGACTGTGCTTGTCTTGCTCATTGCCGCATCCTCAGTCTACTGTAGGTGCTCAATCGATGTTGATTAAATAATTAGACTCCCCCCCACCCCCGCCCTCCAGCACCCAACGATGAGGGCTGGGATGGGGGAAGGGAGCCTGGGAGGACCTTCTAATACTGAGAAGGGCAGGTCCTCAACGAACCTCAGAGGAAGCCACCCCCAGCTGTGGGTGTCGCTTACCCATTATCAAGCAGGAGGAGAAGGGACCAAAGGTGAGGGTGCAGCCCCTCCCGCCCGGCCTCCCAGCACTGTCCGGGATGCGGGCGCCCCCTGGTGGAGCATCCCTGGGCCACAGCCGCAAGGGCGGCGGCCCTCGCTGGACTCCACCGGCCCAGGGACAGAGCGGGCTAGCAGATGCTGTCCTAGGCTCCTGGTGGCGTGGGCACAGGCCCGCTCCTGGAGCCGGGTCACGCCCCAGCCATGCAGCGGCTGCCCTTGAGCCTGAAGCCTGACCTCCAGAGGGTCCCCTCCCCCACGGCCCCTTGCCAAGGGACCCTGTGCGGTCCCCTCTGGGCCTGAAAGTCACAAGACAGGAAAACCTCCAGGCTGTCCCACAACATCACGCACGCCCAGGATGCGCACACACACGTGAACACACACACGCGCGCACGTCTTGCCCAGGCAAAGAGACCGGGACACAGACTCAGAGACCCTGCAGAGACAGAGACGGTCAGAGAAGCTGGGAAACACAGCCATGGCGGGCGCTGTGGTCAGAGACAATGAGGAGGAGAGGACAGGAGACCCAGGGAGGGGCAGGTCAGTGAGGGGGCTGGAGGCCCTCGGAGGTGCCCGAGGCGGACGGTCAGTGCCCTCCTGTCCTCCCCCCACCCCCCTACCCCCGAGCCAGGGCCCCGCCTCTGTTACTGTGCGTGAGCGGCCCGCCCGTGTGCTGACCCTTCCCACAGGGGCGTCCTGTCGGGGCCTCTGCTGCCTCGAGTTCAAATCCCAGCTTGGCCACTTACTTGCAGCGTGAGCCTGGAGACGTGCCGGCGGCTCTGGAGACTGGAAAAGGCGCGGGGGATCGCTTCTCCCCCGAAGCCTCCAGAAGGAAGGACGCGCCTTCAACTCAGAAGACCCGTCTTGGACTTGGACTTGGACTCCCAGAACTGCAAGAGAATAAATGTACCTGGTTTTAAGGCACCAGGTTTGTGGTAAAGTGTACCCCGAGGACACTCCCACCCCCAACGCAAACCTGCACCGCAGCCTGCCCAGAGCTAACACGGAGACGCCTCTCTCTCGCCCCAGCCCAGACCAGGGTCCCCCACTCTGGCCAACGTGCTCCCAGAAACAAGAGGACCCCACTCCCACCCCCCAGGAGCCAGCCTCTCCACCCCTCACGTCGCAGCCTGTTCTCTGCCTCCCCCAAACACCAAGGGCCCCCCCAGTCCCGCAGTAAAATGCCTTCAGGGAAACCACACCCGTGTTTTCTCTTCCCCTCCCACGGCCACAGGCAGGCTGTGCCAGGAACAATCCCTCCAGTCGCCCACCTAGGCAACCGGGCCAGCCGGCACGTGGCCCCGCCCCCTCCCTTGCTCCCTGCTGCTCCAGCGGAAGTGCAGGTGTGGGGCTCAACCCCCTCACACAGAAGCCAACCCTTCCCGCGGGCTGGAGGCCTTGGGCACAGCTGAGCCCCCTCTTAGAGCCTGTGGGTCCGGAGCCCAGGGAGGCAGGGGTGGGGGGGTGGGGGGTATGTCTGCGAGTGGGTGGGCAGATGTCAGGGCTCTGGCACAGCTGGAGGCTCCCAGCACCCTCCTAGGGAGCGGTGCCCCCTCCCTCCCAGCCTGCACCCAAGCCTCCATAGCCCCCTCCCCTCAACTCCCATTAAGGGTCCTCAACGCTAATCGTTGCGGTTGACTCAGCCCTTGGCCTTGGCTCCTTAATGAGGCCTTTGTGCCGTAATTGGCTATCTCCAGGCGCCTTTCTCTGCCCCCCACCATGCTGCCCGGTCCCATATCCCAGGTCCAACTATGTGCTAATTGGGCCCCTGGGGGGGGGCGCACATAAAGCCTCCCCCACCCCTTGCCTTCCTGCATCCAGCCTCCAGGAGGTAGGGATGGGGCATAGGAGGGAGGACTGGTCCTAATTCCCTGGGCCCTGCCTCCTCCCACCGGAGCCGTACCTCCCGTCCAGAGAGGGTCTGCCCCTCCCAAAGGCCCCCTCTTCTCCCGTCTCCCGTCTGCTGTCTGCCTCCCTCCTCAGCCTTGAGCTCTCTCCTCGGATTTGGGAGCTGCTTTCTGAGCAGCGGGCATATTGTGGAGAACCTACCCTGTCACCCTGGCCATGCACCCTGGAGCCCCTACAGCCTCTGCAGTCTCTGAGCCCAGCCCCCGGGAACTGTGTGCCTTCGTGAGCGGGGCTGCCACCCACATGCTGCGTGCGCTGCACCCCCGGCGGACCCGGCCCCCCAAAAGGAGACCCAACCACAGGAGGTTTCTGCACAACCAGATCTGCAGGTGAGGGGATGGTGGGAGAGGGGAGATGGGTGGGGGGGTGAGGAGGGGCCAGACTGCTCAGAGTGGGGGAGACGGGGCCCAGACAGAATAGAGAGAAGGGGACCCCAGGAGGCAATCAACACTCCAAATGCATCTATTGAGCACTAGCTGTGTACTAGGCCCCTGAGATCCATCCGTGCAAGGCAGACAGAAACATTTGCCTTTATAGAGCTTGGGTTCCAGCAGGGAGGGGGCTGGTCAGGGACAGTAAAGTAAGCGATACGTGGACGGACCCTGAGAACATGATGGTGAGTGAAAGAAGCCAGACACAGAAGGCCCCGTATTGCCTGATGCCGTTTGTGTGAAACGTCTGGAACAGGCAGAGGCGGAAAGCCGGGGAGCAGTGCTGGGGGAGGGGCTCAGGGCTGCTTTCTGGGGTGACGAAAAGTTCTAGAACAAATTAGAAGTGGTAGCTGCACATTGTGAAGGAACAAAACGCCACTGAATTGCATGGTTTAAAGTAGCTCGTTTTAAGTTATGTGAATTTTACCTCCATTTTTAAAAATTCTGTGGCAGGCTATGAGGTGATAAGGGCTATGGATGGAATGCTGGGGGAGGACTGGCCTTTTAGGTAAGGTGTCAGGGAAGGCTCTATGGAGAAGGTGACAACTGAGCCAAGACCTGATTGAAGCCAGGAAACAAGATTGTGGGTATCTGAGGGAAGAGCATTCCAGGCAAAGGACTGCCAGTGCAAAGGCCCTGAGGCAGGAACATCCCTGGAATGTTTGAGAACCAGTGTGGCTGGAGCAGAGTGAAAGGGGGAGGGAATTAGGTTCTAAAGAAACAAGAGGGGCATCTGGGTGGCTCAGTGGGTTAAAGCCTCTGCCTTCAGGGTCCTGGGATCGAGCCCCGCATCATAGGGCTCTCTGCTCAGCAGGGACCCTGCTTCCCCCTCTCTCTCTGCCTGCCTCTCTGCCTACTTGTGATCTCTCTCTCTCTTTGTCAAATAAAGAAATAAAATCTTTAAAAGGAAGAAAAGAAAAGAGAAAAAAGAAAAGAAAAAAGAAAAGAAAAGAGGAGATCCCCATTCAGCCTCTGGGTCTTTGCACATCCTGTACGCTTTGTGGGGCAATGTATTTCCCTGTCTCTGGGAATGTAGATGGGGACCTGACCTGAGCTCCCTCAGGTCTGGGCTCACGCCTGTCCCTCTCACACCCCACCCAACCCCGCCCCACCTTGCCCTGTGCTCTCCCCTCCCTCTGTGACAGTAACCAGCTTTAGAACACTTGCTGTGGGCCAGGCCTATGATACTAAGGGTTTGACATACGATACATCACTTAACGCTCCCAGTAAACCCGCACAGTAGGTTGTCTTTGTCCCTACATAACAGATGAGGAGGCTCCGAGAGATTCGATAACTTACCCAAACTACACAGCTAAAAAATGGATTCAACCCAGGCACTCAGTCCAGAGCCCATGCTCTGTGGCACTTTGCTGTCCTGCCTGGATCTAGCCTCTCAGGGACTTGGGACAATGATGATGATCACATGATAATGATGTCATGATGGTGGTGATGGTGATGATGGTGATGATGGTGGTGATTATGATGACGGTGGTGATGATGACGGTGGTGATGATGATGGTGGTGATGGTGGTGATGGTGGTGATGGTGGTGATGGTGGTGATTATGATGACGGTGGTGATGATGACGGTGGTGATGGTGGTGATGGTGGTGACGGTGGTGATTATGATGACGGTGGTGATGATGACGGTGGTGATGATGGTGGTGATGATGATGGTGATGGTGATGATGATGGTGATGGTGATGATGACGGTGGTGATGATGATGGTGGTGATGATGGTGATGGTGGTGATGATGGTGATGATTATGATGACGACGGTGGTGATGACGACGGTGGTGATGATGATGATGGTGATGGTGGCACCTGTCCTAAGCACTTTAGTATAAACTTGTAATACTCGCTCACAATGAATATGAACTCATTAATCCCCCATAATAACCCTAGGAGGTAGATGATATTATCATCCTCATTTTTCAGATGAGGAAACTGAGGCACGGAGAGGTAAAGTGACTTGCCCAAGGACCTGCTTTTCTCAAAGTAGGTTGTTCCTCCCCGCCAGCCTGGAACCTTGCTCCAAGAGGTCTTGGAACCAAATCCGAGTAAATAGGAGGCTGGTCCAGCCTAACTCCTGCCTCCGCACTACAAGCCACCTTCCACCAGGATGGTCACCGCCACCACCCTGCACACCCTTTATTGAAGAGGAAAACACGCTTCTCTTCAAACAGGGTCCAGCCCTATGCCCCAGAGCTAGCCTTCTCACTCCTCCTCTGCCCCCTCATCAACCACTGCAGGGCCCCTCCCCATCTCCAACCCCCATCTGGGCTCCCTGCCCACCTCCAGTCTGGACCCTGGGCTGAGGCCAGCCTCTCACCTCCCAGGTTCCCCCTCTACCCTCCGCCACTCAGCCTCCCTGCTCCCCCAGGGCCAACTTCTCCCCTGTAGAATCCCAGACATCCCCCCCCATGCCTGGCTCTGCCACACGCTCCCCCCCCGCCCCGAGACCCAGGCCACCCACCAGCAGCCTCATGGGCAGCCCGGGGAAGCTCTTCGGCATACTCTCCCAGGCACCCAGCCTCCACCCGAGAAAATCCAGGTCAGAGGCAAACTATCCTGGGCACCTTCCCACCACATCCTCCTCCTCCCTCCGGGTCCCCTCAGGCCCTGCTCCCTCAGGGACCCCCTCCCACCGATGCATATGGATTTTTGACTTTTTATTGTGAAGAACTTCCGATCGACAGAAAAGTCAAGATGGCGGTCTGACGCAGCCGTTCTCAAAAAGTGGTCCCCAGACCCGCAGCATCAGCCCCTCAGCACAGCGTGGGCATGTGCGAGAGACACAGATTCATGGACGCCTCCCCAGGCCTGCAGAACCCAAAGCTCGGGGGCCCAGGGACCTGCGTTGCCAAAGCCCTCCAGGTGTTCCGTTGTGCACTCGAGTTTGAGAACCGCTGGCTTAAAGGTCACTCATTACCATCAATCAGACTTTACTGCCCATAACATCGTAGCCTATTTCCTTCATCTATCTTCTTAAAATAGCTCAAGCAGATCACAAATGTCATGACTCTTCAGCCCTAAATGTCATTTATCCCGAGTCTGTTCAAGTTAACTCCCCCTCTCTCTCTTCCCACCCCCATTCTCTGCCATTTAACCTGACCTCCCATTTCTGAACATTTTTCCTGGGGACTCAGAGCAAACCTATTCTCCTTGGCATCAAAGACAGTTCTGGAGTGGCAGCTCTCACTAATTTATTCATGAGCCTATTTTCTTGAGGTAAAATAGAGCATAAAATTCACCATTTTGAGATTTTTATTTATTTATTTATTTGACAGAGAGAGAGAGATAACAAGTAGGCAGAGAGGCAGGCGCAGAGAGAGGGGGAAGCAGGCTCCCCGCTGAGCAGAGAGCCCAACGCGGGGCTCGATCCCAGGACCCTGAGATCATGACCCGAGCCGAAGGCAGAGGCTTTAACCCACTGAGCCACCCAGTCGCCCCTACTCATAATGTTTTGTAACCAATTACCTCTATTGGGTTTCAGAACATTTTCGTCCCCCCCAAAGGAGATCTGACACCCATTGCTAATCACTCCCTCTTCCCCCTCCCCCAGCACCGACAGGCCCCTGTCCACTTCCTGTCCCCAGGGACTTGTCTATTTTGGACATTTCATGTAAACAGAACCATACAATATCAGCTACCTGTTTAAATAAAACCTCTGCTGGAAGTTTAACAACTACAGGAAATGCACACAGTACTGGCGTAGAGCTTGACGAATTTTCCCAAAAGGAACGCACTAGTGTAAGCAACACTCAGATCCAGGAACAGGGCCCTTCTTGCCCCTGGAGGTGCTCAGGGGGCCTCCTTCCCATAAGCTGGGAAGCTTATGGGAACATGATTTCTCATGTTCTAAGGTACTGAGGGTTCAACCTCCAACATATGAATTTAGGGGGATGTAACCGAGCCCATTGCGGTTTGTGAGATCTGTCCACACAGTTCTTGAGGGGTAGGAATGCTGGGGGGAGGCCAGTGCAGTGGCCACTGTGGTCCTCCAGATGGGAAATGATGGGGACTTCAACCAAGGATTGGTGGAGATGCGGAGGTAGGCAGATTCAAGAGCTCCATAAGGAGGAGAATCCACAGAGCATCACTGTAAACACGCACCCACGGCACACCTAGTGTGGAAGACACTTTTTAAGGCACCCTTTCCTTCAGACGTTTTTTACTTTTGTACATTGGTATGTGGCCATAATAAGTCTAAATGTCAAAAAAGTGCATTTTGCCACCTTGTGCAGTACACAACCCCCACAGCTGTTCAGAGCTCCCCTGTGAATGGGGTTAGAAAAACTGAACCGTCAGACTCAAGAATGTGGACCCAGGTAGCACAGAGTAGAAAAATGGAGAGGAGGAGAACGGAAAAACCGGTCCTGGGATGGCAGACGGAGGGGAACGCTTCACGGCTACCCAGTAATGCTTGTCTCTCTGCAGGCAGTTTGCCAAGATTGAAGCTGCCACCCAGCGCCTGGCCCTGTCTATCCTGTCCCAGGAGGCACCTCCCCAGAGACCTCTGCCCCGAAGGCCGCCCCTGCCGCCTCCGTCCCCCTTCCTGGGGGTGGCCTGTGCTGTCGCCCCCACTGAGGCACCCTATGCCAGCCCCAGCCTGAGCCTCGCAGCCCTGGACGCCTCCACCCTCGACCTCTTTGATGACATTGCACTCACCCCCGAGTGTCCCTCAGTGCCATCTGAGTTGTCCCGCTGCGCTTGGGGCCATCCAGACCTGAGGCAGGCTTCACATTTCTATAATCCCCAAGTCCCTCCCCCCAATCCCCTAGGGGGAGTGGATGGGGCCTGGGCTCCTGAGGGGGATTGGGTGGGCAGGTGGGAGGTGCCTGGTGCCTGCCATTCTCAGGGAATCCCTGAGGGCTGGGGGACCTGCTCCCCATGACGTTCAACCTCAACCCAGCCCAGCATCACCCCCACCCCCCGACAAATCAGAGGCCACCTTCATGATAGCTCAGCAGCTATCTCAGCGCCCCGTGTCCTGTCCACTCCCCTCCTGGCTCCCGGGAACATGAGCCACCCCGGACTCCTCCCACCTCAGACCACATCTTCTCCCGGTCCAGGTCCCCGACCTCTGCCTCTGGCAGGGGTGCCCCCTTACACTCTCCCTCCCCGACCTTCTTTCTTCCCAGCCCCATCTCCACAGTGTCTGCTGCTCTGGCCTCCTCTCACCTTGACTCATTTCTGCCTAAAGTCTGGTCTTGTCTCATTTATTCCCAAATATGTATGTACCCAGCACCTACTATGTGTCAGGCCCCATCTAGGTGCTGAGGATTCAGCAGTGAATAAACAGACAAGATGTGTGCATTTAAGGGAGTGGGGGACGGGTACAGGTGTGGGGGGATTGACAATGAGGACATTTGTACATTTTTTTAACGCAAGATAAATTTCCAATTTCAGATTGGAATTAGTACTGTGGAGAAAATAAAAGAGAGAGAGACTTGACTGCGTGGTCGTTTGACATCAGGTGGTCAGGGAAAGCCTTGAATGACAAGGAGCGGTCTAAGCAAAGGTCTGGGGCTCCAGGCTGAGGAAACAACATGTGCAAAGGCCCTGAGGTGGCTAGAGTGCGTGAGCAGGGCAAATGGTAAGAGATGAGGTCAGAGAGGTTCGCGAAGGCAAACATGAGTCGGGAGTAGTTTGGATTTTATTCCAAGACTGATGGGGAAATTCTCGCCCCAACTCTTTCTCAGCCCCATTTCCAAGCACAGAGTCTAAATATTACAACCACCACCCTAGGAGGCAGGCGCTGTGCAGATGGAGAAACAGGCTGAGCAGGGTCGGGAGGGCTTAAGTCTCCTGTCCTGGAAAGTGCTTGGGTCTCTTGATAAGTTTCTGTCTCTAGTCACCCACAAGGGCCAGCGTTCGAACCCCAGGCCTGCCTCTGTCTTGGGTACGCAGCCCCCTCGCTCCCTCTTCCTCAGCCTCCGAAGTCTTGCATGGACAACGCGGGTGGCCGCTACCCACCTGCCCAGCCGGAGCTCGCGTTCTCCACACCCACAGCGCCACTCCCCCCCGGCCCCGCCACTCACGCCCTTTCCGACTCCCCATTGGTCGGAAGCGCTGCCTTCCCGCCCCCTCCCACAGGTGGGCCAATCACGCTTTCAATATTGCTAGCGTGCCCGGTACCGCCCCTCTACGGAGGGCAAAACAGCCTCGCCAGTGGATTGGCCGGCCGCAAGGGCGGGGCAGAGCTTGGCCAGCGCCGATTGGGCGACTCGGCCTGGATGGGCGGGCGCGGAGGACGGGGGGTGGGTCCCGTGTCGCGACCCCAGGGTGACCCAGCCTTGGAACGGGTCAGGAGGACCTGAGCGGCAGTAGTCCGGGCACCGAGAGGTGAGTGTTCACCTGGCCTCCCCAGCGGAGGGGCGGGCCAGGCTGGAGCCCGGCGCCTTCCGGGTAAGGCCCCTCCCCCCCAGCGCTGCAGGGGGACCGATCTTCCCGCTTTGCAGGTGGGGAAACTGAGGCTTTGCCAGGCCTCCCCTTGCGGGGGGAGGACGCCTGCCCAGGCCCTACCGAATTGGCTGGTCGGGGACTCGAGCCCTCCGCGGGTGGTGCCCGCCCTCTCTGCATCCCCTGCTGAGGTTTGCATCACTCCAGTGGGGTGGGTGAGTTTGACCCCTGTTTTCAGGCTCAGACAGACTTGCAAAGGGTCACACAGCCTGGAAATCCCGGTCACGTGGGGATCTAAGCAGCACCCCTTCCCTGCTGCTGCCCCTGCTCCTCCGGCTTTGGACTCCCTCCACCCAGAGCTCAGTTCTGTACCTTCTCACCACTCCCCACGGCACCCCCAAATCGGCCTCCAGCCCAGACCTCCCCACATGCCCGCGCGCACACATACACTCCCCGCTCTCAGTTTTCCATCTTCTTCCCCAAACCAATTCCCCTCTCCAGGTCCCCAGTTAGTCCCTGGGACGTGCTGTCCATGAACCAGGAACCCAAAGATCTTCCTCCTTCCCCCTTCCCCCACAGCCATTTGCACCTGCCCCCTGAATCCCTCTCTCCTCTCTCTTTGAACTAGAGCCCAGGCCTCACCCTTGCCCACCTGGACCCCAGCCCTGGTTTTCTTCCTGGCCTCCCCCTCCAGTCCAGCCCCACAGAGGCCAGTGAGGCCTCCCCCATTTTATCTGATATTTCAGAAACCTTTTATGGGGGTAAACTGCGTGTGCAGGAAAATCACACAAATTACAAATACATAGCAAACACTGGTGTAAGCAGCATTCGAACCCAGCCAGCAGCAGAACATCCCCCACATCCCAGAAGCCATCCTCCCTGGAACCCTCCTTCCTCACTGCCGCCCAAGGATAACCATTCATTCATAACTTTACCACCACTGACCGGTTTTGCTGGGTTCTCACCTTATGGGAAGATTTTCTTGTATTTTAGTTGTTACAAACCAGACAAGCGATCACACATTGTCCAAAATTCAACTGTTTTGTTTTTCTGGGAATATCAGTACACAGTGCAAATAAAATCTCCTTCACATCCGGTCCCTCAGTGACCTCCCCGGCCTGAAATACGTGGTCCGTATAGAGAGAAGGTTACACTGGCTTGTTCTCCCCTGATTGGGGCACAGACGTTCTGGGTTGCTTCATTGCACTGCTAACCTCTCCCTCTCTTGGACTTTTCCATGTTGTCACTAAAAGAGCTTCCTTGGCGTTCATCCTGGCTGCAAAGAGTTCCAGAGTGTAGACGCACCATGACTTAGGCGAGCAGGACCCCAGCCGTAGATGTTTCCATTGATTTCTTTTCCTTTGCTCCGGGGAAGAGTCCCATAATGAGTAACCTAGGTCTGGTGGTGAATAACCTCGTGTCATCTCCCATGTGTGTCTGCGGGGCCAACACTCAGGAGCGAGTTTTCTGGGTCGCGGGGTTCACAGAACTCCAATTTGGAGAAGTGTGGCCCCACGTGCTTCCGTCCGGGTTGTCACGGTCCACACTCCTCCCAGCGTGCAGGGGAGATCCTTCTTGCTCCAGAGAACCCTGATCTGGCCTTGACCCTCCTGCCTCCTGAAGACTCGAAGTAGTGGAAGTGAGAAGAGCACCCCAGCGGTTGGGAACCACAGGCAAAAGGCCTGGAGGGGCAACACGACTGGACTGGCCGAGGCTGGAGGGGTCCGTAGTGCCTTGGGGGCTGAGACGGGAGCGACAAAGTCTGCTTTGTGTTTTCCAATTGTTTTCTCTCCCTCTCTCTGGCCACTTCCTCGGGGAGAATTTTGCACCCCGCCAAGACAGATGAGGTTCCCTGGAAATCAGCACTGATCAAGGTTGTAATTAGGTGATTAGTTCATTCAGTGCAATTTTGTTTTTGTGGGATATGCCGTGCTACTTTGTTCTTAGAGAAAATTCACATAGCATAGAGCTCCCCATTGTAAGCTTCCATGGGTTTTTTACGTTTTAGATAGTTGCCTGTGGAAAACATTTTCTACGGTAGACGTGTTCATTTGAGAGAATCCCCATACACACCTGTGTGTGCTCCCCACCCAACCTCCCCCATGTTAACCCTCTGGCCTCCACTGGGCCTGCGGGGTCTCCCACGTCCCAGATAAATTAACGAGTAAACGAGTGAGCACACAGAGGGGATGAGAGCCATGCACAGAAGCCAGGCCAGGACCCCCCCAGTTGTGCAGCAACTTGGGGGACCGAAGGACTCAAGCCTCCCGGGGACATGGGCTGGGACACGCTGAGACTTGTGGAGGTAGGGCCCCATGTGCTGGAGACGGAGCCGGTCTGACCGGGAGACCTGCTGCCTCTAGTCCTGCAGGCAAGTGGGGGACCCCTCTGGGTCTCAGAGGCCCCCCCCAGAAAGGCTGCCGGGCAGACGGCTCCACCAGCCCCGCCCCTTCTTTCTCTCTCTCTAAAGTACGCATAATGAAATTTACCATTTCAACCATTTTTAAGCGTAGCCTGAGGTGGCCGTTAGGGACCTTGATGACATTGTGTGACCATGGCCGTCATCTTGTTCCCGAATGTGTTCATTAGGTGGTCGGTCCCCGTCACTAACCCCCTCGCCTGGCAGCCACCAGTCTGCTTCCTGCCTGTGGACGGATCCCCGTGGGCAGTTCACACACACACACACACACACATACTGGCTCGCACACAATTCTGAGCTTCACACACCATGTCACGCGGAGCAGCACTCCGTTCCTTTCCACGGGGGGATGACATTCCCCTGAGAGGTACCCCCGCCTTTCTGTCTGGGCCCCGAAGGGACGTGCAGCCTGGGCTTTGCACACATAGGTAAACTGAGTTTCGGAGGCTGAGTGGGAGGAGTCCCACCTCAGGGAACTCGGCACCAGGCTCTGCTGTCCTCAGGAACCACGTCGGCACGCTGTTAGGTGCTGTGGGCCCTTGGGTGGGTCCCTTCGTGCCTCAGTTTCCCCCCCAAGGGCAGAGTGAGGATCGCAGTTGGAGTCTGCAATGTGGCTGGAGAAAGGGTGACCTTGAGAGAGGAAAAGGCTTCCCAGGGCCCTGGGAGGGTACAGCTGGTAGCACCAGGGTGGTCAAGGTCAGAGAAGGCTTCTCGGAACGTGATCTCCCGGCTGAGGACACATTGAGAAAGATGTGGATTCCAGGCACCGGGGAACCACAGACACAAAGGCCTACAGGTGGGAGGACGATGGTTTCCAAAGCACCGTGTGGGGCCCTCATGGGTCTAAGTACATGGACTCTGGGTGTGCACAGAAGCCCCTTGCCCATCTGAGCCTGCCACCACGGCACCTCTGCCCATCCCCAGGACATGGCAGCTGCAAGGCCCAGCCTGGGCCGAGTCCTCCCCGGATCATCTATCCTATTCCTGTGTGACATGCAGGAGAAGTTCCGCCATATTGCATACTTCCCCCAGATTGTCTCTGTGGCTGCCCGCATGCTCAAGGTACAGCCCCTCCTCCCTTAGACCAGCACTCCAGGACCCCAGCCCCTCCTCCCTCAGACCAGCACTCCAGGACCCCAGCCCCTCCTCCCTCAGACCCAGGAGTCCAAGCCCCAGCCCCTCCTCCCTCCCTCAGACCAGCAGTCCAGGCCCCCAGTCCCCTCCTCCCTCAGACCCAGGAGTCCAGGCCCCCAGGCCCTCCTCCCTCAGACCCAGAAGTCCAGACCCCAGCCCCTCCTCCCTCAGACCCAGGAGTCCAAGACCCAGCCCCTCCTCCCTCAGACCCAGGAGTCCAAGACCCAGCCCCTCCTCCCTCAGACCCAGGAGTCCAGGCCCCCAGCCCCCACCGCCTCAGACCTAGAAGTCCAGGCCCCCAGTGCCTCCTCCCTCAGACCCGGGAGTCTGACCCCACAGCCCCCTCCCTCAGGCTCAGAACTTTGTCCCCTTCCCTGGCACAGGTGGCCAGGCTCCTGGAGGTGCCCGCTGTGCTGACGGAGCAGTATCCAGCAGGCCTGGGCCCCACGGTGCCTGAGCTGGGGGCTGAAGGCCTGCGGCCGCTGGCCAAAACCTGCTTCAGCATGGTCCCCGCAGTGCAACCGGAGCTGGACGCCCGGCCCCAGCTGCGTTCTGTGCTCCTCTGTGGCATTGAAACACAGGCCTGCATCCTGGTGAGACCCCCCCCCCCCAATAACTGCATCTTCCCTAGCCCTGAACCCTCGGTCCTGGCAGGACCCCATCCCTGACCCGGGACCTTCATCCTTACTCACGACCCCTCTGTGCCGGCTGCTCCCATCCTGCCCTGATCGGAGCCTCCCTCACCCCCGACCCCCTTTCTTGTCTGTGCCCCAGAACACCACCTTGGACCTCCTGGACCGCGGGCTGCAGGTGCACGTGGTGGTGGACGCCTGCTCCTCTCGCAGGTGAGCGGGTCCTGCTGGGGGCGGGGTGCACCTGGGGCACAGACGGGGTGCCCAGGGAGACCCAGGGAGTGGGGTCCCTGCGGAGTGGGCCAGGGGCCCGGGGGCCCCGGCCAAGGCACCAACAGCCTCCCTCCCCCTCCCAGCCAGGTGGACAGGCTGGTGGCGCTGGCCCGCATGCAGCAGAGTGGCGCCTTCCTCTCCACCAGTGAAGGGCTGATTCTGCAGCTTGTGGGTGATGCCGCCCACCCCCGGTTTAAGGAGGTAATGCCCCCGCACCCCGACCTCCCTCGCCTCCCTTTCCAGCACCCACCACCTATTGGTTGACAGAATACATCTGGGAACACAGCGGGCGGCCGCCTCCAGGTGGGCCAAGTTCTAAGTTCTGTGAGGGAAGCTGTCGGGTGGCCAGGAGGACAGGAGAGAGAGAAAGCAGGCGAGGGGACTGGGAGGGCTGGGGTGCAGAGGAGTGGAGCTGCACAGGGTCGAGCGGGAGGCCTCCCAGGGAGAGAGGGACGAGAGGCAGCCAGGCACTGGCAGAGGCGCTGCGGACGGGAGCCCTGTGACCGTCCTCTCTGTCCCTTCCTCCAGCCCCTGCAGCCGCCACCGCTGGCCCTCAGGGTGGCAGGAGGCGCCCAGCCCTCCGAGGTCTGCCCTTTCCCTCCTCCTAGTTCCGGTCTGTTGAGCATTTGCCAAGCACCTACTATGGGCCAGCTGCTGTGGCCGGTCCTGTGGCAGGTCCTGGGACGACAGCCCAAGCCCGTCTGCATTCAGTTACACATTGTGGCCGGAAGCTAGAAGGGCGTGTTCAGAGTGAGCGAGAAATAAGACAGGGGCTGGCCACAGGGAGGTCCTTCCTCAGGGGTGGTCTTGAAACGGACTGAAGTCGGACGAGCAGCCAGTCATCCAAAACGGGTTCTGGCAGAAAGAACAGCTAGGGCAGAGGCCTGGAGGTGGGGCTGGGCTTGCCTTATTCAGAGAACCGAGCAGGGCATAGGGAGGCAGAGGAGAACCAGAGGCCCGTCTTCTCAAAGATTTGAGGGTTTTGGGGCGCCTGGGTGGCTCAGTGGGTTAAAGCTTCTGCCTTCAGCTCAGGTTGTGATCCCAGGCTCCTGGGATCGAGCCCCGCATTGGGCTCTCTGCTCAACGGGGAGCCTGCTTCCCCCTCTCTCTCTGCCTCTGCCTGCTTGTGATCTCTCTTTCTCTCTGTCAAATAAATTAATACAATCTTAAAAAAAAAAAAAAAAGTTTTGAGGGTTTTGCCCAAGGGAGCCAGCCATGGTCAGATCTGCAGTTTGGTTCTGGGTGGCTCATGGATGTGGGCAGAGGCAGGAAGGAGGGAGACCAGAGTGGGGTCAGTGGGGATGCACTTGGGCTGATTTTTCTGGAGGCCAGCACCGTGGGGTCTGGTGGTGGGTGCAGTGTGGGGCTGTAGGGGAAGGCAGCTCCAGAAAGCAGGTTGAGCATCTGTGCTCCTACGGTAGACAATGGATTGGGGGAAGACTGTTGGTCTGAGAGATCAGGTGGGGACCCATGTCTAAGAGGAAGTTGGATCAATGAGTCTGGAGTTGAGGGTCAAGGCATGGGCTGGATTTGGGGGTTGAGAGGGATGGGAGAGGTGAGACTGCTTAAGCAGGAGCCGGTATAGACAGGAAGCCCCAGGACAGGGCCTTGGTAGGAGCCAGCAAAGCGGACCAAGATGGCGGGTGATCCGGAGTTCACCCAGGCAGCCATGGTGAAAGGGAGGCCCAAGGAAAAGTTTCGAGAAGAGAGAGTAGTTGGCTTGGCCAGTTGCTGCCAAGAGGGCAAGGCAGATGAAATGGAGATGTGCCCCTCCAGATTGGTCACAGAGATGGGGACTCTTGACGCCTCCTGACGCCTCCTCTTCCCCCGACAGATCCAGAAGATCATCAAGGAGCCTGCCCCGGACAGCGGGCTGCTGGGCCTCTTCCACGGCCCGAACCCCCTCTTCCGCTGAACTCCTCAACCTGAAGACCACCCTCCTTTCATTGGGACCTCAGTGGAATCGTTTCGCCCCCATCCTTGGCTCCCAAGAGTGGTGCAGTCCACCGGGAGTACCACCCCCTCGGGAGGGGAGGTGGAGCGCTACCTTGCCATTGGGCCAAAGCGCCGGAAATGCAAATGAGACTCCTGGAAGCTAGGCGGCAGTTGGCTGAGCAGAACTGGGGGCGGGGCTCGGCCCCGGGCCACTTCACGGGGCGGGGAGGGGTGGGGGAGGGAGTGTCACAGGCTGTGGAACCCAGACTTGCAGAATAAACATTGATGTGGCTGTGGACCGAACCATCCGTGGACTTGGGGGGTGTCCCGGGGGCGAGTGGGGGCCGCGGGTGGGGGGAAGAGGGGTCCCAGCAGGTGGGGAGGGGAAGGTGCCTCTTCTCCCAGCCGGCGCGAGGCGAAGGCAGGCTGGCCGCGGCCACATCTGCACAGGAGCCGGCGCGCATCTGCACGGACGGGAGCTGCTGGCCGGGTCGCACGCCCCACACGCTGCCGGCCGCCCCCCACCAGCGCGCGCACACACCCAGCCGCTTGGCTCGCAGACACGCGCTCGCTCTGCCTCCCCGGCCGGCCCCCCACGCCACCGCCACCCCCGACTCCCTAAGGGTCCCGAATCCGGAAAGTGAGGTGAGCGCGACCGCACCCCGGTGCGGAGGGGGAAACTGAGGCACAGGGGACGTGGGGACGGGAGGAAGAGACCGGCATGCGGATGGATGGATGAATGGCTGGGAAGGACAGACGGCTTCATCAGAGTGCTTCCTGTTCCCTTAAGACGCAGGAGCCTGGGGATCCACATGGGGTCTCTCAGAATTCTGCAGCCCCCATGGAAATCTGGGGGCCCGGGCTCTACGGACCCCCAGGCAAGGTCCCCAGGCAAGGCCCCTCAGGCAAGGCCCCTCAGCCCCTTGAGATTCGCAGTCCTTGCTCCCCGCCCCCCCAACCTTGGAGACCTAAGAAGGCAACCTCTGAATCCCCCAGAGACCCAGGCATCAGAGCTCCCAACTAGCCCGCCCCCCACTGGGGAATCTGAGTCCCCCCACCCACCCCCGCCAATCCTGGAATCCCAGGCCCCCCCAGAAGTCCGGGTCCCCGGAACGCGGCGTCAGAGTGCCCAGCACCCCCTCTCCCCGGGGACCTAGGAGTCCCATCCTCCCCCCTCCTTCAGGATCCCCCGGGACCGGCATCGGCGCCCCCGGCCCCCGCCTTCCGGATCCAGGTGTCCCCCCTCCTCACCCCCCAGCCTGATGCTTCGCGTCTCGGAGGCCGCGCTCGCGTCACCATGGCAACGGGAGTCTATTTTGCGCTGGGAACACACAGCTCCCGCTGCAGCGCCCCCCCACCCCGCCCCTCCAACCCCGGCCTGAGTGAGAGTAGGGGGACCAGGGAGGAAGACTGGAGTCCGGTGTGGTGGGGGGCACAGAGGTACTCAGAGCGGCAGAGATTTGTAGATAGCAAACCTGGGAAAGAGACATACAGAGACAGACTGAGACAGAGTTAGAGAGGCAAAGAGAGATGAGAATGTGGGGGTTGGGGTGGGGGGATACACAGAGACAGGATGTAGAGAGACAGAGAAAGATGGGGCAAAGGGAAGAAGGGACATAGAAAACTGAGACTCAGAGGATGGGACAGTGCATGTGGGGGGTGAGGGAAGTGGACAGAGACTCAGGGACGCAGACAAGCGATGAGATATGTAGAGAGACACAGGCTAGGAAGACCGTGACCCAGGGCAGATCCTATGAGAGATGCGAGGCTGCCTGCAGGCATGTGGGAGGCGGGGTCCAGGAGAAGGGGTGGGCAGGGAGATGCAGAGACACCCAGAGTCAGAGAGGCACAGGACACAGGAAGACCTGGGGATGGGGCAGGGGCGCAGAGACCAAAGCTGTGCCTGGGGGGGGGGGGTCCTCATGCCTGAGTCCCCAATGCTGGGGTGCCCAGTACTGGGATCCCATCTCCCATCTGGACCCCTCCCCTTCTGCCTCCATTCTGCCCCACCAGTCAGGTGAAATCACAATCTCTCCTCCTCTTGCCTGTCTCATCCCTACCTCAAACCGACCCCTCAACCCTAGATATTCCTCGGATCCCCTCCTTTTTCACACCACCCAGACCCTGCATGTGTCCAGACCCTCTCTCTCTCTCTCTCAATACCCACTGCGTACCCTCAGCTGCCCTCTGCCACCTCCAGCCCCCAGTTTCCCGAGGTCAGGTCTTCTGCCTTTCTGGGTCTTACCCTTCTGTGGGTTTCTGTCCTCCCCCTTTCTCTCTCTCCTCTTTCTCATTCTCTCTTGACTTCTCAATCTCTGCACCCCACTTCCCTGGGGTCTGTGCCCCTCTTGTGAGTATCTGTCTCCCCCCAGCCTGCTCCCCCTCTGGATCTCTGCCCCCCCTCTCCCTCTGGGCCTCTCCCCTCCTTTCTCCGGGCCTCTCCCCCCACCAACCTCCCAAGACTCTCTCCCTGTCCCCCTTCCCAACATCTCTCTCTTCCTCTCCATCTCTCATTCTCTGTGGCTGCACCTCTCAGGAGCCCACTCGCCTGGCCCCACCCAGCCAGCCCAGGCCTGGCCCCCAACCCCAGCCGGCAGGATGTGGAGCGTGGGGCACAGGGCTATGCAGGCACTGTGAGGTCCCCGGGAGCCCAGGGACTGAGCGGGGTCTGCTCTGGAAACCCTTCTTGAGTGGGGTCCCCTGACCTCTGTCTGTCTGTCTGTCTGTCAGGTCCTAGGCTAGTGCTGGGGTCAGGGAACAGCCCTGGCCCTTTGCTGCTGAGCATGCATGGTGCAGGGAGGGAGGAGATTGGGGTGAAGGGCCCGCTTCCTCTCCAGCTGTGGGGGAGGAGAGTGCCTGTGTGTGTATGGGGGTGCGGGAGGGCCGTGACCGAGGGGGGGGTGTCACATGCGTGCTTCCGACCCCACCGCTGACTGAGGGTGTGCTAGCACCTGTGTGCACACCCACAGGATTGCCCGACCGTGGGCTGGCCTGTCTCTGGTTGTGTGTCCGCGTCGAGGTGGCTGGGGCAGGTCCCTGGTTGTACTCCGCAGCCCGTGTGTGGTCCCGGTGTGTCGCAGTGTCTGAGACTGTGTCTGGGTCTTGTGTACCGCGGGTGGAAGTGCCCACAAGTGCACAGCCATGTGTCCTCGTGGAGCTGTGTGCGTGCGTGGGGAGAAGGCTACAGGTGCGCCCGCCAGGATGACATTGGGTGTCCTTGTGGGCTGCGTCTGCACACTCTGTGGGGGTCCGTGTCCTCTGTCGTTGTGTGGATACGATGCTGTGTGTCTATGCGTTGTTTTGTGTGAGGCAAGGGAAGAACCCGTCCCCCATATCCTTGTGTCTAAACAGGTCACTGTGTCCCCAGGTGTGTGTCCTCCTCCCTCCAGGTGTAAGGCAGGGGCAGGAGGCACGACTCCCCCTATGTATTGTGTCCGGGTGCGTCACTGGGCCTGAGGGGATGGATGCCACGGCCCCCACTCCCCAGAGTCATCAATGGTGTGGAGTTGAGTCTCCCTGGGCATGTGCGTGTGTGTGCAGTTGGAGGGGACAATGGGACTCTGTTAGCAGGGGGAAGAATTGTGTCCATGGAGCTCAGCTGGAGGCTTGGCACAGAATGGGAACTGAGTGGGCAAACTGCTAGCCCATACAGCGCCTTTATGCCAATGACACAAAGGTACCCCCTGGCCCAACGTAGCTCCCCTGCATCTATGGTTTGGCAGGCAGATGGCAACCTTGTGTGAGTTCTAAAGGGTGCCCCTTCCCCCAGATGGATGCAGTCCCACCAGTACGCCTTAGGGCGGAGAGCCTGGCTGGATTCCAGCCTCTCAACCAGATCTCCTTGGGCAGTGCCCAACCTGCCCAACCGTATGTGGCAGCCTTCAATGAATGAGGAAATGCACATCACTGCATGCACGTGGATTCACTGATGAAAGGTGTGTGTCTGTATGCATGTCAACCCACGTTTCTCTGCATGGGATAAAGGTTCTACAGGTGACAGTGCCCTGAGACCTGAGTTCACAGCCCAGCTCCAATGCTTGGGCCCTGTAAGCCTTAGGCAAATGATGGGACCTCTCAGAACCTCAGTGTTTTCATCTGAAGTGTGTGTGTATGAGAGAGAGACAGAGAGAAAGAGAAGACCATCTCTCACACTTCCTTTCAACACTCATCCGTTCAATAGATATTTATTGAACACCTCCTGGGTCAGGCACTGGTGCTGGGTGCTGTGGACACTACGGGGAACAAGCCAGACAAAAAGGTCTGCCTTTATGGGGTTTATAGTCTAGTGGGGGAGACGGACAATTAAGTCCCAACATGTATAACGTAGCAAGCAGAGATGGGAGCTATGACAAGTCAGAAAGCAGGTGTGGGGACCGGAGCAGCTGGAGGTGCTGCTTTAGACAGGGCAGGGAGGGCTCAGTGACATGGCCTGTGAGAGACATCCGAAGGAAGGAGGCGGGGCATAGACCAGTATCTGCAGCAGAGGGAGGTCCCGGAGGAAAGGAGCCGCAGGTGCAAAGTCAGGAAGAAGGGACTCCCTTGGGCATGGGAACGGCACGAAGGGACAGGAAAGGGAGAAGGTTATGCATGTCATTCCAGGCGTGACAGGAAGCCAGTGGGCGGTTTCAACAGGGGACGGCTTGATGTCATCTGACCTATGTTGGTGGTTTTCTGTTTCTTAAAATTGTGGTAAAATACACCTAACTTAAAATTTACCATTTTAGCTATTTTTAAGCTGTTTTTAAGAGTACAGTTCAATGATACTGAGGACCTTCATCGCCACTATCTCAAGCAGAATATGTTCCTCGCCCCAAAGCAGCCCCACCCCACTCTGCCACGCCCCCAGCCCCAGGCAGCCACAAATCGGTTGTCCAGCTTTCTAGCCTCGACTACTGGGAACATTTCGGATAAACGGGCGTCTCTTGTGTCGGGCTTCCCTCCCGTGATGTCTAGAGGCTCGGCCATGATGGTATCAGTGCTCCGTTCTTCTTTAAGGCTGAATAGCGTTGCATTCTCTGGAGAGACCACACTGGGTTTATCTGCTCCTCCATGGATGGCCATCTGGGCGGTCCGCGGTGTGGCCTAAGCCCCTTCTAAGATGCCTATTAAACACCTGGAGTGAGGGGTTCTACCCAGAGTGCAGGGGAGGGGCCGCAGCCGGAGCTAAAAGGAGAGTTGAGGCCCCAGGCGGGAGGGGGGCCAGCCGGCTAAGGTGTGGGGAGCCTCAGCTCCCAGGACCCTCTCTCCACCCCAGCCCCTGACTTCTGGGGTAATAGTGTGGTCCCCCGATACACACACACTCAAATGGAAAGGAGGACCTAAAAGTACTACCCCATGATGCTTGCCGGATTAGTCCTACCCACCCTCCCATCCCCTTATGCTGCTTTCATTTAGCATTGACTTCCTTCAAGATTTCTTAATATTTCTTCACAACAGTGTCCCACGTGCCTCACACTGGCTTCTGTCTGCGCACTAGCCTTCTCCCGTCGCTGGAACGTAAGGCCCGTACAGGCGAGGACCCCGTGGCTCAGTCACCGCTGTCTCCTCGGGGCTCAGTCCACGCGGCCCGCAGTCGGGGGGCAGGGGGCAGGCCCGCCCCTCTGGCCCCGCCCTCCTCCATCGGCTCCGCCTCCCTGTCCGGTCCTGCGTTCCGCCCACAGCGGCCACGGAAACACCTACGCGCCCGCGTGCACCGTCTCCGGCCCCGCAACAGGCACGGCTGCTCCGGGCTCCTTACACAGTTAACCCCACTCATCCTCGTAACCGCCCCCTGATAACCATCCTTACCCCCATCTTACACATGGGGAAACTGAGGCACTGGAAACTTAGATAAGAGCCTGTGCAGTGTCAGGCAGCTGGCACACGGTGGCGCTCTGCCACCCTGGCGCTCCTGCTGTGGGCAGAGACATTTTGCCCCTGCAACTGTGAGTGTGTGTGTGTGTGTGTGTGTCGGTGTGCCGGTGTGCGCATGTGTGCGTGTGTCTCTGTGTGTGTCTGTGTGTGTGTGTGTCTCTGTATGAGAGAAACACAGAGACAGGGCAGATGAGGGAGGAAAGAAGAGGGAGAGAGACAGAAGCTTGAGACCCCTGGATTACCAGACCTAAGTACAAGAGAAATAAGCCTTTGGGGCAGCTGAGGACCATCCCGGTCTAAGCCAGCCCTTCTCAGCCAGGCACAGGTATGGCCCCAGGGGAACATCTGGCAATGCCTGCAGGCATCTTACGCTGTCAGCATGTGGAGAATGCGATTTTTCCTGGCACCTAGTGGCCGCACCACCTGGTTCCACGGGCCTGGTCTACAAACTCAGATTCTCAACTCCGATCTCCCTCTCTCTCTCTCCCCCCACCCACACCTCTCCTTCCCCATCTCCTCCGCTCCTCCCATCTCGCCCACCGCACATCTGTCTCCATTCCCTCCCCCATCCGCACTGACCCTCCCTCCTCACGGATCCTCCACCCCCAATCTCCCTCGCCCCACGCTCTCACCGCCCCCTCCGCCCGCCCTCCTTCACTTCCCTGCATGCTTTCTTCTCCTCACATCTTGCTTCTGGTGTTTGTCCGTCCTCTATTTCTGCTCACCCCTCTGATTATCTCCGCCGACCTCCCTAATCTTTCATCTGGCCTTCATCGCTCACTGTGATCCTATACCCCTCTGCACGTTATCATTTCCATCCTCCCCCGACCGCGTCTCGGCATATCTTCGTCCCCCACGTTAATGCTGTCCGCCGCCCTGTGGGACTGCTCACTTTGGGCCCATGCATCGCCGGCTCCATCCATCTATCCTTTCCCTCTCCTGATGCTTGTCTTCCTCCATCCTTCCACCTTCCCTCGGCCCACCTTCCTCACCCTGTTGGGCCACCCATTCCCCACATCACTGCACCTCTGGACATCTGTCTCGCACCCCCGCTCCCGCCTTGCTTCTCCCCGCAGCCTGGCGGCCCCATGCCGTCCCTCCTGCTCCTTGGGACCCTCCTGCTCCTGGCCTCGACCGCCCGCCAGGCTGGGGCGCGCCCGTCCAACGCCACAAGCGCTGAGCCGCCGGGCCCGCTGCCCGCCCTGCTGGCGCACCTGCGGCGCCTGACCGGGGCGCTGACCGGCGGCGGGGGCTCTGCCGGCCCAGGCGCCAACGGCACCAGGACCAGCCCCACGAGCGGGACAGGCGCAGCGGCGCGGGCGCCCCCTCCCGCCGAGCTCTGTCATGGCTACTACGACGTCATGGGCCAGTACGACGCCACCTTCAACTGCAGCACCGGCTCCTACCGCTTCTGCTGCGGCACCTGCCACTACCGCTTCTGCTGCGAGCATCGCCACATGCGCCTGGCGCAGGCCTCCTGCTCCAACTACGACACGCCGCGCTGGGCCACCACGCCGCCGCCCCTGGCCGGGGGCGTCGGGGGTGCTGGGGGTGCGGGCGGGGGACCCGGGCCCGGCCAGGCCGGGTGGCTGGAAGGGGGCCGGGCGGGGGGCGCAGCGGGGCGCGGGGGCGAGGGCCCCGGGGGCAGCACGGCCTACGTGGTGTGCGGGGTCATCAGCTTCGCCCTGGCGGTGGGCGTCGGCGCCAAAGTGGCCTTCAGCAAGGCGTCCCGTGCGCCCAGGGCGCATCGGGAGATCAACGTGCCCAGGTATGTGAGCGCTGGGGCCCAAGCTGCAGGGGGCCTGGGGCGGGGCCTGAGCAGTGTGAGGTGGAGCCACCTGGAGAGGGCGTGGCTACAGGGGTACGGGCCTGTTCAGAGACGCAGGAGGCCACCACCTCGAGCCTGGGAGCTGAAGCTTAGGGAGATGCGCGGACCCTACGAATAGATAAGACAGAACGGGCCTGGCTGCTGAGTGACGGGTGAGGCTCAGGCCTTCATTCATCCAACAGATTATTTTTTGAGCACTTTCTGTGGGTCAGGAGCTGGGGATACAGCAGTGATCAAGACAAGGTCCCTACCCTGGTGGGTAAACCCGACTTCCAACCCCACGTCTGCTGCCTGCGGTCTGTGTGACCCTGGCTGTGCCTCCGCTTGCTTGCCTGTACAATGGGCCTAAGAACTGTTCCCCATCCATTCAGCCTGTAACGAGGACTAACTGAATTGATTCAGGTCGAGTCTTGGCACATGGTAAGCCCTCAACAAATGGTGGCTGCCATTATCACTAAATGTTACTGGTGGGCAGAGTAAGCAAGCAACCACCCATGCAATATAATTTTAGGTATTGATGACCGAAAGCAGCATAACAGGTAGAGAGTGGGGCTGGGGGTGTTAATTTATGCGAAGTTGTTAGGAAAGGCCCCTGGAGCAGAGACGTGAAGGGAAGGAGCAAGCCAACCAGGGATCTGTGGGAAGGGTGATCCAGGCAGACGGAACAGTGTGTGCAAGGGCCCTGGTGGGAGGACTTGCAGGACAGGGAAGGGGCCCATGAAGTCACAGAGCAGTGGGGGTGGCGCAGGTTTATTCTGATAATAATCGGGGAGCCTCTCGGGGGCCCTAAGCTCTGCAGCACGAAGCCATCTGATCATTTCCAGAGTCCCCGGGCTGTGTGTGTGCGGCCAGACTGCAGGGGACAAGGGTGGAAGCAGGAGACCCGTTAGGACACTAGCAATGAGCCAGGGGAGAACAGGTACCGGGAGCAGCACTGGTGGTGAGAAGTGGCCCGCTGGGGATTTATTTGGGAGGTCGAATCTGCAGGATTGCTGAGGGGCATGAAAGAAAGAACGACAAGAGTCAGTGATGATTCTAAGGTTTTCGGTCGCAAAACTGGACGAATGGGGCACACTTTATCGCCATGGGACGGCTGTAAAAGGAACAGGAGTGAGGTCCCAGGTTCAGGGTGGGGCAGGGGCCCCGAGGAGGGGGTACGATGTGGGAAGCACCACAGAGGGGTTGGATCCAAATGAATTGAGGAAGGGGCTGATTCAAGCAAGAAATGCGGTCAGAGCAGCCTTGGGGGGCTGGGACGGCGCTCAGACTGACCTTAGCGATGGGCGTGGCTAAAGGGGAGGAGCCTGGCCGAACTGACAGACTCCCCCAGAGGGGAGAAAGGGGAAGGAAAAGAAGCCTGGGCCCTCCCTCTGCCTGCCCCCAACCCCGTTCCCAGGCCGCTGACCGGCGCTCTGCCTCCTCTAGGGCTCTGGTGGACATTCTGAGGCATCAGGCGGGGCCCGGGACCCGCCCGGACCGGGCACGAAGCAGCTCCTTGACCCCGGGGGTCGGGGGCCCCGACAGCATTCCCCCGAGGACGCCCAAGAACCTCTACAACACCGTGAAGCCCACCAATCTCGGTGAGTGGAACCTGGGAGTCGGGGCTGCAGCCGCGGCCTCTGGCAGCGCCCACAGTCCTGTAGCCCCGCCCTCCCCGGATAGCCCCGCCTCCCGCTGCCCGGGCCCCGCCCCCAGCCCCATCCGCCGGCCTCTGCCATCTCAGAATCATTACGGGGGTGGGGGGGGGGGGCCTGGACACCCCAGTGATTTAAATTAAGACATTCTCAGCCCCTGCACTTGAGAAAGACCGTGTCTGAGCTCCCATCAGCCAAATTCCCAAGTACCTAACAACTGAATTAGAGTGTGTCCCGAACCAGACAGCCTGGGTTTGAGTCCTAGCTCTGCCACTTCTGACCTGGGCAAACCATCTCACCTGCCTGGGCCTCAGTGTCCTCACCCGTAAAACCAGGAGCACGACAGCATTCACCTCACAGGGTTATTGTGAAGGTCAGAGGCACTAATGACCGAAGGCTGAGAGCAATGCCTCGCACAGAAAAAGTGCCACATAAATACGAACGGTTGTTACTATTACTCTTATATTTTATGATGAGCTCATCAGTGGAGAAGGCCAGGGAGCTGTAGCGGGTTAGAGGAGGAGGAAGACTTCCCCCAGGCCACGCTGTTTGAGCAATGGCCTGGAGGGGGAGGGGGTTACCTGGGCCAAGGGAGCTCTGGGCCGCTGAAGCGGAGTGTGTGAGGCCAGGGAGAGGGTGTAGGGAAGGACCGGAGCACCAGGCTGGGCTGAGGAGCTCTGCCTTTGTCCTGATGGCAGTGGGGAGCCACGGCAGAGCTTAGAGCAGGGAAGGGCAACAAAGTCAGAAGTGACTGGAAGAATGATTTTTCTGGAACCCATGTGAAGGGGGAGAGATGAGAGGAAGAAGGCTCAGGAGGAGGCTGGATGGTACTCCAGGCTGTACAGGACAAGGCCTGAGATTGGGTCAGAAACGGAGGGGAAGTGGTGGGTCTGAATAGTAGTAATAAGGAGGAGACATTTGAGGTGGATCTTGAGGGATGAGTAGGAGTTCTTCAGGCAAAGGAGGAGAGGAAGGAATTCAAGGCAGAGAGAATAGCATAACTGCATGTGCAAAGACCCAGTGGCAGGACTGAGCTAGGCTCCCTCAGGCAAGGCATCAGCTGGGGCCAATCTAAGCCAAGTAATTCCTGGCTTCAGTTTTGTTCTGTGGGTGACAGTCAGACATGGAAAAAGTTTGCAACAGCAGAGGGGCAGGGGCGAGTGTGGGTGTCAGGAGTACTACCTGGGGGGCTGATCTTGAAGACGGGGCTGGCCAGAGGGCCAGAAGGCTGATTTGATGATCCAGGAGGGAAAGGCAGGTCAGAGCAGAGATTCAGGAGGTAGGAGGGAATCAGAGCCGGGGACTGAGTGGACATGAGTGGAAATCCTTCCACAAGACCAGGACAGCAGCGCCAGCTGGTGTTGGCAGCGGGTGGCGGCAGTGACACCACTTCTCTTCTTGGTCCCCACAGATAATCTGCACCACAATTACCTGCACCTCAACGTCAACAGCCCCAAGCACCATGCCGCCACGATGGGTACGGACAGGGGCTGGGCTATGGGGAGGACAAGGCTCCTTTCCTCCCCTGCCTTGTCCTGAGCCTGAGCTGGGGCCCACAACAGAGCAGGCGTGAGACCCTGTGAGCCCTGACCTCCCAGTCTAGCCAGGTAACCAAGCTAGCCTCGGTTTCCCAGTTCGGACACCGGAAGTGGCCATGTCTCTCCCACCTGGGTTGGTGGGACAACGCATGGAGTGGACTGCCCCTCCCGCCTGGGGCCAGGCACACGGCCGGTGCTGAGCGGGTGCTGGTTGCCTCTCTTCCTGTGACATGACCTGCTTCCCCAGCTCCGAGCCTGTCTCCTGAGGTGGGGGAGTGAGTACAGGGCTGGACTGCTGGGGCTCTGAGGGGCTGGAATCCCGGGTTTCCACTCCCTAAGGGGCTGGGGGCTGGGTCTGAGGGAGGAGGGGTTGGACTGACCCTGGCCACGCCCCTCTGCCCCAGACTGGCGCGCCGCTCCGCCACCCAGCCCCTCTTTGCACTACTCCACGCTCTCCTGCTCAAGGTCCTTCCACAACCTTTCGCATCTGCCCCCGTCCTACGAGGCCGCTATGAAATCCGAACTCAACCGATACTCCTCCCTCAAAAGACTGGGTGAGTGCCTGGAAGGGGAGGGGCACAGGCAATGGGGCTGGGTGAAAAGCCAGGGCCTGGGTTCAGAATGGTGGAGAGGGGCCCTATTGACACTAACGGTGTTTTTTAAAAATGCAGATTCATGCCCTCCTAAGATCTACTGTTCATCAAGACTTGTACTTACAATGAACAGAAATACAACTTAAGCCAAAACAAAAACAAAAACAAAAAACAAAAAAACTACATTAGCTGAATAATGGAAAGTCTCTGAATTATGAGCTTCAGGTATGGCTGGATCCAGGAATTCAAAAGCTGTCTCCAGGATTCTGTATCTCTCAGCTCTGCTAAATGGTGGGCTGGCTTCATTTTCAGACAGATTCTTCCTTAGTGGTGGCAAAGCTTGACCTGAGGAATTTCAGGGTGCCATTCTACCAGCAGAAAAGCGCATTTCCCAATGATTCCAGCAAAAATCTCAGGTCTGGAGCCTACTGGCCCAAATTGGGTCACATGCCTGTCCCTGAACCAATCACTGTGACTCTGGACATTTCTGGTCAGTAGCAGTAGCCTTCAAACATTTTAAACTGAGAGCCCCGTTAAGAAATGCTTTTTATACTATGAGACATATGCATATATGCATATTTTTTAGTTACAGGAAAAATTTAAAATTTGTTATTATGAACATTTTCAAACATACGCAGCATTAGAGGAAATTGTAAAATGAATCCCCATGTTCCCATCACTCAGCTTAAAATGAGCAACATTTTGTAAATCTATATTCCCTTCACCCCAGTTTTTGGTGGATTATTTCACTTTTTTTACTTTTTTTTTTTAAGATTTATTTATTTCGAGAGAGTGAGAAAGAGAGGGAGAGTGGGGAGGAGCAGAGGGAGGGAGGGAGAGAATCTCAAGCCGACTCCAAGCTCAGCATAGAGACAACACAGGAGGCAGGGCTCAGTCCCACAACCCTGAGATCAGGATCTGAGTGCAAACCAAGAGTCAGACACTCAACCAACTGTGCCACTCAGGCACCCCTTTGCTAGATTATTTTAAAACAAACCCTAGGTATTGTCACTGCATCCATTAATATTTCAGTAACACAAACATATCTGAAATAAAAAATTTAAGAGTGGGTGTTCACCCTTATTCCCCTGTTATGTAGGTGCCTTTTTTAAAAAAAAAAAGATTTATTTATTTGACAGAGAGAGAGAGAAATCACAAGCAGGGGGAGCAGCAGGAGAGAGAGAACAGGGATCCTGATGCGGGACTCGATCCCAGAACGCTGGGTGCATGACCTGAGCCGAAGGCCGAGGCTTAACCACCTGAGCCCCCCAGGCGCCCCTGGATACCCTCTTTTTTTATATAATTTTTAAAAATCTTCTCCCCACCACCTTCCTTAATCTTTCTTTTTAGTTGATTTTTTTGAGTAATATCTGTGCCCCATATGGGGCTCAAACTCAGGACGGGGAGATGAAGACTGGGTGGGACGCTTTACCCATGGAGCCAGCCAGGCATCCCTGTGTGGATGCTTTCTGATATTTTTTGTATTCTATTTCATTTTCAAAATACCAGTCACCATCCACAAAACTGACTTCATAACCCATGAAGCGGTCACATCTCCAAGTTTGGGCGGGGGAAGGAAGTCCCCCCCATCTACCAGCCCACATCCTAGAGCAGGGCCTAAGAATCTGAATTCTGGTCACATAGGCAGTCTGATTGTTCTGACTGATCACGATGTGCCCAGGGTGCTCCGGTGATGCCCGGGGCCCTCGTGGGGGTGGGACTACGGACGCCAGGGGACGGGGGAGCTTCTGGGCTGGCTGACGACTTACCCCTCTGGCATTTCCCCCCTCCCCCAGCTGAGAAGGATCTGGACGAGGCCTACCTGAAGCGCCGGCCCCTGACCGAGATGCCCCGCGGGACGCTGCCCCTGCACGCCCTCCGGCGGCCCGGCACCGGGGGTGGCTACCGCATGGATGCCTGGGGCGGCCCGGAGGAGCTGGGCCTGGCGCCCGCGCCCAACCCGCGCCGGGTCATGTCCCAGGAGCACCTGCTGGGCGACGGAGGCCGGTCACGCTACGAATTCACCCTGCCGCGCGCGCGCCTGGTGTCGCAGGAGCACCTGCTCCTGTCGTCGCCCGAGGCCCTGCGACAGAGCCGGGAGCACCTGCTGTCGCCGCCACGCAGCCCCGCGCTGCCCCCGGAGCCCGGCACCCGCGCCGGCCTGGCCGCATCCCACTCCAACCTGCTGCTGGGCCCCGGGGGGCCGCCCACGCCGCTGCACGGGCTGCCCCCGCCGCCCGGCCTGCACGCGCACCACCACCACGGCCTGCACGGCTCCCCGCAGCCCGCCTGGATGTCGGACGCCGGCGGGGGAGGGGGCACGCTGGCGCGCAGGCCACCCTTCCAGCGCCAGGGCACGCTGGAGCAGCTGCAGTTCATCCCCGGCCACCACCTGCCCCAGCACCTGCGCACCGCCAGCAAGAATGAGGTGACGGTCTGAGGCCAGGCCCGGGGGCTGGCGGGCTGCGGCCTCGCGGGCCCCCAGCCCAGCCCGGGCCCCCAACACATTCGAGGGGCCCAGGACCCAGGAGCAGCCTGTGCCCGGCGGGGGGCCTGCCTCCCAGGACGCTGCTGTGGATGAACTCGTCACGGGGGACGCAACCTCCTTCTGGGACGTCATGGTAGATCCCTCCTCCTGTGTCACTGTTTGAGGCAAGGCGTCTTTCCCATGACGTTATCACAGAGGAAGAGCCCTGCCTGTGAGGTCATCACTCGTGGAAATGTCTGTGTCCTGTGATGTCATCACAGGACACCCCCTTCCCATGAACCCATCACACAGGAACAGGCCCGCCCCTGAGGTCATCACTAGAGGCCATGTCCCTGTTCCACGAAGTCATCACAGACTTTCTCCCTGTGATGTCACAGCAGAGACAATGCCTTGTCCTATGACATCATCCCTAGAGACAAAGATTCCTTCCTGTGAATGTCACTGCAGAGGCACATGTCACCTTGATGATGTCATCTCTGGCACCAAAAGGCCTCTTTTGACATCATCAACACCAGGAAAATATTTCCTTGCAGAGAAGGTGTCTCTGTCTATGATGCTGTCACTACAGACAAAGCCATCTTCCTGGGACACATCGCAGGGGAAAGGCCTTGCCAACCATGTCCCCCCTACACCTAAGACCTTTCCGGGACACCGTCACAGGGACCCTGCGTCCTTCCTGTGATGTCATCTCCAGAGAAGGTGCCTTGCCCTATGACATGGTCAGAGGGACTGTGCCTCTTCCCGTCGTGTCATCACCAGGGAGGACAGCCCGCTTCTGGGGCACCTCCAGGATGAGGCCCCTTCTGCGACCTCACCTCTGGACTCCGCCTGCTCTGGGGTCATGACCCCATGCCAGGTCATGAGAAGGCAGAGCAGGCCCCGAATCCATGGTAACCCTGGGGTCCCCACCGAGATAATGAAATGACTGTAGGTTGTTGGCAGCGGGCCCCCACTGAGGTTCCGTCCCAAGGCTGTGATGTCATCACCAGAGATACTGCCTGCTCCGGAGGGCTGTCACTTGTGATGGTGTCACCAGATTTTCTGCCTTGTCCTGCCATGACTTAACTTGGTCACTCCTTTCCCTGACACCAGGGACATGTCCTGCAGGATCTCCACCAGACCCTCCCTCTAAAGGGTGGTTGGGCCTCAGATCCCACCCCTCGCAGAGATGGCACCTCCCGTGTGACTCCTGGAGGACAGGACTCCCAGACTGGCTTTGGCTCCCAAGGAGGCCACTCTGGCCCTCCCAGCCTCCCAGAGTCCTGGGGCGCATAGTGGCCCAAAGGCCGGTGTCACTTCTTTCTGCCATGACCAGAGACATCGTCGCCTCTGTCAATAAACTCCTGGCTTCCTGTTGGGGGTGAGGTGGGATGGGGTTGGTTGGGGTGTGCCCACTATTGAGTTTGCTGATGATATCCTCAGTACCGTAAGACTTCCACCACTCATGATGGCATTGTACCTGGGGTCAAATGCTAACCATGCCTAATGATGACGACAGCATTTCCCAGGAATCCCTATGACCTATGGTGTCTTCATCTCCCAGGATCTACCACAGCCATTGTATCATCATCTCCTAGGACCCACCATGGCATATTAGGTCATTACTTTCCAGAATCCTCTATGGCTGATGGTAACATCCTCTACCAGGATCCACTAGTACTGATGATGCCACAGTCATTTTTCCCACAGTCCCCCATAATTGTGGTGTCATCATCTCCCAGGATCCACTTCAGCCATGGTGTCATCATCTCCCAGGATCCACTTCAGCCATGGTGTCATCATCTCCCAGGATCCACTTCAGCCATGGTGTCATCATCTCCCAGGATCCACTTCAGCCATGGTGTCATCATCTCCCAGGATCCACTTCAGCCATGGTGTCATCATCTCCCAGGATCCACTTCAGCCATGGTGTCATCACTTCCCAGGATCCACTTTAGCCATG
>CM052803.1:1864081-1897872 GCA_028533885.1 Nasua narica
CATCACCTCCCAGCATCCACTTCAACCATGATGTCATCATCTTCCAGGATTCACTTCAGTCATGGTGTCATCACCTCCCAGGAACCATGAAAACCAATGGTGTCATCACCTCCCAGGATCCACTTCAACCATGGTGTCATCACCTCCTAGGATCCACCATAACCATATTATCATCATCCCTTAGGATCCATGACACCAAAATATGTCATTTACTAGGATCCACTTCAACCATGCATCATCATCTTCCAGGACCCACCATCTTGAGGGTCAAGTACTGAAATGGCTGTATTTCAATTGTTTTCTGGGGTCCCATGGCACCTATAACTGTTCCCTTAAGGGGAACTAGCACAATTCACACCATTTTTCCACTCCTTCCAAAACGGAATAGAGTGGGGGCCCCTCTGATGACATCATCCTTAGTCGGCCCCTTCTTAACGATGTCACTGCCTCCCCCTGACTTGAGCTGATGCCTGCATCAACCCCGCCACAGACCCGGTCTTGGGCAGACTCCATCACTCCCCTGGTGAGGGCATCCAGGCCCCTCCTGATAACTCACAGCCCTTCACCCAACCATCTGATCGGTGACAGGGTCAACACAGAAAACTTTCATCATCACGGGGGACAAGGAGGATGGGCTTCATAGTCCTCAGGTGACATCCCTGCCCCTGTTACCCTGACCCCTACCCAAAACTCCTCAGAGACCCTGTGGGATGGGTGGGCAGCTGCTGACCTCCCTGGGGCCTTCACTCATGTCTTCTGCTGGCCTGGTCCTGGAGCAGGCACATCTGGAGGGCCACGGCCACTGCCAAGGCCATGGCAGGGGCGGGAGGAGGGTGCTCTGCATCATCTCAAGATGGTGGAGAAGCAGCATTCTCTCTTTAACTCCCCCTCACGCACCAGGGAGCCTCCAGGGGTTTTGGGGATTCCTCAACACCCAATGCACAATTTGTCCCAATTCTCTTTGTATATAGCCATGTTGCGGGGGGCGGCCATTCCCCCACTCTTAAAGGGCTACATACCCCCTCCCCAGCCCCCGAGGCAAGGTGAGGGGGCCTCTTCTCCCTCCTCTGGGCCGTCCCCCTCCCTCTTCTGTCTCCCCCCCCAAATACTGGCACCTCAGCTCGTTCCTTCTCATCAGGAGCCTGGGGCAGATAACTGGCCCTTGGCTCCCAGCACCCAGGGGAACCGGGGAGCTAACCCAATCTACCTTGGCCTCCGTGTCCATGCTTCTAGCTGCTCCTGTGGGCTCCCCCAGTCCCATCCAGGGCCTCCCTGTGCCCAGCACCCCTCAGGCAGACTGTGACTTCCCCCAGAAAGGAGCCAGCTTGAGCGCCTGCCCCTTTCACATCCCCTTCCCTCGGCTCACCATCTCCACTGAGCACTCAGCTTTCCCCGGCCTCCGGAATATAGGGGCTTGGGGCCTTTCAGCTTTTGTACACCGCCCTCACCCGACTTGCTGTCTCCTGGCCTGGATTCCAGGTACCTTGTTCCCCCTCCCTCCACTCACTGCCACAGGCTGCCTGACCTTGGGGCCGTGACCTCCGATCTCAAATAAGCCATAGTGGGGAGAGGTCTCAAGCGGGCGAGGAAGCGTGCTTGTCCTCCCTGGTCCCCCTCCATGCTTCCCAAGCCGGGACCTCGCCACCTGAGTCTTCCGCCCCACGGTAAATGTGCATGTGAGCACGCGCACGCGCGCACGCCCACACACACACCCTTTCTGGGGAGGGGCAGGGAGGGGTGCGGGGAGAAGATAAACAGTTCTGGACCCGAAGACTCTCCACAGCTTCTTTATCCCTCCCTCTCTCTGCCCAACACCAGACTCCTCCCCTGGTCCCTTGGTGAGGACAGTGGCCGAGTGGTAACTTGGTATTTTTTTGAAATAAACAGATGTTTCCTGAGCCCGGGTCTTCAGGTTTACTGTTGGGAAGAGATTTCCACCTCCGTGTTTATATCACTGGGGAGTCCCCTGAGTGACCGAGGAGGGGACAGGCATCTAGGAGGTGGTCAGGGCTGCCCCCAAGTCTGCCCCCAAGCCCGGAGTCAGGGACGGAGCATGGCGCCTTTACGCCCTCCGCGCCTTCCTAACAAAGCCTCTTCCCTCAGCGCACTTCGGCACTGGTTTGCTCCTCCTTCTCCTCGAGTTCTCTTCTCTGGGGAGGCTCACTGAAGTGGGATGCTCTAGTCCTTTGCTGGGGCTGCCGGAACAAGCAGCGGAAGCGACAGCATTGGGCCACCTGCTGGTTCCCTCCAAGAGCTGGTGCCTGGGCCTCCCTCCCCTTCACTGGCTGGGACCCCTCCCTGCGCGCAGCACCTTCCCTCTGTGTACAAATCCCCCGTTTGATGAGGACACGGTCCCCACCCTCAGTGACTTCTACACTCAGCCATCTGCAAAGACCCGGTCCCCACGTAAGGTCACATTCATAGGGCCTGGAGGCCAGCACTTCCATAGCTCTTTGAGGAGCCACAATTCAAGCCAGAATGGGGGTGTGGCGTGGCACCGGGCATCCCAATACCAGTTTCTCTGAGAACCAGGAAGCACCTTCCCCAGTGCATTAAGATATCAGCGTAGTGACGGTAAGAGCTGCGTGGAGTCTTGACTGTGAACCACAGTGGGGAGAGGACGTGCCTCCGAGGCTTCGGTTTAGGGACTTTAGGGCGCCTCTCCCCTGGGGGCACCCAAGTGTTTGCTGAGAATTGTAGGGTCCCATGTTGCACTGAGGGTCTCATTTACCCATCTCTCTGGGTGCAGGTCGTGTGGGCTGTGCCTTTCAGAATTGACCTCATCACTAAGAAAACTCCTTCCTGGGGTGCCTGGCTGGCTCAGTCGGTGGAGCTTATGATGCCTAATCTCACGGTTGTGAGTTTAAGCCCCACACTGGCTGTAGAGATTACTTAAAAATAAAATCTTTAAAAGAAAAAAAAAAAGAGGGGCACCTGGGTGGCTCAGTGGGTCGAGCCTCTGCCTTCGGCTCAGGTCCTGGGATCGAGCCCCATATCAGGCTCAAGAGAGGGGGGAAAGCAGGCTCCCTGCCAAGCAGACAGCCCGATGTGAGGCTCGATCCCAGGACCCTGAGATCATGACCTGAGCCGAAGGCAGGGGCTTTAACCCACTGAGCCACCCAGGCGCCCCTAAATAAATAAAATCTTTAAAAAAAAGAAAGAGAGAGAGAGAGAAAGAAAACCCCTTTCTCTCTGGTGCATTTAAGTGTTTCCCAAATTTCAGATTTTACTCTATCAGTCAGGGTTCTCCAGAAAAACAGAACCAATAGGGGGTGTGTGTGTGTGTATAGATTCATTTTAAGGAACATCTCGTGATTGTGGGAGGGCTGGCAAATCTGAAGTCTGTAAGGCAGGTTGAAAGGCTGGAAATTCAGGCAGGCTTTCTCTGTTACAGCCTTGAGACAAAATTCTTTCTTTTCTGATTTACTTGAGGTTTTGGTCTTAAGGGCTTCAACTGATTAGATAAAGCCCACCCATCTGATCTAGAATAATCTCCTTTACTTGAAGTCAAAGGATAAAATTAATCACATCTACAAGGGACTCCCAGGTAGCTCAGTCAGTTAAGCATCAGAGTCTTTTTATTTGACATAGAAAGAAAGATCACAAGTAGGCAGAGGGGCAGGCAGAGAGAAGGTGGAAGCAGGTTCCCCACTGAGCAGAGAGCCCGATGCGGGGCTCGATCCCGGGACCCTGAGATCACGACCTGAGCCACCCAGGCACGCATACACACACACACACACACACACACACACACACATATACACATTCACTCATTCATTCGTTCATTTATTTAATTTGAGGGAGCACAGCAGGGAGAGGGAGAAGACGACTCCCTGCTGAGCAGGGAGCCCGACACAGGGCTCAATCCCAGGACCCAGGGATCATGACCTGAGCCAAAGGCAGATGCTCAACCAACCAAGCCAGCCAGGCGCCCCAAACATCAGACTCTTGATCTCATGGATCTTGAGTTCAAGCCCTGCATCAGACTCTGCACTCAGAGGACAATCAGCTTGAAATTCTCTCCCTCTGCCCTTCCCCCCAAGTCCCTCTCTCTCACTCTCTCAGATAAACACACCTTCTCAAAAAAAACACAAAAACAAAAACAACACACCTACAAGATATCTCCCAGCAACCTCTGGACTGGTGTCTGACCCAAGCGGGCACGTGAAATGTCTAACCACTACCCCGCCTGTGCGTGGAGATGTTCGCTCCTAGCTTGCGGCAGGAAGATGGGCGATGTGTGTCTGAGAAAGCCTCCTCCCCTTCGGTACAGCTAGGTGTTCACCACTGGCCAGATTTCACCCGCAGGGGTGCACCTGCTCGGCTACAGAGGAGTGGGGCAAGAGGTGGTGTGCTCACTTGGAAAGTGCCCCCCAGTGGGGACTGTAAGCAATGTCCGCGTGGTCTCAGCAATCACCTCTTCTCATGAGAGGGAGGGGGGTCTTCGCCTGCAGAGGACGGGGGCGGGAGGCCAGGGAGAGGGCAAGGGCGGGGGCCCGGGCCGTGCACCTGAGCGGGGGTTTGCTGAGCACTCAGAGATTCTCCCCCTAGAGACACAGGAGGGGCTCCCACTCTAGGGTGGCCGGCCCGGGCTCACCGGCTCCCACCCCAGACAGCCCCTCCCGGCCAGACCCCGTCTTCGTCTGTGCCCGTCTGTGCCCCACCGAAGAGCGCCGTCTGGTCCACACCCCCGACCCTCGGCAGGGCCAGGCGAGGCTCCGAACGAGCATTTCTGCCTTCGTGGCCTGACATGCGCGCAGGCTTCAGCAGCGCGTCCCCGGTAAATAAGGCGCCGCGATCTTCACTGGATTGACAGGGCGGGTTTGCCGGCCTCTCGGTTCTATACCAGATGTGGCACTGCCTCCTGGTCCCCCTCTACTTCTCTTACCTTCGCGTTTCGAAGTAAGTTCCGACGGGCAGAACGGAGACAAGAATATGTGCACAAAGCCTTGTACACTCTTCACCCGTGCGCCAATGGTTAGCATTTCCACACACTGCATCAGGAATGCCTTGCCCTACAAATACCCTTTTTTTCCCCCTCCAGATGGATCTGAGGGTAAGCAAGCTGCCTACACCCTACCCCTTTACCGCGAAAGGGACGTTTCTGAAGAACAAGGACGTTCTCTCCCACGTCCACAGGATGGCAATTAAAACCAAGCCCCCTTAGGGCTAATAAAGTACCACATTCACCGACGGTCCCCATACTGTCCTTCCGGAGCCGCTTCTTTCCAGCGCCTGCCACGTGGGGACGCAGCACTGAACCTGCTTACGCCTCCTGAACAGTCCCTCGGTCTTTTCCCTGACAGTGACGTTAGCCGAGCACCGCGGTACACAGAAGCACCCCAGCCAAGTGTCCCGTGACACTGCGGGGCCATCGGGCTCCTCCCCGAGCCTCCACAGGTGGTTCTCCGGCCAGAATCAGTTACTACTGTGGTGTTTATCAATGAATAATTATCTTTTTACTTTATTTACTTATTTCACAGAGAGAGAGAGACAGCGAGAGGGGAACATAAGCAGGGGAAGTGAGAGAAGGAGAAGCAGGCTTCCCACCGAGCAGAGAGTCCGATGCGGAGCTCCGTCCCAGGACCCTGAGATCATGACCTGAGCTGAAGGCAGACGTTTAACGACTGAGCCACCCAGGCGCCCCACCGATGGACCATTTTCGACTCTGACGGTTCCTCTGGCATTGGTAGCATTCACGTGTGATCCTCCCGGGGAAGAGGATGCAGTCCCTTGATCAGACTGTGAGACACACTGGGGATTCCAACAACAAATTCACCAGCGCTTTCAACCGCGGCAGAGTTCTCCACATCCTAGGGACACGTGGACGCGGCTGTGGCGCAGGCATACGGCAGTCCCTGCCCGCGCACGTTTGGGCTTTTCCTGTTTTCTGCTACCATAAACAACACCCTGAGGGACGTCTATCACACACCGCTTGGTGTGTTCGCATCTTTTTCCCTGGGATGAACTCCCGGGAGACGAATGGTGGAGTTGGAAGGTTTCAAAGATCCGCGACTCGGGGCCCCCCAGGTGGCTCAGTCGGGGAAGCGCCCACTCTTGGCTGCGGATCAGGTCATGCTCTCAGGGTCCTGAGATCGAGCCCCATGGCCGGTGCCGTGCTCAGTGGGGAGTCTGCCTGGGATTCTCCCTCCCTGTCCCTCTGCCCCTCCCTGCTCTCAAACAAAAGAAATGAAACCTGAATAACTAACTAAATGAAGATTTGCTACTTCAGCACCAGGCTGTGTCCTGGAAAGCCAGTCTGCTCCCATCCTCGCCGGCACCGACCCATTGAATCTGGGAGGGTGTCAGAGGGATCGGTTTTCCAGGCATCAAAGGAAGCCTCTAGCGCCCAAAGGCGCGTTTGTTCCATCGTGAAGTCGGCCCTGCTGTCCAGGGTCTGCGGAGCGTACCCAGAGCCCGCGGTGTGTGTCCTTGCCAGTGCGCCCATCGCTAGGGGGGTACTGATCCCCTACGGGGCGTCTTCGCCCGTCCAGGACAGCCACCCCCTCCCAGGGGAGCTCCGCCTTCTGCTCCCGGGACACAAAGGAACTGAGTTCTCCTTCATCAGCTACTGCAGGTCTGCAGACGCCGAGCTGAGAGATGGCAAGGCCACCAAGGGCAGAGGCCAGCCAGCGGCCTTGGACAGGAAGACGGAGGCGGGTGCACACAAAAGGGGGGTGGCGGGGGGAAGATAAAGCCCCGGCGTCTGCCCGTGATGGCGTGGACCGTGAAGCCTGCTGACACTCAGGCTCATGCCCACATCGGGACATTGTGCCCCGGCCTGGCACGGTGTCCTCCAGATTCCCACAAAACGTGCTCCCTCGCTTCCTTTCAATCTTCGCTCAAATGCCTTCTTCTCCGTGGAAGTCTCCCCTGACCAGCCTGCCTAAAATTCCCTCCCCCCGCGTTCCCGATACTCCTTACCCTGCTCTAATTTGTCCGGTAATCAGGGTCACTTCATCCTCCCAACTTGTCTTACAAACGACCCCCGATCTCCCTGGTCCTGGCGCGGGATCAAGTCTGGATCTGGGGCGAATCAGGCTGGCGGGCCGCCGGGCTCCTGGGCTCCTGGGCTCACTCTCTCTGCCCCCGCTGGAGTGCGAGCCCCGGGAAGGCACTGCTTAGCTTCCTGTCTTGGTCACTGCTCCCTCGCAAACCCTGCAACAGTGCCTGGCAAACAGTTGCTGCTAGAACACGCACACACATGCATGCACACGCACGCACACACATGTGCACACGTTGAACGAACGGGTCAGGTCCTGATGATGGTGGGGACCCTGACAAGGGCCCCGGGGCAGAGCCGCAAACACACAGGCTCTCTGTGCAGTCCCACTTCTAGAAGTTTCTCCAGACAAGCTCCCGACCCCACCGAAAGACAGAGGTTCGAGTGCGCTCACCGCGCTTCCAGCCACAGATGGAACCCGGCGGGAACGCCCGGCGGCCGGAGAAGGCAGAAGCCTTGGCGTGCTCCTAGCAGGGAGCCGTGCCGGCAGCCAGCCCCCAGCACTCGCACAGGGGGGCATGCGTGGGAACACGGACACGGACGTCGCTAGGTCAACCTCCGGGAGGTGTGGGGAGGGCCCCTGGGCGCTAACGGGGGCACACTGAGCGGGTGGGAGCATTTACTTCCCGCATTCCGGTGACCGCGTGAATTCCCCAAGTACCTGGGTCTTTCATAACTTAATACAAGAGAACAGGAGAAACGATGAGGAACTTGCAAAGCTAGAATCCAAGCTGCAGGGACAGCCTGATTTTCGGCGTATGAGATCCCGGGGCCACCAGTATTGAGCAAAGGAAAGGCACCCCGTCCCGCCCCTCCCCAGTCTCCCAGGCTGACGCAGAAGGCCATGGCTAGGCCACCTCCTGACTCGTCCCCTAGTCTGTCCCCTCTTCTCCCCTGCCGTGCCACCAGCCCACGCCAGGACCAGCGGCTGCTAGTTCTCCAGGCCTCCACCCGGTCCACACGGCAGCTCCGAGCTAGCCTCCGCGTGAATCCCAAACCCACACACCACCGTCCCCCCATCAGAACTCCTCACTGGCTCCCGAGTGCTCTCAGGAGCTTGGCCTTCAGGCCTGCGGAGCTTGGCGCCCCCTCCATTCACACCCCTACACACAACTCACCAATTTTAAGTGCACAGGTCAGTGGTTTTCCCTCTACTCAAAGGGTTGTGCAACCACCACAATTTTAGGACCTTTTCACCATCCGAAAAAGAAAATCTGCACCCATCAGCTACCCCTCCCTGTACCCCCACCCCCCACCCCCCCCAGCTAGGCAGTCGCTAATCTACTTTCTGCGCATATGGATTTGATGACCCTGGACATTCGGTGCCAATGGGATCATGACATATGTGGTCCCAGGACGCCTGGGTGGCTCAGTCAGTTGGGCGTCTGCCTTCGGCTCAGGTCACGATCCCGGGGTCCCAGGATCGAGGCCTGCATGGGGCTTCCTGCTCAGCGGGGAGCCTGCCTCTCCCTCCCTCTCGGCCCCCCCACATGCTCTCTCTCAAATAAATAAATAAAGTCTTTAAAAATACAATAAAACCCAACACGTGCTCCTTGTGCCTGGCTGCTTTCCCTCAGCGCCGCATCTCTTGGCCTCCCCCCGCCGCCCTGTCTCTGCCCCCACCTGCCCTCTTCTCCACCCCGCAGCCAAGTGACCTGAGTCGGACTGCGGCTCTCCTCTGCTCAACAGCCTGCAGGGGCTCCCTCTTCCCTCAGAGAAAAGGCCTGGAAGGCCCTGCCTGATGCCCCCACTCCAACCACAGGTGCCGCGTGGCCCCATGCACCGGCCTGCTGCAGCCGCACAGGCCTGCCTGCCGTCCCTCGGCGGGGCTGGGCCTGTGTTCCAGCTGTCCCCCCTGCCTGGGACGCACGTCCTCGAACCCCCGAAGAGCTCCCTTCCCGCCTCCCTTCAAACCTGGGTTCCAGGGGCGCCTGGGTGGCTCAGATGGTTAAGCGTCTGCCTTCGGCTCAGGTCATGAGCTCAGGGTCCCGGGATCCAGCCCCACATTGGGCTCTCTGCTCATCGGGGAGCCTGCTTCCCTCCCTCTGCCTGACTCTCTGCTTGTTTGTGATCTCTCCTCTCTGTCAAATAAATAAATAAAATCTTTAAGAAACAAAAAATCTGGGTTCCAATGACACCTGCTTGGGGCGGCCTACCCCAGCCACCTGGCTTACCGAGTTCAGCATGGCGCCCACATCGTCTAGCGCCCCAGGCCCCTCCCTGCTCTACCTCTTCCACAGTTCTTGCTCCCTTCCATGCGCCCCGGGTGTTACTTATTTGCTGGACTGTTTTACGTCTGCCCTTCCCCGCTACAGGACACAGGGGTGCCCTAAGCACCCAGGATGGTGCCCGGCACACAGCAGGCACCCCGTAAATACCATTGAATGAATGAACACCTCTGATCTGTCAGGCACTCTGCTAGGGGCTGGGGCGCGTCCCTGCTCTCCTGGGGCTCGTCTACTCGGGGGTGACCATAAGAAACTCGAAAGCAATCAAGAAAGGGCAAATTCTGACAGACGCCGATCAAAGAGGGGGAAGCGAACAAGCGTGGGAGCGGAGGGGAGGGACGAGCATAGGCCATGAGGAGGAAGAGGAGAGGACGAGGGACCCACGCCCGTGTGTTCTCCGGTGAGACAGCTCAGCGGCTGCTGGGGACCCGCAGAGAGGCAGCCCAGGGGCCCAGGGCAGCATGTGCTTATGATAGCATGGGGTTTAGTCAAAGTGTAGGGGGACAGAGAACTCTGGCAAAGTTTTCAGCAGGGACAGTGCATGTCAGGATTGGGACTGCAGGGGCCGGTAAACACCCACCTACCCTAGGGCCACTCGGGGCACCACCTGCCTCTCTAAACAAAGTGTGACTGAAAAACTCCCTCCTCCCACTGCCTTGGTCTGCATATTGCCTAGGCCCCTCGGGGCTGCAGCAGAACTGAGGCCTGGGCTGGGTTCGCTGACCCCCAGCTTAAGGTGACTGCTCAGGGCGTAGGCGACCCTTCCCTCTCCCCCACACCAGGTCCTGCTTGCACCGAAGCCCATCACCTCTCCCGACCCCCACTGCCTCACACCTGCTCCAAGTGCCCTCGCCGCCGCCCACACCGCCGCAGACCCTCCTCTTCGGCCTCTCTGCTCCAGCCCGGAGGTCAGACAGACTCGCGTTCTACTGGGGCTGAAGGAAAGAACACACTGCTTACCACCGCCTGGACTTGGAACCTCCCTTCCTCTCCCCTGACCTCTCCCCTCCGTGCCCTCCACCAGTCAAGCTCACTGACCCAGCCCTGCCTGCTTCCTGGCCGTGCCAGAAACACACCAGGCGGGATCCCCCTGCCGGGACATCTTGCCTGCTGTTCCCTCTCTCTGCAGGCTTTTCCCATGGCTCAAGGTCCCCACCCCTCCCTCCCTTTCTGTCCCCCTAGCCCTGATGTACCCTTCTTCAGTCTTTATGGCTTGCCGGCAGGACGGTTATAGTCTTGCCGGTTTGTCTGGCTCCCCCAGGAGGGTGTAATCGCCACGAGAGCAGAGGTATTGTGCCTTTTGCTCTGCTCATTCCACAAGAATCCTGCCTGCACAGCACCAGCACTCCAGTCCAGAGTGGAATCCTACAGCGAGCCACCAGACCCGGTTGTTGCAAGCATCAGGAGCGACTACCAGCAGGACCATGACCCAGCTCCGCTCCCAGAGGAAGAACAGAGTCCGGCCCAGGGCGGTGTGTACTACATAGGAACCACCATTATCCTCATTTCTGGGTCTTTTGGAAGCATTCCTGCTGTAGGGCCTGGTCTGACCACCACCTCAGCCTTGTCCCTGCTGGTGGGCTGGGGCTGGGGGAGCCGGGGCTGTCAGGGACACCACTCCGCCCCTGCGGGCCTGCAGGGTGGAGGCCGGGAACCTGTCGGGGACACTGCACCCCCAGTGCAGGCCTGCAGGGTGGAAGCCAAGGGCTCCTAGTGCAGGCCTGCAGAGTGGAGGCCGGGGACCCGTCGCAGGCAGGGCCATGCCTCGACTTCCCTCCTGCGGATCACCAGGGATCCCAGCGCCCATCTTCTCGTGGAGAGACAGAAACCCGACAGCATGACTGACACCTGGCCAGGCTCCCAGGCCACAGGCGGCCAAGCCCTCAAGACCGTGCGGCCTGCTCCTTTGCCCCTCGCGACGCACGACACGGGTCACGGGGCAGTGCCCGCACAAAATGGCGCCTCGCAGAAAAAATGTAGCTGTCTCCCAAAGCCCACCCCCACCGCGGGCAGAAAAGCGGGAGCGGGGGGCCCCTCCGCGCACACCACATTTGCATATACAAAACTGCCGAATTTCGTTGGCTGCGAGGGGCTAGGCCCGCACTAGGCAAGTTCCCATTGGTTTCCCTCCATTCGTCCCCGCCCCCTGACACCGCCTTCTCTGCCAAGGGCTGGCGCCTACGAGCCTCATGACGCCAGTCTACGATTGTGCCTCCCTATTGGCCGGTCAGCTTTCCATCATCCGTTTAAACCCCCCAAGTCCCGCCCACCCTGGCCGTGCCCCGGCTCCGCGGCCGACCGTTAGTCGCGTGCGCGAGTTCCTGGGCGTCAGGGCACGCGCGCGTACGCCGGGCCGAGGAGGTGTCTCGTTCAAACGGCCCAATCCGCGTCCGTGTTGCTCCTCGCGTCTTTTCCCTCTCTCCCCTCCCTTCTCAGCGCCTCCATACTCCAGGGACTCCATTACGACTCCCGCTTGTCACCATTGGCCAACCCGCCGCGCACCCCCCTCCTCAACTTCTCTGGCTTCTCCCCACAGCTTACGGGAAGGGAGCGAGCTCCTCGAACGCCGAGACCGTGCGCGGTGACGTCACGGGTCGAGACGCGGCGCTCCGGAGCCGCGGGGGGGGTGTGGCTTACGGGTGGCTATAAAAGGGCGGCTGTGCGCGCGCGACCGGCTCAGTGCGGCCGGGCACTCGGGGCGGGCGGAGTTCTAGGCGCGCTGCGCGGCGGCCGTCGGAGGCAGCGGGGAGTGGAGCGGGGCCGCCGGGGCCTCTCCAGGGCCGCAGCGGCAGCAGTTGGGCCCCCCGCCCCAGCCGGCGGCCGGGAGAGCGCAGGAAGGGGGCCGGGGGGACCCGCCCCCGGCCGGCCACAGTCATGGTGAGCACGGAGGCCAGGCCTGGGAGGGGCGGCCGGGGGGCCCTCCTGGAAGAGAAGGCGGGGTCTCAGGCTCCTCTCGCGGACGGCCTGGCGGAGTAGAGGGGCCTGCCTGGGGTCCCGGGCCTGGAATGGGCTCAAGGGCCTTCCTGGAGGCCGGGCAGAAGCGGAGCCTGGGCGGCCCGCAGTTTTCCCGGAGGGGAAGGCCTGGTTGAGTCCCGGGCAGCGCTCAGGGGCTTTGTGGTTCGGGCGTGGGTGTTCCAGGAGCAAGGACGCTCCGCCTCCGTCTCCAGCCCCGAGCTGGGGTTTCGAAGAGGGTTTCACCAAGGTTAAGTAGGGAAGGGGGGACCAAGGTAGGCCTCGTGCGTACCCGGAACCATGGGGAATCATGCCGGACAGTGAGCGAGCTTTGGATGCCTCTGGCGAAGGTGGGCTCATCCGCAAGTCCCTCGAAGACCGCCTCCATGTCTAGGGGGAGGTCAGCTTCGGATGGCCGTCTGAAGCTTACTGGTGGGGGATCTGGGACAGCAGGGTCAACACCCGGGTGGCCACTGCGTCCTTAGATCCTGCAGGAGGCCCCAGCTCCGCCAGCTACTCACCCCTTTCTCTCTCTGCCCAGAACTCCAATGTGGAGAACCTGCCCCCCCACATCATTCGCCTGGTGTATAAGGAGGTGACAACACTGACTGCTGACCCGCCTGATGGCATCAAGGTCTTTCCCAATGAGGAAGACCTCACTGACCTGCAGGTCACCATCGAGGGCCCTGGTGAGTATGGGATGGAGAGGAGGAGGAGTGTGCTTGCGGCTTGCTCCCCTTCAGCACAAGAGTAGGTCCGAAAGACAAATAGCATGTTATTTCACTTACACGTGGGATCAGAAATGCAAACGGACACACCCAGAAAGCAGACCTGAAACTAGAACAGGAAGCCCCCAATATAAGTTGGGCTCTGCCTGGTGCTGGGGACCCAGTGGTGGGCTGCACAGAAACACCCTCTTGGGGCTCTCTATTTGCAGGGCAGGACCCATAACAAATCATCGGGGATATTTTTCCTGCAGATAGTGAAAAACTCTGATACCCGAGAGAGCACTTAAGGGGCGCCTTACCGGGGCTCATCAGATGGGGGTTCTCTGGAGGGTGGGCCAGATCACGGCAGACTCCTTGCTGCCGTGCCTGGGGTCCCCAGGACGGGACAAGCCAGGCCCAGTGTCACGGGAGGGAACAGTAATAAGTGAGCGATGACACGCGAATGTGGGGCCGTGCAGTGATGGAGTGAGTTGTTTCTACAAAGTAAGCCGGGGAGCTCGAGCGTGTGGTAGAGGAGCTGGTCGGGAGCGGGACAGTGATGAGGGGGTCAGTGCTCCCCAATAGGCCGAGTCTTGGGGCAGGTGCCCTGGATGCTTGGTAGACGCAGGAAGGAGAGACCGATGAAGCTTTTAGGGCTTGTGGGAGTTTGGGAGTTCGGTGGGTTTCAAGCAGACGTGAAGGCTGCGGCGTTCAGCTGACGGGGAGGGCGGTCGGGAGATCATGGGCCGCTGGCGCCGGCCGAGGCAAAGTGGCTTGGTTGGACTTGGAAGTGGGGCGACTTCAGGAGGGCACCAGGCGGTCAGCTGCCCAGGCTACCACGGACAGATGTAGTGACCCGGGGCATGAGGAACAGCCGGGGGTCCAGAACCGCTCCCCCTTTTCCTGTGACACGAACAAGTTGGGGGATGAGAACCATTCACTGAGGTGGGCAGACTGGAAGACCAGGGCAGCGACGGAACAGTCGTCCCCGCATTTGTCTGTGAGCCTTCCGAGTAGGTGGTTTTCCAGAAAGCCAGAGGGGTGGCGGGGAGTGTCTGTCCTTCTTGGGGAGGGCGCGTGACTGAGACACTTGACCGGCGCGGCGTCCACGGGTGGCCGTCGGGTCCCCCTGGGAGCCTGGCCCCGTCCCGCTCTCGAGGATGCCTCCGTGTGGCTGGGGAGGCGGCGGGACACTGGCCTCCTAGCCGGCCCTGGAGACGGGCTGTGGGGGTTTTCGAGGTGCCAGAGTCCTGAGCCTCCCGAACAAACCCCCTCTCCCTCCCTCCAGAGGGGACCCCTTACGCCGGAGGCCTGTTCCGTATGAAACTCCTGCTGGGGAAGGACTTTCCTGCCTCCCCACCCAAGGGCTACTTCCTGACCAAGATTTTCCACCCCAATGTGGGCGCCAACGGTGAGATCTGTGTCAACGTGCTCAAGAGGGACTGGACGGCTGAGCTGGGCATCCGGCACGTGCTGCTGGTGAGTTCTGGGGGGGCCCGGGCACCTCCCTCCCCGACGTCCCGTGGACGTCTGTCGGAAAAGCAGCCCTGAAGGAGTTGAAGGCGTCCATGTAAAAATCCAGGTTTCCAGCTGGAAAATTCTGGAAGGATCAGCAGTGCTTGAGTCAGGACACCAAGTATGGCTGTCCAGGCTGCGCGGTGCCCAGGGCGCGTCTGCCGTAGAGCGGCCGGTGGGCCTGTGTCCCAGGCGCTTTCCTGATGGGACGGGTCAGCGTGCGGTTGGGGGGTGGTTTCTCTCCCGAGCCAGAGTTCACGGTATCGTCAGGCTCAACCTTCTAAGGTCTGTAGTCCGTTCGGTGTGTGGTAGTCACCGCGGTGGTTCTTCAGTATTTTCACGAGCCGTCCATTCTCAGCCAGCAGTGCTGTGCCCTGGCGGGGACGTTTTGTGTTGTCACTGTCGTATCTGGCAGGGGCAGAGCAGGGGTGCTGCACGGAGAGGCCCGTGGTAGTTCGGTCCGCTGCTGGCTCCATCGGAAGAGCAGGCAACTCTTGATCTCGGGGGGCGTGAGTTCAAACCCCTTGTTGGGCTTAGAGCCAACTTTAAAAAAACAATACAACTTTTTTGTAGTGGAATTGCTGATGAGCCCTGGAACTGATGGTAGGGGGATGGGGAAACTGAGTTTCCTGCAGGGCACCAGGGGAGGATTGAGCTCCAAGGTAAACATCCTCCTCCTCTCCTGGGAGTGTGAGCCGGCTGCCAGGGACGCTGGAGATGAGCTCACAGAGTGACTGTGTCCCCGGTGATCCCCGAGGAGCTGCAGTGTGGGGTCTGGGCCCAGCCGCGCGGGAACTGTGGTGTCGGGTCCCCAATGAGCATCAGTGACAGGCGCGCCCAGGTGCGCCTCGTGTCTCAGTCTCCAGCGAGCCGCTCTTACCGGCCCCGTTTGCAGGCCAGAAGGGTCTCATCACCTGATGGAGGCCGGGCATGTGTTGGGCATGGCAGGCTTCCTGTCACCGTGGCTGAATGTGGAGGTGGGACAGACACCATAGTGCAGGGGCCACCGCTGGTCCAGCTAGACCCAACTCAGACCCCGCCCCAGGGCTGCCTGCCACACCTGTATGGGGTCTGTGCACTTTCGGCTTCAGTTTGCCCCTCATTAAAGGGACTCCAGAAGGGGTATTGGGACTGGCTCCCATCCTGGACCTCCCTCTGAGTGCTCCTCCAGTACCCGTCCCCCCGTGGGCCTGTGCAGGTGGCAGTGAGCAAAGGTGAGGACGCAGGCGTGAGAAGGGCCCAGTCTGCTTGGGGGGTGGTGTTGAGGGCAGGGAATAGTCAGTGGCTGGACTCCAGAGGCTGGGGGTGGCAGCTAAGGGGCCCGTGGGTGGCCTAGCCCTGACCTTGGCCCTTTCCCCACAGACCATCAAGTGCCTGCTGATCCACCCGAACCCCGAGTCCGCCCTCAACGAGGAGGCAGGCCGCCTGCTCTTGGAGAACTACGAGGAATACGCTGCCCGTGCCCGCCTGCTCACCGAGATCCACGGGGGCGCCGGCGGGCCCAGCGGCGGGAGCGCAGAGGCTGGCAGGGCCCTGGCCAGTGGGGGTGCCGCCCCCTCCGCTGACCCCATGGCCCCCGGGGGCCCGGGAGGGGCCGACGGTCCCATGGCCAAGAAGCATGCTGGTGAGCGTGATAGGAAGCTGGCAGCCAAGAAGAAGACGGACAAGAAACGGGCCCTGCGGCGACTGTAGTGGGTTTTTCTCCCAGCTCTACCCCCTCCCCCAACCCCAACCCCCAACGCTGTCTCTAAGTTATTTAAATTATGGCTGGGGTGGGGGAGGGTGCGGGGCACTGGGACCTGGATTTGTTTTTCTAAATAAAGTTGGAAAAGCAGCTGCTCTGCCTCACAGACGCCCCAGGACCACTGCCTCTGCCACATTGGTCCCCTGGGCCGTGAAGCGCGTGTGCAGGGCTGCCGCGGGGCACGCTGGGGGAGGAGGGGGCCCCATGTGCCAGCTGAGAGCGGGGGAGCTGGGCCGCGCTCCATCACACTTGCCCTTGTTCTTTCCTGAAGTAGGTGTGTGGCTTGGCAGGGCCCCTGCCTGGGCCAGCCAGGTGCCAGGTGTGGGCCCAGCTCAGGGTGACAGCACGTTCCACGAGTACTTGTGCACCTGGCCGTCCCGGGCGGGCCAAGCTGGCTACTGGCTCCACAAGCAAAGGCCCCTGCCAGTCCACATCCCTAGCACTTGAAGGGGATGCTGGGCTTCAGGCCCTCCAGCTGGGAGGGCCCTGAGGCTGTCCTCCGCTCTTGGAAGCTTCCTGGGTTATTCCCTGTGGGCCCCTCTCCCCGCTCCTCTCAGCCTCAGGTGCCCCACTTACGGGCTGGATCCCTCGGAGACGCTCAGCGGACTGGGCGAGGCCACCCGGGTACTCGTTCTGCCCCAAGTGACCTCGTCATAGAAGCCCGTCTGTCACAGGGACAGGTTCTGTCCCCGCACACACACTCCGGGGGACGGGCAGGAGACCAGGGCAAGTCAGCTTCGTGGACACCGCAGGCTGCCCTTCCTGTCCCCTCCCGCTTGACTGCAGACCAGGGGTCCTTGGGTGTCGCAGACGGAGGCAGACGTCTGTCGGGGCCAGAGGTGGAGGCCGAGAGCTGGGGCGGGAGAGTGGGGAGGAGTAGAGTGGGTCTTGGCAGAAACCATTGAAGGCACAGAGGCTTTAAATCTGCTTATTGTCCATGAACAAAAATTTCGTGGTCCTCTCAAAAAGGATAACATTAAAAGAAAGGAAAACATCTACATGAAGACTTGTACCGTGAGCTTTCCTAGTTATTTCCTTAGTAACGGACAGAAAGTGGAAACAACCCGAATGCTCAACAAGTGAAAGAGTAAAGAAACCAAGTTGCTAGAAGGGAACACAAACTCAGCCGAATGTTAACACCAGAAACTGGGCGAATCTCAAAAACACTCTGTGCTCATCTACACCATCTGCGGAAGCGTGCCAGATACCTGATTCCCCATAGATGAAGTCCCACACCAGGTGGTATCGCATGAGGGGCCAGAAGCAGGGCTTGGCCCACCTGGGATCGGGGAAGACCCAGGGGAGGATCCGGGGGGCGTCCAGGGTGAGGAGCACACTCCAGATCTCTAGCACACCGGTGGTCACGTGACTGTATAAATTGTCAAAACTCCGGGGCGCCTGGGGGGCTCAGTGGGTTAAGCCTCTGCCTTCGGCTCAGGTCATGATCTCAGGGTCCTGGGATCGAGCCCCACATCGGACTCTGCTCAGCGGGGAGCCTGCTTCCCCCTCTCTCTCTGCCTGCCTCTCTGCCTGCTTGTGATCTCTCTCTCTCTCTGTCAAATAAATAAATAAAATTTTTTAAATTGTCGAAACTCCAACTAAAAATAGGCGTGTTTTTGTGTAAACTATATCCATGACGTGTATTTAAATATTTTTAAATCAACTTGTTTATCTAAAGTAGGGGAGATGAGTCAGTCAGTGGGACAGAAGATACTTGCAAGACATGGAACCAAAAAGGACTAATCCAAAGTATATAAAGAGTCCTTACAAATCAATAAGAAAAAAAAACAAGAGTTGGTAAAAGCCCTTCCAATACTTCACAAAAGAGGAAATCTGCACGACTGCCAAACACGTGCGAAGACACTCCTCACGAGCAGTTGAGAAAACCGCAGTGTAAGCCAGAGTCCTTGCTCAGCATCCTTGCACGAACGCTGTTTTTCACCATTTGTCCTAATGACAAGCAGTATCCACGTGGTCATACATTCAGGGAACGATGCCTAGAACAAAAACATGGAACTACCACTGCTTCTGGCGGCACGGAAAAATGACACATGTCCCGATCGGCCAAACTAGCAAGTCACAAAAGATTCCCACGATTCGGATGCCTTCGAGCACAATTCCAAAGCAGGCAGAAAAATAAGCCGTACTGCTAAACATACGTAAGTAGGTGGTAGAACTGTAAAAGCAAGATTATTTCCATAAAGCTGGGGATTCTGGTTACCTTAAGACCCCAAGGAAGCCAGGAGGGCTCCTGAGGAGTTGGTAGTTGGGTCTTTTGGGTGGTGCGTGCTTTATAATTATTTTCCATATATATACCGTACTTTTCCATAGGTATGTATATATACTGTACTTCATAATTTTTAAAGATTTTTTATTTAAGATTATTTATGTATTGGATAAAGAAGATGTGTATATATATATACAATGGAATATGATGCAGCCATCAAAAAAAACCCCTAAAATCTTGCCATTTGCAACGACGTGGATGGAACTAGAGGATATTATGCTAAGTGAAATAAGTTAATCAGAGAAAAACAATTATCATATGATCTCACTGATATGAGGAATTTGAGAAACAAGACAGAGGATCATAGGGGAAGGGAGGGAAAATGAAACAGGATGAAACAAGAGAGGGAGACAAGCCATAAGAAACTCTTTTTTTTTTTTTTTTTAATTTGACAGAGAGAGATCACAAGTAGGCAGAGAGGCAGGCAGAGAGAGAGAGGGAAGCAGGCTCCCCACTGAGCAGAGAGCCCGATGTGGGACTCGATCCCAGGACCCTGAGATCATGACCTGAGCTGGAGGCAGAGGCTTTAACCCACTGAGCCACCCAGGCACCCCTTTTGTTTCTATTTTTAAGGATTTTACTTATGTGCCAGAGAGAGAGAGCACAAGTTGGGGGAGGCATCCCAAAATTTTTGTTTAAAATAGGATACATGTTGGGACGCCTGGATGGCTCAGTCAGGTAAGTGTCTGCCTTCGTCTCAGGTCATGATCCCAGGGTCCTGGGATGGGGCCCCGCATCACATCAGACTCCCCGCTCAGCAGAAAGCCTGCTTCTCCCTCTCCTGCTCTCCCTGCTTGAGTACTCTCTCTCTCCCTCTCTCTCTGACAAAAAAATAAACCGCAAAATAAAATAGGATATGTGTTACTTGCTTACATATGAATTTGATGCTTCTGGAAGGTCACTCTGGAACACGAGAATACTAATTGCCTCAAGGAAGGAGAGCTTGGGATACCTCGTGAATGTTACTCTTTCAAAAAGCAAATTCTTAACTTTTAGGTAAAAGTTTCTACAAAGGGGAGCACCATGGTGGCTCAGTCTGTTAAGCGTCTGCCTTTGGCTCAGGTCACGATCCTGGGGTCCGGGAGCCCTGCTTTGGGCTCTCAGCTCATCGAGGACGCCTGCCTCTCCCTCTCCTTCTGCCCTCCTCCTGCTTGTGCTCTCTCTCTCTCTTGCTCTATCTCAAATAAATAAATAAAATCAAAGAAAAAGTTTCTACAAAGAAACCACTCCCTCTCATTCCTGTCTCCCCAACACCCAGTTCCCTTTATCACAACCAGTGTTACCAGGTTCTTGTAAATTTTCCAGAAAAATTCTACAGGAACGCAAGCAAATTTAAATATATATTAAGCCCCACCCCCTTTCATTTTGGCACCGCACACAGTGTCCTGTACACAGCCTGCTGCTCCTTGCTTTTTCGTTTTTTTCTTTAAGGTTTTATTTATTGGGGCGGGGGTGCAGAGGGTGAGAGAGAATCCCAAGCAGAAGCCCACATTGCGCGTGGAGCTGGATGCTGGGCTCGGTCTCACCGCCCTGAGACCATGACCTGAGCCGCGATCGAGTCAGGTGCTAACCCGACTGAACCAACGGAGCCCCCGGGGCGCCTCCGCTCCGCTTCGGCAGCTGCACTGGAAGTCTTGGAAGTCTGCGCACAGCAGCCCCTCTGGCTCGCCGCTGCCTCGCGGTCCCTCACACCCACGTGCCACGATTCCTATCGCACGTCCTGTTCTCCACCAACAACCCCGGAACGAACAACCTTTAGACGTGAGCCGTGTGGCACACAAGGGAACAAGATCCTTAGGGCCAATCTCGGAAGGGACGTTACTGTGCCAAGGTGTGCATTCGTCCCCGTGCGGTTTGGGCCAGTCCACGCTGTCGGCAGTGCGAGCGCACCCACTCCCCCACGCACGCACCAGCACCTCGAGCTTCACCGAACGTGGGGGTCTTTCCCAGTCGGAGAAGCATAAGCCATCTGAGAATTTTATTTGAGAGGGAGAGAGAGGCAGCAAGCGAGAGTGCAAGAGCAGGGGGAGGGAGAAGCAGGCTCCCCGCTGAGCAAGGAGCCCACACGGGGCTCGACCCCGTTTAACCCACTGAGCCACCCAGTTGTCCCATTTTAGAATTTTTTTAAAAACTTTTATTTATTTGACAGAGAGAGAGATCACAAGCAGGCAGAGAGGCAGGCAGAGAGAGAGGGGGATGCAGGCTCCCCGCCGAGCAGAGAGCCCCATGCGGGGCTCGATCCCAGGACCCTGAGATCATGACCTGAGCTGAAGGCAGGGGCTTTAACCCACTGAGCCACCCAGGCGTCCCTAGAATTTTTTTAATAGGCTTTTTTTTTTTAATAAACAGTTCTGGAATCCTGGGAAAATTATGAAGACAATACAATGCTCCCCTTTGCCACCTCTCTCCCATAAATACTATACTAAATATAGATGCTAAAACAATTATGTGGGTTCTGTTGGAAGAGCCCAGGGCCAGGGATGAACACACAGTAGGGCTGGGCTGACTGGGGAGGCTCCTCAAACCCCGTATTTATGAAGAGTTTTCAAAAAAGATAAACAGGCTGCAGAGCCAGGGGCTGGGATCCTGAGGCCCCTCTCCCCCTGGATACTCTCCTTCCATTTGCACATCTCCAAACCTCATACACGTGCCATTCTCGTAATGGAAGACTTTTACACACACACACACACACAGGCTGGTGCTGCGCGTGCAAGCGCGGAGCCATGGGCTGTCAGGGTGTGTGGATTTAGCACAGATGTCCAGAGAGCTCTGGAAAACCCCCGAGCCTCATTTTCCTTGTGGGTAGGGTTACAGACCTGGAAAGTCGTCCCGGGTGGTTTGAGTCCATCTGGTCAAAATAACTTCTAATAGTAAACATTCGTTCATTCCTGTAAAGATTCGTGGGCACAACACAAAGCTTTCTGCACACCGCATCGTGCACGGTGACGGCGGTGTGCACGTCACAGGTGAGGGAACAAGGGCACAGGGAAGTCGGGCCACTCGCCCCAGCTTGCACAGCCAGGGAGCGCAAGACAACTGAGGTACACGGAGAGCCCCGGCGTATCTGCAGGCCGGGGCGGGTGGAAAGAGAAGCCAGGCCAGCCCCTGCCACAAACACAGCACATCTCAGCCCCGAGTCCCCAGCGCTCTGAGTGACGCCGTGGGAGCTGCTGAGGGTGTGCCTTACACTCAATTCCGCAAACATTCGCGGGGCTAGCACTGGAGGCAAACAGTGAACAAAACCAGTCTCTGCATCGTGGAGCCCTTGAAATAATCCTATTTCACACCTGGGGAAACTGAGGCACCAAGACACTAGGTGAACCCCCAAATGCCCACAGCAGGGCAAGCCTGCCCTGACCAAGCAGCCCAACTCCCATGGCTGCTCTGAGTCACTAGCCCCGACGGGGGGCGTAGGTGGCAGGCTGAGGGCGCGGGGTGGGCTCTCAGCACCTGTCCCCCCATTGTCTCTTGGCCCCACTGTATCTGCTGAGAAGGTAGTTGTCAGTCTTGGCGTTCCCTTTCCTGTGAGTGGTCTGGTCTTTCTCTTGTTGCTTCCAGTCTCTCCCTTTGTCTCTCAGCATTATTACTGTGATGTATCTCGGTATCTAAGGTGGGTTTTTTTTTTTTTTTGGAGTGTCCAAGAGTGGAGGCTACTGCAGGAGTCCATGCAAGAGAGGTTCTGTCCAGAGTCCATGCAAGACAGAGGGAGGGAATCCTAAGCAGGCTCTATGCCCAGCACAGAGCCTGTCCCAGGGCGCGATCTCAGAACCGCCCCAACCATGAGTTGAGCTGAAACCAGGAGTCAGATGCTGAACCAAAGAGCCACCCAGCTGCCCCTGAGGTTTACTTTTTATCTCATTTTTATTTTCTCTTTATGTTTTCCAATTTCCATGTGAACACACATCACTTGTGAGAAAAAGGTTTGACTAGATGGCCCCATGCAAATCCCAACCCTCCGTGTTCTCCTGGAGAACCTGGCGATGGGAAGTTGAGGCCTGGGGAGGGGACACGTTTGAGTCCACGTGAGCAATGGGGACCTCAGCTCACGAGGGTGGAGACCTGCTCCCTCCACCCACCCTTCTCCTGGTTCTTGCATGCCAGTGGAATCCAGATGCCTGGTGTGGCCTTCCCAGCACCCCATGATGCCTGGAGCTAGAGCCCATGTCACAGAGCATGAGGTCAGGGCGTCTCTGACTTGAGGGAGGATTCAAATACTTCTGTTGAAGATGCCAGAAACTGTCCAGGGTGGACAGAGATACCACACCCCCCACCATCAGCCAGCAGAATGAGGGGGGACAAGCAAAGGGCTCCCAACTATGAACCTCAGATATTTCTTCAACATCCAGTACTTATCAAGCACCTTCCAAATGCTGGGGCCCTGGACCAAGCCGTGGCTCACCAGCATGGGGAAGACCCATTAAATGGACATCAGTGCTATGGACAAAATAAACTTGGGGTGGGGGGAGAAAAGCTGCAATCTTTAATGGACAGGTCAGGAAAGATCTCGCTTTCAGGAGACATTTAGCAGGGTGAGACAGTCTCACTGCTGGGAAGCACCTTCCAGGGGGAGGAACGGCAAGTACAGATGCCCTGAGGCAGACCTGCCTGGTGGAGGGAGGTGATGTGGAAGCAGGCTTAGGTGGCCATGGCCAAGGGCCTGCTTTTCCTTTGGAGTAGGATAGGAACCTTAGAAGGGTTCTCTGCAAGCTTAAAAGCACTTGACTTAGTTCCAAAAAGTTGCCTCTCCATCTGGGTCAAGGACAGACCCAAGTAGAGCAAGAGTGGAGGCTACTGCAGGAGTCCATGCAAGACAGAGGTTCTGTCCGGAAATACGTCAAGTTCACATCTGTGAACTGAGGAAAGCTGGAGGCGGCAAAGTCTTCTACACGAGGATCCCTGTCAGGGAGAGCCAATGTAGCCCCTGGAGGCAGATGCCCTTGGCCACAGAGCCCTGGTGTGGGGACAGAGGGCATGCCGCTGTCTCAGGACAGTCTCCGGAAAGGCAGGGACCTGGGGTCTTTTCAACGCCAGATCCTCAATCCATGGCATGTTGGCTGCCACACGGCAGGTATGTAGGAAAAAGGTCAAAGCTGTGACAGTGGAGACCCTTTCTCTATGGGAGCCTCAGTGGCTCCATCTGTAAAGTGGGGTCTCTGTGGCGAGAAATGGCCACAAGTATATACATATGCAAGCGCATCCACACAGTACCTACCTTCTAGAAGACATAACACAGATCTACCAAGCACTTGGCGTGTACAGCTCCCTGGCTCAGCCCTTGTCTCTCTTTAACCCGCAGAATTCTGCTGAGAGGCACAGAGAGGCCCTGGTCCGTGCACGGAGCCACACAGGCAATGGCCAAGGTGGAAGTATGACCCAGGAGCCATCACGATTTTGTCAACACCGGGAGGGAGACGGGCCAAGGGTGAGTGAGCAGGAAACCGAGAACCTATTCTAGCCCCCTGGGATGTCTGGGGGCGACGGGGTGTGGGGGAAGGGAAGAAGGGGCAGCAGTGAGCAGGGGTTACTTAGGGGAGCGCTGCTGTGGAGGCCTGGAGAGCACGGAGGGGATGGAGCCAGGAGGGATGGGGCACTCACCCTCCCCATCCAGCAAGGAACAAACAGGTGGCCGCCCAGTTCCTAGCCAGGGACAGGGTGTCCGGACAGCCGGACCTGTGAAAACCCTGGAGCTGCATCTGTGCCCAAGACCAGCAGCCCCCACTTCACACAGGAATGGTGGGTACACTCCCGCCCCACAGCTCTGTCCGCTTCACTCCGGGGGCCCTAGTCCTTAATCCCTGGGGCTAGCAGCCCCAACCTGCTTCCTGCTTCCGCTGTCTCCAGGCCACCCTCCTCCCCCGGCTGGGTCCACAGCCCAGTCCCAGGCGACGAAGCCCCACACACAGCACGTCCTTTCACGTGCCCATGCCACACGGCAGACCCTTGGCCTGGATGCCTGGCCCTCAGATTTGGGCTCTAAATGGTCTTTCTTGAAGTGGTCACATGTCCACGAAGAGCCTGGGATTGTGAGGACTATGGCGGAGGTGGCCTGCTGAACATGCACTCACGTGCTGCACGGTCACCTGTGATGTGCGACGCAAGGCCCTGGACCAAGCCCCATCCCGAGGGGCGGGAATGCTGGGACAGAGCTCTCCAGACCGGGACCTGCAGATGGGGGCACGCTGGGACACGCAGGCACACACGCACGGGGCAGAGCCCAGGGCAGCACAGAAGGGAAGCCCAGGTGAGAAGGCTGACTGCTTTATTGCTTTGGAGGCGGGGGCAGGGCCTTAGGAGCTCTTGGTGGGGCGGGCCCGCTTCCTCTTCACCATCACAGGCTTCTGGCTGCGCAGGATGGCGCTGGCTCTGCGAATGGCAGCCTGGGGACAGGAAGAAGGCTCAGCGCACCGGCCCCAACTCCAAGCGCGGGTCCAGCTGTCAGCAGAGGCCCTCCTCACAGGCCCAGCCAGACTCCCCCTCCCTGCCCCAGTCAGCCCCCCACTCACCATGCGCAGATCTGGGCGGTACTTGTTCTTGCGGATCATGTGCCGCACGCTGCTGAGGGTGGCCCGGGCATTTTTGTTGATGGTGGTCCGCACGTAGGAGGTGGCAGGTTTCCGCTGGCCTGTACAGAGGTTGGGGGAAGGGGTGGTGGCAGCGGGGGTTGAGTGTGATGGTGCAGTCTCACCCCGAGAACCTGAGCGCCTACACCGTGAGCCTGAGCGGGCCACTCTCCACAGCCAACCCCATCCACGCCCAGCCTTGTGGCCTGAAGTGGGTCCTCTCCTGTGTCCCTGACGCGAGGATCAAGTCACTTCTGAGAGCAGAGCAGTACCAAAGAACGGAGGACTCTTGTCCAAGGTCAGAGGCACACAGAGGTTATCTGAACCCAGCTGCCTGGCTGCCCCGCTCCAGGGCGGGACGCTGGCACCACACTGGCCGGCAGTGAGTGCCCGTGAGACTGCAGCTCCGGCCTCTTCCAGCCACCCTCCGGGGCCCAAGCTAGCCCGTCTGGAACAGGGGTCTGACACAGGCCGAAAGGCTTGGCCTGAATGCTGGAGAGCCAGGAGGGGGTCAGGTAAGGCCAGAGGGAGGGAGAGCCCTGCAGCAAGCACCTGTCCCCCATCCATGCGCAGGTGGAGCCTGAACCCCACTGCCCCTGGATGAGAAGGAAAGCACCCCCTTTCCTTGTGCGCAAAGCTGCGGGCCTCACTCAGGATGGAAGTAGGACAGGATCTAGGGAGTCTTGGTGAGAGTCCTGTACCCCAAACGACAGACAAGGAAGATCTCACCCAAAAACCAAGGACCCTTCACTATACCAGTGACTTTCAACGTCAGCCCAGACCGACCGAGCCTCTGACCCGAAACCAGAACATGGTCAGTCCAGTTCCTGACAGTCCAGGAGAGGCCACCCAACAATCCTGGAGGAGCACGTGAGCTTTCAGGGCCCAGAGTACCAGAACGGGGTTCCCAGGAGCACGAGAACACTAGGAGGCCACTGGCGAGCTGAAAAGAGTAACCTGCACTGTAGGGTGGGCAGGAGTCCGATCAGGAGCCAGCAGGTCACGGACACAGCTGTCCCTGCGCAGGGTGCTGGGCTCCGCACCCAGACAGCAGCCCTAATGAGACATCGGGAAAAGCCCCAGCAAACCAAGGTGGTGGGGCCGCCGACACTTCACGACTCAACCGTAGCTGCCTCTGAAGCTCCTGGGTCCCTGATCCCCTATAACACTGAGAGAGCTCGTCCAGTGGGGTCCGAGGCTCCAGACCGCTCCCCAGTCGCGGGAGGGGGACAGCCGCCTGCACCTGACCCGGTTTAAGGAGTTCCCCGGAAGAAGCGCTCCACTCGAGCCCCTCCGGCCGCCGCTGCAGCCCGGAGGCTGAGCGAGACCAGCAGGTGCTCACCGGATCTGCGCTTCATGACCACCACCACGCCTTTGCCGTCGGCCGCCGGCTCCACGCCCACAGTCTTGCGGTGAATCAGCCCGTTGTAGCGGAACGAGTTGCGAGCCTTCAGGTTGTTGGGCTCCTGGGGACGAGGGCGCACCGGGGCCGTGAGGCGGGGAAGGGGCCCGGCGACCGCGGGGCGGGTGGGGGTGGGGGGGCGTCCTCCCTAGGCCCGGGGCCCGAGCCGCACTCACAGTGCTGTAGGTTTGCTTGTTCCTCTTGATCAGGAAGCTGGAGCAGTTCCGCACGACCATCCACTGCAGGTGGGCGGACATGGCGGCGGCTGCGGGAAGAGGGAGGGGAGGCTGTCAGGGGGCGCGGAGGGCCGGGGGCGGGCCTCGCGGCCTCACCCGAGCTGCAGGGCCAGGGACGCAAAGGGGCAGAACGTGAGAAACCGGAGCGACCTCCGGCGGCGGGGTCGCAGAGCGGCCAAGGGCACGAGGGTAGCGGTCACAGAGGCCAGGTAAAGCCAGAGGCCCCGGGCCTCACGAAACCGAGGCAACCACGCGGCCAACGGAGAGCAGCGCGCTCACCTCCACTCGCTACGGCAGCCGGAGACGGAAAGAGGCAATCAGGGGGCGGGACGACGCCTTTAATATCCACACGCATTTCCGCTTCCTCTGTGGGCACGCGCAGGCCCCTGCCTGCCCCGCCTCCTCCCGTCCACCTCCGAGGCGGCTCGGTAACGTTCGGCTACTTCCGCCAGCCGGTCGCCAACCTCTCGGAGACCTTCGGAACTCTTCGGCAAGTGACCCGAGGGCCTGTTCTCGGAGGCGGAGCACCACCCTTCCGAGGGCCCTTCGTGCGTTTTCGGAAGTGCATCGCTGGATTTCCGAGTGGGTCCAGTTCGAGAGGCGCCAAGTCCCTTTCCGCAGGGGTTTCTCTCCAGGGTTGCTCACCAGCGCTTGGTACAATATAGGTGCTCCATAAATACTCGTTTTAGGACTGTACGTGCAGATTCGTGAATTACTGAAGGCCGGCTCCAGGGTCTTCGGATGCTTCCGGTCTTCTTCGCGAGCTCTCGGCTATTCCCGACGAAGGCACGGAGGCCCTTTCGGGCACTTTCGGAACCCTTCGGAGACGCCTTCTCTCAGTGGCTCAAGCCCTTTCGGGTCTGTTCGGAAACACTCGTTTTCCGTCGGGCCATGTTCGGAAATCTGTGGCTAATCTGGGCAGACCTCTGGGGTCGCCCTGCCCACGGCGATCTCAAACGCTTTAGTCTGGGGAGAAGCTGGACGGAATCTTCTCGCAGGCTGCCCCCCGCCCCAGGAGGGCGTCGATTCCCTCCGAGGACGAATTGTTTGGAGAGGAAGAGATTTGCATTAAAAGCTCCTGGTTCCTTGGGGGGCCGCAGCTGCTGGCCCCTCCTCCGTCCCCCCAGACTCCCGGTCTGCTCGCAGTCGCGCCCCGTAAACTCCCTGGAAGGAAGTTTTCTGTTGCCACGGCCCTCTTGAGGGGCAGGAGCCCCGCCTGATGTACCCCGGGTCCTCAGGCTCGCCAGCACGGGGCTGGGCGCTTGGGGGGCTCCGGAGAACCCCGCTCACCAGACGGAACGGCCGCGGTCTCTGTAGCCCCCACGAGTGCAGCGGGACCTGTGACTGTCCGGGAACCCCGTGAGGTCGCTCTCCCGGCCGTCCAAAGCACTGGGAGAAGCCTGGGGGCCCGCCCCGCTGCCCGCACCACGGCCCGCAGACCTGACGGGGGTGCGTGGAAGGCCGGGAGTGCCATCCACCTCCCAGGGGCGCCCGGGCCGCCCCAGGGGACGGGTAATGAGGGAGAGAAATCTCAGCTCCCGAGAGTCCCGTGTTTCCTCCATTAGAGCGCCCTGCCCTCTGATTCCCTGCGTCCCGGAGGTCCGGGTCCAGGCGCCTTGTTTGGTCCTTGTTATTTGACCCCACCTGTCCCCAGCGCGGGGCCTGGGGCGCAGGGAGCCCCTGGAGGCAGGCGCTGAACAGAAACATCGTCGGGGCTCCCGCAGCACCCCACGCTGCCTCCATTAGGGCACCCTGAATTTTGAATGTGTTCCTTCGCGCTCCTTGGGGTGCGTAAGGCCCCTCCCACCCTTATCCGGGAGCCCGGCTGCCCCCAGCAAGACCTCTGACGGCCAGTACGTGCCCAGAAGCCAGGACCAGGGCACCCCCCGAGTCGGCCCAGTGTGCACCCCAGCCAGCTCAGGTGACCAGGCGGGCGCCGGGCACACCTGGCGCCGTCCCCTGACCCCGCCCCGGGCCGGGCCGCACCCCGGAACGCTCTCTGGGGCAGCCAGCGCGGCGCAGCAGGGCCATGGCAGCGGCGCCGGCGGTGGGCGCCCCGCAGGGGCCCCAGCCGGGTGCACCGTCCCCGCCGGCGGGCGCGCCGGGGCCTGCGTCCGGCCTGGGCCGCTGCCGGATGGCGCTGCTGCTGGCCGTGGCGCTGGACGTGGCGGGCATGGCGGCGCTGCTGACCGGGGTGTTCGCGCAGCTGCAGGTGCGCGGCCGCGACTTCGGCGACCTGCTCATCTACTCGGGCGCGCTGCTCGTCTTCCTGAGCCTGCTCGGCTGGATCCTCTGGTACACCGGCAACATCGAGATCTCGCGCCAGGAGCTCGAGCGCGACTACGGCCTGCGGCCCTCGGCGCTCGCCCGCCTGGCGCGCAAGCTCTCCCGCCGCTGGTCCGCGCCGGCCTCCTCCTCCGGCCCGCGCGCCGCGCCCGGCTCTCTGGGAACGCGCCGTGCCGCCCGCGCGCCCCCGCCGCCCGCCGCGGGCTCCCGCCGCGTGCGCCTGCAGCTCGCTACGCTCGAGGCCGGGCCCGGGGCTGCGGGCGCGGGCACCGAGTGAGCTCGAGGTGAGGGGTGGGGCAGCGAGTGGGGCAGCAGGGAGAGTTGGAGAGGAGGGCTGGAGAGGCATGGGGGAGAGCTTCAGAAATAGGGGGCCGAGATGAGACGGAAAGCGATGGCGAGACAGGGGAGGGCTGGAGAACCGGGGAAAGACGGAGAGGCGGGGAGGGGGGAGAGATGGAAAGAGATGTGGGGATGGAAATAGAGAGAGGAGAGACGGAGAGATAGGGAGCGAGAGAGACAACGGGGAGAGAAAGACAAAAAACCAGATCAAGACAAGGTAGGAGAGTAGCAGGGCCCAGAGTTGGAGCCTCAGACCACAGGCATGAGTGCAGCCTCGGAAGAGACAGAGACCTCGCCCCCAGATGAGGCCTGGGAGTCCCTACTCGCTCACCCCCACGCTTGGAGCCCCTGCTCCACACTCCAGCCCCCAGGAGCACCAGGTCCCATTTAATCCTCTCACTGTAACCAGGTCTTGGGGGTCACCACAAGTACCATCCCCGTCCCAGGGGAGGACGCTGAGGCCCAGAAAGGAGCCACCTCTTGCCCAAGAGCACACAGCTAGGATTCTTCCAAGAATGAGGGAAAGATCGAGAATACCAGGAGTGTGAGACGCAGGGAAGGCTTGCTGCTCGTCCCTTCCCTCTTCTCTCTCCTCTCTGTCTTTTATCCCCTTTCCTAAACACACTCTCCAGCCGGCACTCCTTTGCTCAAACTGCTGTGGCTCCCTGTGGCCCTCTGATTAAAACCCTCGCCACTCCCCGGGCCCCCGCACATTTCAGCCCCACATCTCCTTCCTTCTCCACAGACAGCCAGGCTGTCTCACATCAGTTGGCCTCCTGTTCGCAGTCTCTCCCTACAGCCTGAGGACTCCACACAGAAAGCGTCCCATGAATCCATTAAGCTCCAACTCAATTTTGCTGCCTTTCCTGGGTCTTCCCAGACAGGGAGCATCCTGATACTAAGGCCTGGGTCTCTGGCGTCTTCCTTCTTAGCATCACCCCACAAATAGTAAGCTCAGGAACTCAGAGAAGGATGATTGGGTCGGTGGGTGGATGCTTGGATTGAGGAATCGGTACAATGCATCAGATTGGCCAATGGGTGGTCCGGGCACATAGATAGGATCTTAGATGAAAGAATGTTTGGGTTGGGCGATGGGTGAATGGAGGAGGAACAATGTCAACATTGGATGAGTGACTGACTCAGTTTCTCCAACGGGAGTTCCATAAAAAAGACTTAACTCCTGACGAGCTAAGACCTTCTCCGTAGGTGAAGACTTTAGGGCTTCTCCTCTGCATCCAGGACGGTGCTCGTTACACACCCTCCTTTGTGAGAACTCAGAAAATGGTCCCTCCCGGCATCCGCCGCATTCTGCAGTTCAGAGGAGACGGGTTTAAGACAAGATGTGTGCATCGATGAGGAAGCATCAGCTCCCACAAAATGTGGCCTGCAGTGCAGAACTACCCACCAGTGGTGAGAATCCTGTACCTTGCCCAGAAGTCTAACACAGCTGGGCGGATCTCCCCCTGGAACCACCTGCCAGAAACGTGGGCCAAGCCGACTGGAGTGGAGGTCCCTTTTCCAAGGGAGACAGGCTTGTTGGAGCACGGCGCTCCTCAGCAGGCAGGGTCAAGGGCATCCAGCACTCGAAGGACAGAGAACTTGAATTTTTTTTTTTTTAAGATTTTATTTATTTAAGAGAATGAGAGAAAGAGCCCGAGACGGGGGGCGGGGGGAAGGTCACAGGGAGAAGCAGATTCTCCACTGAGCAGGGAGCCTGATGCGGGACTCCATCCCAGGACTCCAGGATCATGACCTGAGCCGAAGGCAGTTGCTTATCCAACTGGGCCGCCCAGGCGCCCCGGAGAACTTGAATTTTAACACAGGGACCTGAAGCTTCTGGCTCAGGTAGCTCCCTCCTCCCTCTGGGACCAAAATGAAGGAGACCTCAGAGCCACCGGCAGCAGCCTCTGCTAGGTTGTGTTTTCTTTCTCTGTGTCTGTGTGGGTCACCTGTGTCTCTCCTCTGGACCCACCGTCCCCTCTACGTGTCTTTGTCTGTCCTCTCTGACTTTCCTATGTCTCATTCACCAGCTTGTGCCACCGGCCCCTAGGGAGGCAAGTATGCTGCCGCGGGGGGTGAGGGGGCATGGGGGGAGGAAGGAGCACCGAGCAGGGGTGTGAGTCAATGTTCGAGGGGCCAGAGCAGGAAGAAAGGGCTCCCTTCCCTTGCCCCTCAGGCCACTGGGTGGTGAGCCCTGGGAACACATGGGTCCTGGGAGGGGTCCACAAAGCCGCTAACCCCGAGCTTCCTCCTGCAGACGGCCCTACCTGTGAGGACCGGACCGCATGTGCAGCTGCGCCCACCGCCACGGGGGCCACCAGGATGCCTGCCTGTTCGCCCCTATATCCCCCCACCCCGCCCCGCCGATAAATGGCTCTGCTTCCTAGCGCCCTGTGTCTGTCTGGGAGAGGGACAGTACTTGGGCCCAGCCACACCCACAGAGGGGCCACCCACGCCCTTGGGAATCTTGGAACCCAGCTGCAACGGGCCCCTCACAGAGGGGGATGGGAGAGTGGCCCCAGGACCTTGAGCTCAGACCCACCCCTTCAGCCCAGACCCCTCTGGGCCCACGCCCCTCTGTTAGTATGGGGGTCCTCTGAGAAGCAGACAGAGCGACAAATTAAACTCGCCAGGTATTTATTGGGAGGAAGTGCCTTAAAAAAAAAGATTTATTTATTTTAGAGGGGGTGGGACAGCAGAGAGAAGGAGAGAGAGAGAATCTCCAGCAGACTCCCCACGAAGCAAGCAGCCCATCGGGGGGCTCGAGCTCACGACCCTGAGATCGTGCCCTGAGCTGAAATCAAGAGTCTGCACCCGCCGAGCCACCCAGGCGCCCGGGGAAGGAAGTCCTTGTGGAGGGGACTTGGTACAGGGGTGCTGCCTGAGGAAGTCCCTAGGGCTGGGCAGGACAAATCTTGTACCGTAGACGCTTCCCGGAGACTTTCCACCTGGCCACCGGAGACTCAGAGTAACGGCATCCACCCGGGGGGGGGTGGCCCGTGGCCCACAGGGAGCCCTGCCATGCTCGGGCATCGGTGGGAGGCGTGGCACGTGCTGGCCGAGCCGGCGGGATCCCAACGGTCCGCAGGGGGGGCTGTCAATGGTGCTCCTGCAGGGGAGCAGCAGGCCAGCCCCCACCAACCCACCATTTCCTGGTTCCAGACCCCACTCAGCCCGGAAGCCCCAAGATCACAGCCCAGCCCCCTCGTGCACGCGCGCGTGCGTGCACACACACACACACAAACACACACTCTCCCTGCCCCCCCCCCCAGCTCCTGTGCCTCCTGCTCCCATGGTTCTTAGAAAAGAGACCACGCGTCTATATGCTATATCTGTATTGAGGGGACCCCCCGGGGGTGCCCCTAATCTTCATCCTCCGCCCCTTCTGTTTCTTCACCCCCTTCTGTCGTCCCTTCTCCTTCGGTGGCCCCTGACACTTCCGCGTTCCCCTCCGGAGTGCTGGAGGGGGGCATGCTACCCGTGGACGTCTTCTTTTCGCTCGAAGTCCCCCGGTCCTTGGATAACAGCGACACGGTCCTCGACAGGTCACATTTGCCCTTTAAGAACCCTGGAAGGTGCAGCATATCGCGGCGCTTGGCCCACCTGACGGGGAGGGGATACGCTCAGCCTTGACCGTCCGCCCATTCCTCTGGGGGTGTGGGCGTCCACCCTCAGCCCCAGCCCCACTTGCCAGAACAAGCAGATGCTGGAGATCAGGAAGAGGAGGCCTCCGCAGGTCCAGCCCAGCGCCCACATGTGCTTTCTGCGCATAGTTTCTAGACAAAGGAGGCAGGTTTGAGACCCAGGAGTCTCAGTGGCCCCGGGGACCCGGCTTCCCGGCACTCACCATCTGGCCGCTGGTGGTAGCAGACCCCATCGCGGTAGCAGCAGCGGAGACGCAGACACAGATTGGGGTTCTCGATTGCCGCCTGGCCCCCACAGCTCTCCCGGTCCCACACATCTCCCTCACAGCCTTGGGACCAACCACAAGGGCAGCTACGTCACAGATTAGGACCCGAGGGCCTCAGAACCCCAGGACCCCAAAGTCAGGCTCCAGGACTTCTGCCTAGAGTTTACGCTGTGCAGGACCCAGGAGTCCAGACCCCAGGCCCTCCTCCCTCAGTCTCAGGAGTCCAGACCCCAGGCCCTCCTCCCTCAGACCCAGGAGTCCAGGCCCCAGCTTCTCCTCCCTCAGACCGGGGAGTCCAGGCCCCCCAGCCCCTCCTCCCTCAGACCCAGGAGTCCAGGCCCCCAGCCCCTCCTCCCTCAGACCGGGGAGTCCAGGACCCCCAGCCCCTCCTCTCTCAGACCCGGGAGTCCAGGCCCCAGACCCTCCTCCCTCAGACCAAGGAGTCCAGGCCCCAGCCTCTCCTCCCTCAGACCGGGGAGTCCAGGCCCCCCAGCCCCTCCTCTCTCAGACCCGGGAGTCCAGGCCCCAGACCCTCCTCCCTCAGACCCAGGAGTCCAGGCCCCCAGCCTCTCCTCCCTCAGACCCGGGAGTCCAGGACCCCCAGCCCCTCCTCCCTCAGACC